>JAIUJO010000156.1:1220000-1225000 GCA_023846275.1 Vanilla planifolia | reverse complement strand
AGAAGAAAAAGAGAAGATGAAGACGAGAAAGAAGAAGCAGAAGGTGAAGAAGAAGAAGAAGAAGAAGAAGTGGGACACGAAGATGAAGAAGATGGAGAAGAAGAAGAAGAAGACGTAGTAGTACTACTAACTGAAGAAGAAAAAGAAGAAGTGGAAGAAGAGTAAGAAGTAGAAGAAGAGGAAGAAGAGGTAGAAGAAGATGAAGAAGAAGAAAGAGAAGAGGAAGAAGAAGAAGAAGAAGTAGAGGAGGAAAAAGAAAAAAAAGAGGAAGCAATAGAAGTAGAAGAAGGACACATAGAAAGAGAATTAGAAGAAGAAGAAGAAGAAGAAGAAGATGATGAAGAAGAAAAAGATGATGAAGATGAAGACGAAGAAGAAGAAGAAGAAGATGAGAAAGAAGAAGAAGAAGAAGAAGAAGAAGAAAAAGAGTAAGAAGAAGAATAAGATGATGACGATGATGATGAAGAAGAAGAAGAGGAAGAAAAGGAAGCAGTAGAGGAGGAACAAGAAGAGGAGGATGGAGAAGCAGAAGAAGAAGAAGAAGAAGAAGAAGAAGAAGAAGGTGAAGGAGAGGATGAAGAAGTAGAAGAAGAAGAAGAAGAAGTAGAAGATGATGATGATGAAGAAGAAGAGGAGAAGAAGAAGAAGAAGAAGAAGAAGAAAAATTAGACAATGAAGAAGAAGAAGGAGAAGAAGAAGAAGAAGAAGAAATTAACTAGATGAAGGAGAAGAATAAGAAGAAGAAGAAAACAAAGAAGAAGAAGAAGATGAATAAGTAGAAGTAGAAGAGGAACAAGAAGAAATAGAAGAAGGTAAATACGAAGAAGAAGAAGAAGAAAATGAAGAAGAAGAAGAAGAAAAAGAAGGTAAAGAAGAAGAAGGGAGAAGAAGAAGAAGAAAAGGAAGAAGAAGAAGAGGAAGGAGAAGTTGAAGGGGAAGAAGAAGAAGAAGAAGAAGAAGAAGATGAAGAAGAAAAACAAGTAGAGGAATAAATAAAAAAGAAACAAGAACAAGAAGTAGTTGAAGAAGAAGAAGATGTAAAGGAGGAGGAAGAAGAAGAAGAAAAAGAAGAAGATGAAGAAAAAAAAAGAAGAAGCAGAAGATGAAGAAGATGAAGCAAAAGAAGAAGAAAAAGAAGAACGAGAAGGAAAAGTAGAAGAAGAAGAAGAAGAAAAGAAGAAGAAGTAGAAGAAGAAGTAGAAGAAGAAGAGGAAGAACAAGAGGAAAAAGAGGAAGAAGAAGAAGAGAAGAAGAAGAAGAAGAAGAAGAGGAAGAAGAAGAAGAAGAGGAAGAAGAAGAAGAAGAAGAAGAAGAAGATGAAGAATAAGAAGAAGAAGAAGAAGAAGAAGAGGAAGAAGGGGAAGAAGAAGAAGAAAAAGAAAAAAGAGAAGCAGAAGATGAAGCAGAAGAAGAAGAAGAAGAAGAAGAAGAAGAAGGAGAGGAAGAAGAAGAAGAAGAAGAAGAAGAAGAAGAGGAAGAAGCAGAAGAAGAAGTAAAAGACAAAAAAGAAAAAGAAAAAGATGAATAAATAGAATAATAATAATGGTAATAATAATAAGATGAATAAGAAGAAGAAGAAGAAGAAGAAGAAGAAGGGGAAGTTGAAGGAGAAGAAGAAAAAGAATAATAATAAGTACAAGAATAAGAAGAGAAGAAGAAGAAGAAGAAGAAGAAGAAAAAGTAGTAGTAGTAGTAGTAACTGTAGTAGTAGAAGAAGAAGAAGAAGAAGAAGAAAAAAATGAAGAAGAAGAAGAAGAAGATGAAGAAGAAGGAGAGAGGGAAGAAGAGGAAGAAGTAGAAAAAGAAGAAAAGATAAGAAGAAGAAGAAGAAGAAGATGAATAAGAAGAAGAAGAACAAGAAGTTGAAAAAGTTGAAGAAGACGAAGGGGATGAAGAAGAAGAAGAAGAAGTACTAGTAGCAGAAGTAGAAGAAGAAGTAGAAGCAGAAGAAGAAGAAGATGAGGAAGAAGAAGAATAAAAGATGAAGGAGAGGAAGAAGAAGAAGAAGATGAGGAAGCAGAAAAAGAAGGAGAAGAAGAAGGAGAAGAAGAAGAAGAAGAAGGAGAAGAAGAAGAAGAAGAAGAAAAAGAAGAAGGGGAGAAAAAAGGGAGTAAGTGGAAGGAGCTAAAGAAGAAGAAGAAGAAGAGGAAGAAGGAGAAGTTGAAGAAGAAGTAGAAGAAGAACAAGACTAAGAATAAGAAGTATAAGAATAATAATAAGAATAAGAAGAAGAAAAAGAATAATAATAACTAGAAGAAGAAGAAGAAGAAGAAGAAGACGAAGAAGAAAAAGAAGAAAAAGAAGAAAAAGAAGAAGATGAATAAGTAGAAGCA
Organism: Vanilla planifolia; assembly: GCA_023846275.1. Lineage (NCBI taxonomy): Eukaryota > Viridiplantae > Streptophyta > Magnoliopsida > Asparagales > Orchidaceae > Vanilla > Vanilla planifolia. The sequence goes on along the minus strand of JAIUJO010000156.1, from coordinate 1,222,667 downwards.
GAAGAAAAAGAAAAAGAAGAAGAAGAAGAAGAAGTAGAAGTAGTAGAAGAAGAAGAAGAACAACAACAACAATAAGTAGAAGAAGAAGAAGAAGAAGAACGATAAGAAGAAGAAGATGTAGAAGCAGAAGAATTCGAAGAAGAATAAGAAGAAGAAGAACTGTAAGAAGAAGAAGGAGATGAATAAGAAGAAGTAGAAGAAGTTATAGAAAAGAAGAAGAAGAAGAAGAAGAGGAGACAGAGGAAGAAGATGAAGAACAAGATGAGACATAACTAGAAGAAGAAAAAGGAGGGGAAGAAGAAGAAGAAGAAGAAGAAGAAGATCAAAAACAAGAAGAAGAGGAAAACATGGAATAAAAGGAAGGGCATGAAGAAGAAGAAGAAGAAGAAGAAGAAGATGATGAAGAAGGAGATGTAGAAGAAGAAGAAGAAGAAGAATAAGAAGAATAAGAAGAATAAGAAGAAGAAGAAGAACAAGAGGAAGAAGAAGTAGAAGTATAAGAAGAAAAAGAAGAAGTAGTAGAGGTATAAGAAGAAGAAGATGAATAAGTAGAATAATAATATTGAAAATAATAACAATAATAATAAAAATAAGAAAACAAAGAAGAAGAAGACAAAGATGAAGAAGATGAAGAAGAAAAAGAAGAAGAAGAAGAACAAGAAGAAGAAGAAGAAGAAGTAGAAGAAGAAGAAGAAAAAAAAGAAGAACAAGCAAAAGAAAAAGAAGCAAAAGAAGAAGAAGAAGAGGAAGAAGAAAAAGAAGAAGAAGAATAAGATTAAGAAGCAGAAGAAGAAGAAGACAAAGAAGAAGAAGAAGAAGAAGAAGAGGAAGAAGAGGAAGAAGAGGAAGAAGTAGATGCAAAAGAAGGTAAAGAAGAGGAGAAAGTTGAAGAAGAAGTAGAGGAAGAAGATGAAAAAGAAAAAGAAGATGAAGAAGGAGAAGTAGAAGAAGAAGGAGAAGAACAAGAATAAGTACAAAAATGAGAAGTAGAAGAAGAAGAACAACAAAAAGAAGAAAGAGAAGTAGAAGTTGAAGAAGAAGAAGAAGAACTAGAAGAAGATGATGATGATTATGATAATGATGATGATGAAGAAGAAAAAGAAAAAGATGAAGAAGAAGAAGAACAAAAGATGTTGAAGCAAAAGATGAAGCAGGGAAGAAGAAGAAGAGGAAGGTGAAGAAGAAAAATAAGAAGTAATAGTACAAGAAGTAGTAAAAGAAGAAGAAGGGGAAAGGGAAGAAGAAGTAGAAGTAGAGGAAAAAAAGAAGTAGAAGAAAAAGAAGAAGATAAATGAGTTGAATAATAATAATAATTAGACTAAGAAGATAAAGAAGGAGAAGACAAAGAAGAAGAGGAAGAAGAAGAAGAAAAAGAGGAAGAAGAAGAAGTAATAGAAGAAGAAGAAGAAGTGAAAGAAGAGGAAGAAGAAGAAGAAAGGGAAGAGGCTAAAAAAAGAAAAAGAAGAAGAGGAAGAAGTTGAAGAAGAAAAAGAAGAAGAAGAGGAAGAAGAAGAAGAGAAGGACGAAGAGGAAAAAGGGGAAGAAGCGGAAGGGGATAAAGAAGAAGAAGAAGAAGAAGAAGTGGAAGAAGGAGAAACAAAAGACGAAGAAGAAGAAGAAGAAGAACAAAAAGAAGAAGTTGTAGTAGTTGTAGTAGAAGAAGAAGAAGAAGAAGGGGAAGTAGAAGAAGAAGATGGAGAAGGAGGAGAAGAAGAAGAACAAGAAGAAAAAAAATTTAATAGAAGAAGAAGAAGAAGCTCAAGAAGAAGAAGAGGGAGAAGAAGAAGAAAAAGAAGAAATAGAAGAAGTAGTAGAAGAAGAAGAAGAAAAAGAAGAAGTAGAAGAAGAAGCTGAAGAAAAAGGAGTAGAAGAAGAAGAAGAAGATGAAGAAGAAAAAGAAGAAGAAGAAGAAGAAGCAGTAGTAATAGGATTAGTAGTAGTAGTAGTAGTAGAAGAAGAAGAGAGAAAAAAAAGTAGAAGTAGAAGAAGAAGGAGAAGGAGGAGAAGAAGAAGAACAAAAAGAAAAGAAGATTTAGTAGTAGTTGTGGAAGAAGAAGAAGAAGCTCATGAAGAAGAAGAGAAAGAGGAAGAAGTAGTAGTAGTAGTAGAAGGAGAAGAAGAAGAAGAAGAAGAAGAAGAAGAAAAAGAAGAAGTAAACAAAGAAGTAGAAGAAAAAGAAGAAGAAGAAGAAGAAAAGAAGAACTAGATAAAGTAGAAGAAGAAGAAAAAGAAGAAGAGGAAGAAGAATAAGAAGAAGAAGAAATCAAAGAAGAAGAAGAAGAAGAAGATGAAGTAGAAGAAGAAGAAGAAGAATTAGAAGAAGAAAATGAAGAAGATGAATGAGAAGATGAAGAAGAAGAAGAAGAATGAGAAGAAAAAGAAGGCAAAGAAGAAGAAGAACAAGAAGAAGAAGAGGAAGAGGAAGAAGAAGAGGTAGAGGAAGAAGAAGAAGATGAAGAAGAAGAACTAGAAGGAGAAGAAGAAGAAGAAGCAGAACAAGAAGATGATGAAGAACAAGAAGTAGAAAAACAAGAAAAATAATAATAATAATAATAAGAAGAAGAAGAAGAAGAAGATTTAGAAGAAGAAGATGAAGAACTAGAAGTAGAAGAAGAAGAAGAAGAAGAGGAATACGAGGGAAAAGAAAAAAGGAGAGGCAGAAGAAGA
>JAIUJO010000156.1:1207500-1212500 GCA_023846275.1 Vanilla planifolia | reverse complement strand
GAACAAGAGGAAGAAGAAGAAGAGGAAGAAGAAGTAGTAAATGAAGAAGAAGAAGAAATGGAAGAAAAGGATGAAGAAGAAGAAAAAGAAGAGGCAGAAAAAAAAGAAAAAGAAGAAGAGGAAGAAGGAGAAGAAGAAGAGGAAGAAGAAGAAGAGGAAGAAGAAGAGAAAGAAGGGGAAGATGCGGAAGGGGATGAAGAAGAAGAAAAAGAAGAAGAAGGAGATGAAGAAGGAGAAGCAAAAGAAGATGAAGAAGTAGAAGTAGAAGAAGAAGAAGAAGAAGAAAAAGAAGAAGTTGTAGAAGTAGCAGCAGTAATAGTAGTAGATCAAGAAGAAGAACAAGAAGAAGTAGACGAAGAAGAAGGAGAAAGAGGAGAAGAAGAAAAACAAGAAGAAAAGAAGATTTAGTACAAGAAGAAGAAGAAGAAGAAGCTGAAGTGGAAGAAGAAGAAGAAGAAGAAGAAGAAGAAAAATAGAAGAAGAAGAAGTAGAAGAAGAAGGAGGAGGAGGAGGAGGAGAAGAAGAAGAACAAGAAGAAGAAAAGGACTAGCAGAAGAAGATGAAGAAGAAGAACATGAAGAAGAAGAAGAATAAGAATAAGAATAAGAAGAAGAACAAGAAGAACAAGAAGAAAATGAAGGAAAAGAAGAAGAAGTAGAAGAAGAAGAAGAAGAAGAAGAAGAGGTAGAAGTAGAAGAAGAAGAAGAAGAAAAAAAAAATTGAAGAAGATGAATAAGAAGAAGAAGAAGAAGACGAAGAAGAAGAAGAAGAGCAAGAAGGAGAAGAAGAAGAACAGAAAGAAGAAGTTGAAGAAAAACCATGAGAACAAGAATAAGAATAAGAAGAAGAAGAAGAAGAAGTAGAAGAAGTTATAGAAGAAGAAGAAGAAGGATAAGAAGAAAAAGAAGAAGATGAAGTAGAAGAATAAGAAGAACTAGAAGAAGAAGAAGAAGAAGAAGAACTAAAAGTAGTAGTAGTATCAAAAGAAGAAGAAGAAGAAGAAGAAGAAGAGGAAAAACATGAAGAAGAAGAAGAAGAAGAAAAAGTAAAAGAAGAAGAAGAAGAAGAACAAGAAAGGGAAAAAAGACAAAGAAGAAGAAGAAGAAGAAGAAGAAGAAGAAGAAAGAGAAGAAGTGGAATAAGGAGAAGAAGAACTAGAAGAAGAAGAAGAAAAAAAAGAAGAAGATCAGCAAGTTCAATAATAAAATCAATACCAATAATAAGAAGAAAAAGAACAAGAACAAGAAGAAGAAAAAGAAAAAGAAGAAGGAGAAGAAGAAGAAGAAGAAGTAGAGGAAGTAGAAATAGAAGTTGAAGAAGAAGAAGATGAAGAAAAAGAAGAATATGAATAAGTAGAAGAATAAGAAGAAGAAGAAGAAGAAGAAGAAGAAAAAGAAGAAGAAAAAGAAGACAATAAAGTACAAAAAGAAGAAGAAGAATAAAAAGAAGGAGAAGAAATAGAAGTAAAAGGAGAAGTAAAAGAAGGAGAAGAAGAAGAAGAAGAAGAAGAGCAAGAAGAAAAAGAGGAGGAAGAAGAAGAACAATAAAGAAAAGAATAAGAATAAGAAGAAGTAGAAGAATATGTGGAAGAAGTAGAAGAAGATGATGATGATGAAGAACCAAAAGAAGAGGAAGAACTAGAAGAAGACGAAGAAGTAGAAGACGAAGAAGAAGGAAAAGAAGAAGAGGAAGAAGAAAAAGGAAAAGAAGAAGAATAAAAATTATTAGAATTAGAAGAAAAAGAAAAAGAGGAAGAAGAAGAGGAAGAGGTAGAAGAATAACAAGAAGAAGAAAAAGAAAAAGTAAAAGAAGAAGAAGAAGAAGAGAAAAACGTGAAAGAAGTGGAAAATGATGAAGAAGAAGAGCAACAATGAGAAGTAGAAGAAGAAGAAGAAGAAGAAGAAGAAGAAGAAGAAGAAGAAGATTAAGAAGAAGAAGAAGAAGAAGTAGAATAAGTTGTAGTAGTAGAAGAAGAAGAAGAAGAAGAAGAGGAAGAAGTAGTAGTAGAAGTCGAAGAAGAAGATGATGAAGTAGAAAAGAAAAAGATGGATAAGAAGAATAAGAATAATTATAAGGCGAAGAAGTGGACGAAGAAGAAGAAGAAGAAGAAGAAAAAGACGAAGAAGCAGTAGTAGAAGGAGAAGGAGAAGAGGAAAAAGAAAAAGAAGAAGAAGAAGAAGAATTATAAGAAGGATATGAAGAAGAAGAAGAAGATGAAGAAGTTGAAGAAGAAGAAGTAGAAGAAGAAAAGGAGAAGAAGGAAAAGATGAAGAAGAAGAAGAAGAAGACGAAGAAGACGAAGAAGAAGAAGAAGAAAAATTATAAAAAAAATAATAATAAGTAGTAGAAGAAGTAGAGGAAAAAGAAGATCAATAAGAAGAATAATAATAATAGCAATAATAATAATAGTGATAGTAATAATAATAATAAGAAGAAGAAGATGAAGAAGAAGAAGTACAAGAAGAAGAAGAAGAAGAACAAGTAGTAGATGGAGAAGTTGAAGGAGAAGAAGAAGAAGAAGAAGAAGAAGAAGTATAGGAACAAGAAGAAGTAGAAAAAGAAGAAAAATTAGTAGTAGAAGTAGTAATAGTAGTAGAGGAAGAAGAAGAAGAAGAAGAAGAAGTAGAAGTGGAAGAGTAAATAGAAGAAGAAGAAGAAGATGAAGAAGAAGAAGATGAAGAAGAAGAAGAAGATGATGATGATAAAGAAGAAAAGATGACGAAGAAGAAGAAGAAGAAGAAGTAGAAGAAGAAGAAGAAGAAGAAGAAGAAGAAGAAGAGGAAGAAGAGGATGAAGAAGATGAAGAAGTGGAAGAAGAAGAAGAAGAAGAAGAAGAAGAGGAGGAGGAGGAAGAAGAAGAAGAAGAAGAAGATGAAGAAGAAGAATAACAAAAAGAAGAGGAAAATGAGGATGAAGAGGAAGGGGATGGACGCGAAGAAGAAGAAGAAGATGAAGAGGAAGAAGGCGAAGCAAAAGCAGAAGAATTAGTAGAAGCAGAAGAAGAAGAAGAAGAAGAAGAAGAAAAAGAAAAATATGAAGAATAAGAAGAGGAAGAGGAAGAAGAAGAACAATAACAACAAGAAGAAAATGTTGATGAAGAAGAAGAAATACAACTAGAAGAAGAGGAGGAAGAAGAAGAAGAAGAAGAAGAAGAAGAAGAAGCTGAAGAAGAAGAAGTAGAAGAAGAAGAAAAAAAAAGAAGACAAAGAAGAATACGAAGAACAAGAAGGAGAAGTAGAAGTTATAGAAGAAGAAGAAGAAGAAGAAGCAGAACAATAAGTATAAGAATAATAAGATGAAGAACAATAAGTATAAGAATAATAAGAAGAAGAAGAATAATAAGAAGAACATGTACAAGAAGAAGAAGAAGAAAAAGAAGAAGAAGAAGTAGGAGAAGAATAAGAATATGAAGAGGAAGATGATGATGATGAAGCAAAAGAAGAACTAAAAGAAGAAGAACAAGTAGATAAAGAAGAAGAAAAAGAAGAAAAGAAAAAGAAAAAGAAGAAGACGAAGAAGAAGTAGAAAAAGAAGAAGAGGAAGAAGAACAAGAACAAGAAGAGAAAGATGGCAAAAAGAAGAAGAAGAGGAAGAAGAAGATGTTGGAGAAGAAGAAGAAGAAGAAGTACATGAAGAAAAATAATTAGTAAAAGTTTAAGAAGAAGAAGAAGAAGAAGAAGAAGTATAAGAAGAGGAAGAAGAAGAAGATGTAGAAGAAGAATAAGAAGTAGGAGAAGAAGAAGATGAAGATGATGGTGATGATGATGATGAAGCAGAAGGATAAGAAGAAGAAGAAGAAGAAGAAGAAGTAGTAGTAGTAGTAGAAGAAGAAGAAGAAGAAGAAGAAGAAGAAGAGGAAGATGAGGAAGCAAAAGAAGAAAAAGAAGAGGCAAAAGAAGAAGAAGAAGAAGAACAAGAAGAAGAGGAGGAAGAAGAAGAAGAGGAAAAAGTGGAAGAAGAGGAAGGGGATAATAAAGTAGAGGAAGAAGATGAAGATGATGAAGAAGAAGCTGAAGAAGAAGAAAGAGGAGAAGAAGAAGAAGAATAAGAATAAGAAGAAGAAGGCAAAGAAGAAGAGCAAGAAGAAGAAGAAGAAAAAGAAGTAGAGAAGGAGAAGGAGAAGAAGAAGGAGATGAAAAGGAAGAAGGCGTAGTTGTAGTAGAAGTAGTAAAAGAAGAAGACGAGGAAGAGAAAGAGGAGGAAGAAGGGGAAGAAGAAGAAGAAGAAGAAGAAGGGGATGAAGAAGAGGAAAAAAAGAAGAAGAGGAGGGAGAAGGAGAAGTAGAAGATGAAGAAGAAGAATAAGAATAAGAAGAAGAAGAAGAATAAAAAGAAGAAGAAGAAAAAGAAAAAAATGAAGTAAAGGTAGTAGTAGCAGTAGTAGTAATTGTAGAAGAAGAAGAAGAAGAAGAAGGAGAAGAAGTAGAAGAAGAAGAAGGAGGAGGAGAAGAGGAAGAACAAGAAGAAAAGAAGACTTAACAGAAGAAGAAGAAGAAGAAGGAGAAGAAGAAGAAGAAGAAGAAGAAGAAGAAGAAAAGGACTAGAAGAAGAAGAATAAAAAGAAGATGAAGAAGATGAAGAAGCAAAAAAAATAAGAAGAAGAAGAAGAAAACGGAGTAGAAGAAGAAGAACAAGAGGTAGAAGAAGAAGAAGAAGAAAACGAAGGAGTAGAAGAAGAAGAACAAGAGGTAGAAGAAGAAGAAGAAGAAGAAGAAGAAGAAGAAAAAGAAGCAGAAGATGATGCCGATGAAGAACTAAAGGAAGACGAAGAAGAAGAAGAAGAACAAGAACAAGAAGAAGAAGAAGTACAATAAGGAGATTAACTAGAAGAAGAAGGCGAAAAAAAAAGAAGAAGATCAGTAAGTTGAATAATAAAATCAATAGCAATAATAAGAAGAAAAAGAACAAGATGAAGAAGAAGACGAAAAAGAAAAAGAAGAAGACGAAGGGAAAGAAGAAGAAGAACTAGAAGTAGAAGAAAAAGAAGAAGAAAAAGAAAAA
>JAIUJO010000156.1:1197500-1200000 GCA_023846275.1 Vanilla planifolia | reverse complement strand
AGAAGAAGTAAAAGAAGAAGAAGAAAAGTAGAGGAAGAAGAAGAAGAAGAAGAATAAGAAGAAGAAGAAGTAGAATACGCGAAAGAAGTAGAAGAAGTAGTTGAAGAATACAAGAGGAAAAAAAAGAAGCAGAAGATGAAGTAGAAGAAGGAGAAGAAGACATGTAAGAAGAAGAAGAAGAAAAAGAAGAAGAAGAAGAAGAGGTAGAAGAAGTAGAAGAAGAAGAAGAAGATAAAGAAGAAAAAGAAGCAGATTAATAAGAAGAAGAATAATAATAGTAAAATTAATGATAAAAAGATGAGGAAAAAGAAGAACAAGAAAAGGAGAATAGGAAGAATAAAAGAGGAGGAAGAAGAAAAAGAAGAACTAGTATAAGAAGAAGAAGATGATGATGATGATGATGAAGAAGAAAAAGAAGAAGAAGAAAAAGAACAAGAACAAGAAGAAAAAGGAGAAGGAGAAGAAGAAGAAGAAGTAGGAGAAGGAGAAGAAGAAGAAGAAGGAGAAGAATAACAATTAGAAGAAGAAGAAGTAGAAGAAGAAAAAGAAGAATAAGAAGAAGTAGAAGAAGAAGTAGAAGTAGAAGAAGAAGATGAAGAGGAAGAAGAAGATGAAGTAGAAGAAGTAGAAGCAGGAGAAGAAGTAAAAGAAGAAGCAGGTGGAGAAGAAGACAAAGAAGAAGAAGAAGAAGAAGAAGAAGGAGAAGAAGAAGAAGAAGAAGAAGATGGAGAAGGAGAAGAAGAAGGAGAAGAAGAAGAAGGAGAATAAGATGGAGAAGAAGAAAAAGGAAAAGAAGGAAAAGAAGTTGGAGAAGAAGAAGGAGAAGATGAAGCAAAAGAAGAAGGAGAAGAAGAAGGAGAACAAGAAGGAGAAGAAGAAGGAGGAGAAGAAGAAGAAGGAGGAGAAAAAGATGGGGAAGAAGAAGGAGAAGAAGAAGAAGAAGAAGAAGAATAAGAAGAAGAATAATAATAATAAGAAGAAGAATAATAAAAGAAGAAGAAGAAGAAGAAGAAGGAAAAGAAAAAGAAGTGGATCAATAAGTAGTATAATAATAATAATAATAATAATAATAATAATAATAATACTAATACTAAAAAGAAGAAGAAGACGAAGAGGTACAAGAAGACGAAGAAGAAGAAGAGGTACAAGAAGACGAAGAAGAAGAAGAAGGAGAAGACGAAATGGAAGAAGCTGCGGAACAAGAAGAAGAAGAAGAAGGAGAAGTAGAAGGACCAGAAGAAGAAGAACAAGAGGAAGAATTAATAGAAGAATAAGAAGAAGAAAAAGAAGAAGAAGAAGAGAAAAGATCAGAAGAAGAAGATGAAGTAGAGGAAGTAGAAAAGGAAGACAATGAAGAAAAAGAAGAGGAAGAAGAAGAAGAAAAAGAAGATGTAAAAGATGAAGTAGATGATGAAAAAGTAGAAGAAGAAAAAGATGTAGAAGAAGAAGAAGTAGTAGTAGAAGAAGAAGTAGAAGTTGGAGAAAAAGAAGAGGAAAAAGAGGAAGAAGAAGATGAAAGAAGAAAAGGAAGAAGAAAATGAAGAAGAAGAAGAAGAATAAGAATAAGAAGGAGGAGGAGGAGGAGAAGAAGAAGAAGAAGAAGAAGAAGAAGAAGTAAAACGAGAAGGAGAAGATGAAGAAGAAGAAGAATAAGAAGAAGAAGCAGAAGAAGAACTAGAAGAAGAAGGTGATGAAGAAGAAATAAAAGAAGAAGAAGTAGCAGAAGAAGAAGAAGAAGAAGAAGAACAAGAAAAAGAAGAATAATAAGTAGTAGAAGGCAAAGAAGAAGAAGAAGAAGTAGTAAAAGAAGAAGAAGAAAAGAAGAAGAAGTAGAGGAAGAAGAAGAAAAAGAAGAAGAAGAAGAGGAAGAAAAGAAGAAGATGAAGAAGAAGAAGAAGGAGATGTAGATGGAGGACCAAAAGAAGAAGAAGAAGTAGAAGAAAAAGAAGAAAAGTAGAAGAAGAAGAACAACAAGAAGAAGAAGAATAAGCAAAAGAAGTAGAAGAAGAAGTTGAAGAATAGAAGAGTAAAAAAGGAAGCAGAAGATGAAGCAGAAGAAGGAGGAGAAGAAGAAGGAGAAGAAGAAGGAGAAGAAGAATCAGAAGAAGAAGAAGAAGAAGAAGAAGATGATGATGGAGAAGAAGTAGAAGAAAAAAGAAGAAGAAGAAAAAGAGGAAGAAGCAAAAAATGAAGCAGAAGAAGAAGAAGAAGAAGAAGAGGAAGAAGAAGAAGTAGAATAAGAAGAAGAAGAAGAAGAAGTAGAAGAATAGGTAGAAGAAGAAGAAAACGAAGTAAAAGAAGAAGAATGAATCAATAGAGTAATAATAATAATAATAATAATAATAATAATAATAATAATAATAATAAGATGAAGAAGAAGAAGAAGAAAAAAAGGTAAAAGAAGATGAAGAAGAAGAAGAAAAAGAAGTAGTAATAGAAGAGGAGGAAGAAGAAGAAGAAGAAGAAGAAGAAGAAGGAGAAGAAGAAGGAGAAGACAAAG
>JAIUJO010000156.1:720000-1170000 GCA_023846275.1 Vanilla planifolia | reverse complement strand
AAAAATGGGAACATCATTAAGTAAAGTAGAGGTATGTTATTATAATGAAGGGTTACCTTAATAATAAATTTCTATCTAATAATATCAAACTTTATGTAAGGAATATATGTAACTAAACAAAAAACATAGAGAATATTTAAGTCATTGTGAACACAATAGAAATAAGGATAACACATATTTAATATAAATGCAAAAGGGTAATGATGGATAAAAAAAAATTAAGAGCATGCATTATTAGTTAAAGAATTAATGATCTTAAGTCCTTGAAATATACTTGTTCATTATTAAATGCAAATCTTATTAGTAGAAATAGTTTTGTTTCAAATGCTAGAATATTTTATGTTCATTGGGATAAAGGAAATGACAATATGTTACAAGGTTACATTAACTATTTTACATGTCATTATAGCATGTAAGCTAACTAGATAGCACCTGCAGGTTTTATTAAAGCTCATATTTAATCTAAATTTCCTAAAGTTTCTTCGTAGTTAGGGAAAACTATTCATCCACTCAAAAATATGCTTGACCTAAAAGGTTTGGCTTCATAAGTCTAAAGATTAATTTATAATTACTGGAATGGATTCTATAGAAGAAGGATGAGTAAGAAACAATTCTTAGATAGTTGACATTTGAGATACATAATTGAAACAATCAATTAAGTGACGCAATTAGAAGCCTATGTTGAATGAAAGTAGTACTTAGTGAGAACTCAAAGAAATATATCAAATGAATAAGCACTATTGCAAATTATACATTTTTTATTACTAAAGTTTATTTGTTAAAAGTTTAATGTATAATTTTCAAAATATAAGTGAATTATGTGATAGCAATTTTAGTACTTTATTTGATTCCATTAAATATAAAATTAGTAAAGATGGAAAACTATTAGTTTTTACAACTAAAAAAAATAACACTTATTTACATGACTTAAATAAAGTAAACAATTGTCAAACATAATGTTTATGTCATATGTTAATGACTTTAATTTATGGCATAAATGACTTTCTCATGCTAGCACACAAACCTTAAGAACAATAATTAAATTTAACGTAATAAAAGATTTAACTAAAATATTTTCTTGATGATTAAGTATACCCTTCAAAATTTCTAAAATTAGTGGTTTGGACATATACAACGCATGAGTATAGGACATTAGAAATGTCCACTACTTGTGTTAGATCACAATTTTAGGTATACATAGATAATTTTCTTACAAAAAAGGAGTAAATCTAGTAGTCAATCATATATCTTGATAACTAAATTAGAAAAGGAGTTTCATCATAGTTTAGTTTTAATTAGATGCAAGGTGAATTTAGAAGTGAGAAAATTATTGATTTTTTCTAATAATAATAGAATTTTACTAACATTTTCTATATTTTGGATGAATGTTTGATACTTAACTCATATATTTTGAAATTTTATCAACTTTGGTAGAGGAGTATGATCCCTTATAGATTGAAGTAAATGTGAATAAGTTTATCCAATTCTACAAATATAATGCATTACTATTGCTGAGAATAGATCAATATAAACATGATTGTCTATCAATCAATGTAGCCTTTTTTGGAACTATTTGCCCCTTCATTCCTTATCCATGTAAATAAATGGCCAATGAATGGGAGTTCTCTTATGCATTAATGACTGATGTAATCGATGAATTCATTCATTACTTCTCACCTAAGATTTGATGGACTCTTGTGTTAATCAATTGTAGATATTACATTAAAGTATATTATTTCTATCCATGGAGCTTTAATTTCCTCTACGATTTGAGCCACCACGTACCAAAGTGTTCTTCATTTACCACTTGAATTTAGCATACTCATAAGTATTATAGACACCATTTTATCTCCATGGATTATCAATGTGCAAGTGAACTAATTACTCATGCTTATTTAAGGTTTGATAATGGATGATTTTTAGTTCATAATACCTAAATCCTATTGGATTTATTCCCAATGTAGTTCTCAAATTCTAATCTTTTAGATAGAATATGAAATTAGCTATTGTAAACTATAGGTTCCATGAGAGTAATCAAAATGATTTTTGTTTTGAGTAGAAGCTTAAACTACCTTTCATAGCTCCTTTTTGTTGTACCTCTTATATTACAAGTTAGGGTGTTATCCAATAAAAGTCATTTGTTATGAAATTTAAGAAAATTAGGCACTTTTATGAATCCTACTCAAACAAAGATGCCTTTTTAACCAATTTCTAATATTTTATTTTTAATTCCTATTCTAAATTAGGTTGAAATCTTCCTCTTTAGGTTACATTAGACTAGAATTTGTAGATCATTGAAGCTTGTCATTACTAAAATCTTAAAATAATTATTCCTTGTTTATTCATTTAGGAACTTGGTTTTCCCTAAGCCATTGCTATTTCTACTATAATCTATATTAGCAAAATCAGTTGTGACTATTTATACTCCTTCCTTGTAGTGGAACAATTTCATAGTGCCTCAATATTTTTTCATCCGACAACGCTATCTAAATTGAAACTTTAAGAATGCAGTGACTTTCCATTTAGAACGTTGCCTAATTCATAAGTATTGGCTTAGTGAGATTATATTCATTCACATTTGTCACTGCTTACTTTTGATTGCATATTTGGTGACATTTTATTTTTTTTTAACATTGAACAGAGGTGTGACCTTGGCCATAGAAGTTGATTTAATAACAAAGTTATCTTATTGAATTCATTGCCATAAACGAGGCAATTCCTTCACTAAATGCACTCCACACAAAACATGTTTATGCTTATTCTAATTAGGTTTATGGTAGATATAGTCACCTGTATAGAATTTTTTTCTACCAAATCTAAGGAGTACAGGGCGACCGTATTGAAAATATCAATTGAAACATAAATTAGAGCAAATTTTGATACAAACAACATACACGTGAAACTCATGATGCCACTTAAATATTATTTTCTTAAAGCCATTAATGTTCCATGCTTGGTGAAGCCAACATCTCAAACAATATATGAAATGTAATTAGTACATGTCCATTATCCTAAAATGATACCTTTTAGTCACTAAAAATTTTGATTTTCTGAAATGCCACTATCAATATTCAAAAAAATGTGTGAAAATTTTCTCATTAATTCTAACCTGAATGGTGTGTCAATTTTTTCAATTTCTTTTTCATTGAAAATAATTTTTGGTTGACCATTGAAAGTTTTCTTTGGTTGATGCAAACTAGTGAAATGTCAAATACTTAGTAAACAATCTCAACAAATAAGTAGTTGAGAGTGGTGATGGCCTCTAAACCTACAATAAAGATTTGCTAACCTATTGGTTTATTATAACTAAAATACAATGGAGTGTAGGAACTTACCTTCAGGTTTCCCAATCACTCCACTCTTGTTGGCAATTAAGATTATACATTGATACTATCATTTCCTCTCTGTCACAATCATTGACCATTTAATTTTTAGTTATTTAATATTGTCTCCATGTATTCAATAGAATCATAAACAAAGATTATTTGGGATATGCAATATTAAGTAGTATATCCTTAACAACAAAATAATTTTGTGCATAATAATTTAACATAATTTGCCACTGTAAAATGGACAATAATCAAGCCTTGTTACATGACTTGTCATAAGAGGATACACTAATTCTTACATGTTTTGAATTCCATAACTAATCTATGTACAACAATTGGTTGAGATTTACAAATTAAGATTAGGTTAAATACATGTGAATCAAGATTATTAGCAATTCAAAAACAATACTCACAATGGATTTATGCTTATTAATTTGGTGTGGCTTAATTCTCTGTGAATCAAAATTTATTGAATAATTAAGTTATATTGACAAGTGCTTATTCTTATTGATTATGATCTTAAAATCTTATATTGTTTTACTAAGTTTAAATGTTTATTATTTGATCTTAGAAGTTGGGTACACAATCAATTCTTGATGCTAATCATTATGAATGTAGATTTACTAAATTTTATAACATCTAACAAATAGTGGTGATTAAATATTCAAATAATACAGATATGCATAATTGATTTTACAAATTAGCATCTAATGCAAAGGACCATGATGAGATAATATTATCTACTCACATATAATAGCTCCCAAATCAAATAGTTTAAGAGGCTAATCTTAATAAGAAATTGAGTATGTCATTTTGAATCAAACAAAGTTAATTTTAGCCTCTATAGAAACTTATAATGTATGGAGACCTACATGATTGCCAAATGCTTTGTATTTAACACTCCAAAAAACATTATATTTGTTGGAGGTAGTAATGTGTGGTGAGTGTGAAGTATTTTAAGTTCACATCAAAGACAATGTCACATATGAATTCGTGCATCTTTGCATGGAATTCAAGAAATGGTTTTCCTTAAAGAGTAGTGTAATAAAATATGACTTTGTTTGTAGCAATAATTTGTTGTTACTTTTGATGTTACGATTGTAAAGCATACAAATTGCTCCTTGATGATAAGGCATTTTCATGTATAAAATTTCTCAATATCAATGTTAACAAGAGTTTGTGATGATGCATTCATATGCGTATATGATGTATAAACTAAAATATTTCACTCAAATAAGAGAAATCATAAAAATCAAACGATAAAATTTTTTTTTATTATTGAAATCAAGTTCATAGGGAACATTGTTGTTGGAATTCTTTTCTCATATAATTCACTAGTGAAAGAAATCTTCAAATAATCATCAAGTATTAACAATTCATATTTTCCTAAGTTAACCACATACCATTTCAAGGTCATAAAGATAAAGAAAAACAAACAAATCATGAAATATAATAGCAAAAGGACATAAAAATAAATAAATGTATTAGCATTAGACTTGAAAATAAGATTTTTTTGTTTATTTTGAAATGTTATTTAATATAATTTTTAATAAATTCAAGCTATTGAAAACAATTGCATAAAATTAAAAGATGTTGGTTTAATGATAAAACTTGTAATTAAGCAAAGTTCATAAAGCTAACCATTCTTTAATGCCAAGTTAATATAAAATGATATGCTAAAAAACCTATTTCTTGGTGATCAATAATTGAATAGTTCCTATGTTTATAGAACAAGTCTATGTAAAGGCATACCCAAAGGTTCTATAAGTTTATGGTAGAAAATTTTAGTATAGTTGGACAAGTAAGAACATTCCCAGAAAATTAAGACAAGCATTGATCATTAACATAAGGGATGTTAACATAAAGAAAAAGTTGTTTTAACAAAAAACATCTAGAACACTCAAGTTAGTGGTGAAGTGTCAAGGTGCACAAGTGTAGTTTTTAGATTGATAAATAAGGAAATCACATGTTCACTAAGAAAGATTAGAAATTTTGATTAGATAATTAATTTCCCAAAAGTTGAAATTAAATGATTAAGTGTTTTCTTATACATTTAATGCTCTTGTGAAGGTTGGATAATTTTTTGGGAACTCCCTTTTTAAGCCTTTGATTCACATTCTTTGGTTACCTTCAAAAACACACTACTATATTGAAGATACAGAACATGCTTTTATTAAAGAAGCTTAATGGTAGCACTTTGCTAATTTATTCAAATTACATTACTTACAATATTATGAGTATCACTATTTATAGATATCTTAATGCTATAATGATAATTTGATAGAATATGATATGAAAGGATATTATAGGAAAAATGTGGAACATATTTTAGAATTCTAAAGTACATTTTTAGAATTCCAAAATTCATCACAAATTATTAAAAACGTAATTTGAATTAAATAAAAATATTCTTTGAAATGAACAAAAATAAATTTGTCATTAGAAGCTCCTAAATTGTCATGTGCATTTTGATTGTCGATCAAGTGAGTGGCAAGGAGGTGGCCTACACGATCAATGCAGTAAAAGAAAAGAGACGCAATTACATACCAAGTCTAACATGCAGGTCAGCACGAGCTAACAAGTTGACATGTGTTGACCGATCAAGAAATTTCATGAGTTACAAATCAACATTCATCAGTGTGTGTTGAGTAGATCAAGGAGTTTGAAAAGTCAAGGTGGGTCTAGTAGGACATACGAGTTATCACTAGTACTCACTCGTAAAGGTTAAAGACAACAATGAGCAAAACCAAAAAGCAACCCAACACTCAATTTTGAGCCTTTTCAAAGTCATTTCAAAAAACATTTTTTGCTATCAAAATTACCTTGCTACTATAATAATATATTGTATATCATTTAAAGTTAGAAGTATAAAAAAAGCTACCAATAAATCTCTAAGGAGTACAAAATTATAAATGCAAATAACCTAAAAAATTGATAAATGGTAAATTCAAAAGTGCAATAAACAGGAGTAAATTGTAATTGGCCCTCATAATATGAATGATATTAGAGACTAACTAAAAGTTGAGTTGCCAAACTTGGAATGGCTCTAAGTCCAGGTTAGACTAATATCTAATGGAACCTCTATGTGATGTGCAGAATGCTACTATGTCACAACCTTACTAAAGATTTTTAAATGTGAGAACATAACTAATTAATGTTTTTTCTAAAGTGAGAACTACAACTTGCTAGACAATTCTAAAGTAAAAACAATTCTACAATTTTCTCTTCAAAGAAGAAATAATGTCTAATTTTATCTCATATGATGTCTAACATGATATGAATGTAGATATCAAAAGCTTATATAGTTTTTTAAGCAATGTTGATGATATAAATGATCCCCAAAATTTTCTTAATATTGCAATACATGGCTTTATTGATTTAGCAATGAGAAAATGAAAGATTTAGGTTTTGAAAATTTTGAATTATTAGATTATGATATGTAATTTCACTAGTGGATGATTATATTGATCATAAGTTATATAGTTCTATTTATATTTGTTATAAGTAGTTGATATCTCCTAAAATCATTTAATCATCTTTTCCACCATTACTACATATTGAAGTCACAATATTTATAATTTATTACTTAAAATACATTATTATTTTTTTTAAGGCATCTAAAGGCTGTGGTTCATATGCTAACAAGTTACCAATCAAACATTTGGAGTGTGTCATTGAAGCATTAGTATTACCAATTCAATCTATTGGTTTGAATGAGTCCAATGCTTAAAGGTAATAATAGTGAGCATGATGGATTCCAGAGTGCAACTACTAGTCTTGGTTTAAGGAGCTATCATATTGCATGATGAGAACCATGTTGGCAAACATTTTATGAAAATATTGATGAAGTGATAAACCAAGCTAATTGAGGAATTGAACCACAAAAACTAAGGCAATGTACCTCAATGATAAGTTTGATTAACATATTTGTGTATTATTGTGACTAAATAGTTGGACACAAATCGAAGGGATTTTAGAGAAAGCACATATTACTCTATAGATTTTAGAGAAAGGGCATATTTAGCTGATGACAATCTTACTCTAAAGTATGATATTGTGTGCTACATTGTTGGATTTTGTGATTTTATGATGTAAGAAAAACAACTTAGAGTCACCTATTTGTCTAATCCTTTGTAGTGAGTGGTAGTATCAGAATGACATTGACACAAAGAGGAAGTGCAAAAGATAGATTTGATTGATCAGCCTCATGAAATGTGCATAGAAGATGTTAATCTTGATGTGAAATTTTACACTTCTTTGACTAAGAAATCATAATGTACATGCTAAGAAATTGTTCCCAATTAGAGCAAACGAAATCAAGTAGTGATGCACTATTAAAATATTTTGGACCAATCTGAGAGATATATGTTGGGTAGCTTAATTAGCTAATATTATGCTTCTTATGAAGTAAGATAAAACTCAATACTATGATGAACTCTGTAACCATACATGTTGAAATTGTCGATAAGACTCATCATATTTGTTTAGTCATTAATGAAAACATTAGTAAACTTCGAAGCCATGATAAAGGTACAAAAAATTGAAAGGAAGTCTGTAATGATTCGAAATAAATAGCGAGTATGATGTATTGTCTAATTAAGTCCATCATATTTAGGTGGTGCTATTCATCAACTGTTTACACAAGGTTGATTTAGACGATGTGCTGGCCAATCAATCATGGAGTATTAGAAGATGAGGATGTAGAAATATGTTTTGTAATTAAAGTTGATGAATAATAACATTAACTATTGATGAAATGAGAGAGAAATTGTTGAGAAAGATGGATTTTTTTTCATTTTTTGCATGTCTTATTAATAAAAAGAACAATAAATTTGATAAGTAGCTCCTTAATTCACAAATTTTCTATTGTGTTAATAATAAAAAAATTATTGTAATGTTAGTATATTATGTAATCGAATTACATTAACAAAAGTACTAAAAAATTTAAGAACCTTTCTTTTGTATCCTGCTATAATCAAGTTCAAGTTTGATGGGAATATATTAGAATGTGTTGGATTGGTATTCTTTTCTATAGGAAAAAATCATGACCTTAGATATAAGAAAAATAGTTATCATTTGTTAAATTCAGAGATTATATGGATGTTGGTTTCCCAACTAAGAAACCAGCCACACCAAATATGTTCATTCCTGTTTCCTTGAATATGACTAATTTGACATTAGTTATGTCAAACAAAGAAGTTTATCAAAATTTATTTCATAAGCTAAAATGAAAGATATTTGATAAAATCTAGTGCTTTTCCAAGATTTTTGTTCATTTTTTTAGCCCCGAATGCTTAGTAATTTCCATAAGAACAAATTCAAGTCAGCCATAATGATTGTGTGAACGCATTCCATACATTTGATTTGGAGGCATTAGTTGGATTACTTTCCTTATGCTCACTATATAATATATGAACACCTCTCCTCATCAAGTTTAATTCAAGCTTTGCAAACATTTGGAATTCTGTTATGAATTTAGAGCCTCAAATCAATATAATTACTAGATATTTAAGCCTACTAATTTTTTCTACATGTCCTTCCCTAAATATGTGTTATAATTTAAACTACTTTGCAAAGAAATTGATTCATTCTATTTAGTTTGATTAAGACGTAGTAGAGGATTCCAATCCTTTTTTGAATCATTATAGGGAATGATGATTAATTGTTTGATTATATAGTGATATTTCTATAACCCTAGATTATCATATAAATTTAAAAGTAGTATTTCAATGGCTTCAACTTATAAATTGATAGTGCTTTATGGCTCTACCAAGTAGTCTCGAATCATGTAACCACAACTTGTAGGGATTTGGTTATTTTTAGTCAGTCTATTAGAATTTAATTTTTCTAAATCCATTACTAGAAGAGTCCTATGAACCACATTTTTTGTTATTCAATTAAAATCAAAAAATCAAGGTAGCAATGTATATTTTTCCATTTGAGGATCTTTTGAACTTCTTTACATATTTAAGAAATAATTTAAAATTCAAAAGTATTATGTTTCGCTCTATCAAGAAAATCACAGGGAATATTTACTCATTTCATTGTTATGAATTTTTATCATGTAGATATTGCAGCATATGAGATATGGTAGAACAATAAATTCTCAATAGCTACTGAGTTTGTGTGGTTACACTTCCATCCTCATATAAGAATTTTGCGATTCTTGATGTTGTGTTTGTTTACTGCCAAAATTCATTACAAAAGGGATCCATAAGATCCATTTGGGAGTCCCTATAAGCACAAAAAGCACATTTTTCTATAAATTGAAATTCAACTTCCTTAACTTGTTATCAAAAGATAATTAGTTAATTGGGAGGCTCCACATTAATAGAGATATTTTTGAAGGTTGATAATTACTCCACATTGTTTTTGTGACTTATGAATAAAGCAATTAATTAACTCGAAGCTTATCCCATCCTAAATTGATAATGAATTTACCATCCTTAGTAAGGGTCCAATAATTGTTGCCTTCCTTATCTATTTTGTTCAAAGTCTCACAAAATACAAAATAGTGTGATGATTCTTTATATTTGATTTCGAGTAATTGAGCATGCTTGAAGGCATTATTTATATAGGAACTTACATCTCAAGTATGTAAAATAGATAATATTTGAGGTGTAGACCTTTACATTATGTACATCCACAATATTCATTAATTTCCTAACCAGTAATCTATACGTTTCATATGGGAAGCGAATGTTGTTCTAACTAGCCAAATTGTGCTTGCTCGCCAAATCAATATTACCAAAAAGAAAACCATTTTTCACACTTCCTAAAAAATTAATAATATTATTGAGAAGATAAGGTATAATTAGATTTATAAGGTGTTATTTATTAGAGGACATGACAAAAAAGTACTATCTCCCATTGAGACTAATTCTTTTTTCATGTTCTATTAATCTAGTGTTCGAAGTGGACCATTTATTTCCTACCTTTGAATAATTTGCTTTTGGGTTATGGGATTGGAAGGTAATATCTTTTCTAAAGAAAGAGCTCCTTGTCAATGTTATCCTATTTGTGTTTCTTGTTTGTACACCTAATAAAGAAGATTCTTTGTACATCAATCTATAAACTCAATGTACCCTGGAGATTAGAGAAGAATAACTTCATATTTTTTATTAGGTGTTTATCACCTCTTAAGAAGAGTAAAAGGCGATATACAAAGCACAAATGGGACTTTGGTTGATAACAACTTGGAGTGGCCTACTGCTTCACTTTACCTTGTATATGTTGATTATTTAAACCTCTTCTTAGTTTTTTAGCCACAATGCAGAGAAGAAATCGAGATAGAGGGTTGACATTCTTTAGCCATTGGGCGATTTAGATGGAACCATTCATTTCTCATTAATATTGACAAACAACAAGATTATATTATAAATACTAATGGCTAGATAAATAAATTAACTATTTAAGTTAAACTTGTTCAATACAAGTTTCCCATACGATATATTATTGAGCAGATTCTTAAAGTGTAGTTCGATAATAAAGCTATTAGCTTTGATTTTCACATTTAAATCATGAAGTTGCTCTTGTGAAAGTATGATTTCTTATACAAGTAATATGTTTTTAGTATTTTCCTCGTCCATAGCAAAAGTTGATTGCTCCACTAAGATGATGATGGGTAGGAAGCTCTATAGGCTAACTACCAACAACTTTGTATATTTTTGAGAATTTATACATCCAAATTGTTATAAAGTCTTCAAAAGATGTATTGCAATTAGTATTTAGAAGGAAAATTAAATTAACAAGACTGCATTGTTTTGGAGATGGTCTAATAATAAGAAAATCATTGATATCATTATAAATGTCATCTTGAAATATAGACCAACAATGCTTGTTAAAAAACATTAAACTCATACAATTTACAAGTGCATAAAGAATCCATTGAAGAAATTATTTTTTTTTTTTTTTTTTATTATTAACTAGTTCAATTAGTATCATATTTCTTTTTAGTGAGTCAAAGCATCATAAATCAAAGCACCACTTATTTGTTTTAGTAGGGAATAATGAGACATCAAGCAATCCACAATGTATTTGACAATTAATTCTTTCTCTAAGAACCAACTCCCACTTTGATTTTTTATTCATTTTATATATTAGCCTTCATTTGCGAATTATTAAATGTTGTGTGGGTGAAATTTGTGTTTTTATCAACATTTGTAAGCTACACAGTGCCTATCTTTTAACTCTTATCCATTTGATACATTCATATCCAATACATCATGTAGACGTTCAACTTTTTGATGTACTAGTTCTATACTGACATGGAGGCCTTTGAGGATTGGTTACTATACATCTCACTAATCTCTATTTCTATTATCATTTTGTGGGTGAATTATTAAAAACCCTTGTTTACTGCATATTTCTATTTATTTTTATTGGTTCATTAATTTATCTACATTTATAATTTAGTTTAAGTTGTTTAAAGAAAAATTGGAAATGTTTTTGGAGATTTTCTTCTTATATTAAGTATAGAACATACCTTCAAACATCTCACAAGTCCAAATTTTCTTGAAAATTTATTTAAAAAGAGATTAAAGCTTACTTTTTTGATTTTTTGCTATCATCCAACTCTAGCACCCATCAGTACCATCAGCAATAGTGCTGATCGTCAACTTGTGCTAACTCTCTTCGATCCACATTAACCCCAATACAGACCCAAAGTGTTAATACATTTCTACTGATGCTTCTCACCAAAATGGGAACCCAAAGTGATCCACTGATCCACCCGTGTCACACCATGTATGGGCCTCACTTTTCTGCATTACTACTTCTCAAAATGCATGTGCCAGTTTAGGAACTAATTACAATATTAATTCTATAGCATTTGAAGAAGTTTTTTTTGAACAATTTTGGGTATTTATTTTGCAATTTCTTTTAGCTTTTAGAATTATAAAATGCCTTATAGAATTGTTAAAAAGCATCCCATAATATTGTTAGATGTTATCTCCATACATCTCCTCCAATTTAGCAACCATGGTTCGTTCATCTTAAGCTTTGTTAGTTCTAACCATGATAACTTATCTATAACTCTTTCAAGTTATTTGCCTTCTCTATAACATCGTATTTGTCTTCTTCAATCTTCAAAAATAAATTACCAAATTTACATTCTACTCCATTCTTTAAGGTGGGCTTTAGCTCCCTTCAGCTTATAAACAAGGGCCAACATTCCTAAAGTAGAAATTGGAAGACTCCAATTCTGAGCAACAATTGGAGAGAATTATATACTTTCATTGCAAGTGCTTTGGAATCTAAGTTCTCTATGATTTGATTTAATTGCTGCTTGAGAAATGATCAATAATAGGGATTGGTATTACAAGAACTTGTTCATATGTTGAGCCACCAATTTAGGAAGGCTTTGAGAAAATCATGTTTCATTAGGGATTTTTCCATAAGAATGATGTTTATATTTTTGATCTTTAGCAAAGATAATTGACTATACTTTTTCTTTAGGGAAGACAAATTAATCTCCACCAACAATCTTAAATCCCTCTAAAGACCTACTCTACTAATATAGATGTTGTTGGCATACATAAAAAGATAGCACATCATTTACATACCACCATGTGAAGATAGTATTCTTAATTTTCAATTGTTAAAATTGTAAGTGCTACAACAAATACATTTATACTTTGTTGGAAATATTGCTTCATAATAGTGAACATTTAGTCACTTGCAAAGGAAGGCCATTTATCTATTACTTGCAAAGCATTCCATCATTTCTATTAACTTAATTTTGTGAAATATGAAAATGCTATTAAGGCATCAAGCTACTATATAACTAACAACACCCTTTATGATGTAAAGTAAGACATTACTAATTACAGTCTACAATGTCTATATTTTGAGATTATTGAAAGCTTCTTTTGTTTACTTTTAAGCAAATCACTTTTTTGACATTCCATTTAGTGTATTTTCTTATTGACTTGTCACTATTAGGCATTGTGAAGCCATTCAAGTCTATCCTAGAAAGCTTCAGAGTCTTGGCTTTTTCCTAAAGATCTTTATTTGAGCTTTTGAGAGATTGAATATCTACTTGTTTTTTTTAAGTTACATGTCCTTCCTAAGTTTCAAATCAGATTGATATTGTTTACTCTTACTTTACATTTGCTAATATATATTTATCATACTATCATTGAATACATGATTAATAGTACAATTAGGTTTTTTTATTATGTGTTGATGTTGCGTGATGTAGTGGGGTACTGATATTGTTTTATACATTGATGGCTACCGAAGCTTCAAGTTTCACATTACATATTACTTCACTAATTGGAAGTGTCTCATCTTCTCCATTTCTTATATAGAAGGGTTTAGAACATTTTTCTTGATTGATGAGTGGGTGCTCTTTGTGACAAGTTCTACATGATATCATGTGTAAAAATTGTGCCCTTTAGGAAAAGGAAAAGGAAACTCCCTTGTTTGAGCTTCAACACCTTTTTTTAAGATTAAGTGCTAATAAAGGAAAATTAAAACAATGTTTAGTTTAGCATTGCTTTGCTATTAGCATTGCAAGCACTGGAATAATCGAGCTCTAGAGCAATATTTGTTGCTTAACTAGTGTTACAAACTATAATAAGCATTTAAACATTAGCCTACATAGACTAAGAATAAAGAAAATAAGATGATAAGCATGAGAAACCAAGAAATGCAACCCACATTAGAAAGCTATTCAAGGAAACTTTGGACAAGAAGGAACCAAGAACATCATAGGGTTGTTTTCTTATGCTAAGCCTATTACCAATTCAATGGCACAAAGAAAAGGTATTTAGAAAGTGATTTAACAAAAAAATTTGCTATATGGAATGAACAATATAAATGTTACATGTGTGTAGATTAAAAGCATTCAGAAAAATTAATAAGCAATATAGAAAAGATGGAGTAATAATGTAACGACACATAAAGCCAATTCAAACAAAACAAAAATTTGAATTGAGAATAGTGAAGAAGGTGACAGTAAGTTGTAGTAGAAATCGAAGAAAACATTAAGTATCAAAGTGAAAAGGAAAAATTAAGTGCAAGGAAATGACATAATAAAAGTGAATCAATGATGTAAAAGAAACAACAAAGTGAAAGAAACCATTATGCAACATGCACAAGAAGGCGAAATAGTAGTGTTATAGATCAACTTGTACACTGTCCCATCACTTAAGCTTCACACTCTTCCTAGTAATATTGAAGCCTAGATGATTCAGCATGTTGGAGTTTGCATTGTAATTAACCTTAATCCTCAACAAGGCGTAATGGAAAAAGTGGAATGTTGCACATGTAAGGATCATTTTTTCTGAAATGGTATGCCTCCCCTTCTATAAACTACCTATATAGAGAAAAAAGAAATTAAAAAATGTAAAATTGATGTAATTAGCTCTTACCAAAAGTCAATTTGAAAATATACCTTTTTAGTTTAAAAAATCTATTTTCTAAGAGGTAGTTACCAAAGCTTTGGTCAAAGTTATTGAAAAATAGCTTTCTAAAAAGTTATTGTTTTGTCCAAAAGTTTCCAAGGTCCAAACATTCTAAAACTATCTTTGTAAAAAATTGCATTTTCATTTTTTTATTAGCTAGGTACACATGGGTCATCGAAATCAATTTGTATTAGGGTTTTGTGGATCAATTATGTGAATTACCACAACATATAATGTGTTGCAAGAAAAATTCAATATGTGTGACATGGATCTAGCCATCGGATCATTGCAGTTCGATGATGTCTTGGTCAAATTTGAGTTGACGTGTCATGGATGAAGTTAGCTGATCAATGTGACATTGATGTTGTCATAGATCAGATCTGGTTTAGTGCATAACAAAGTGTGATGGTAATTGAGTGTAGCATTAGTAGATGTAGTTCTCTTTGGGCTTAAAAATTTTGCTACTTTTAAGTTGGTCCTCATGGGTAAGCACAAAGTTGTAGGTCTTGGTTTGTTTGTTTGTCATATGGGCTAGTGATCCAGATTAGACTTTAAGGATATGTTCATTGATCAGTTATAGAAAAAAATGGTCCATATATGCTATTAATTCTAATATGGCCAATGGTGGGTAACAAGCAAAACAATCAAAAAAAAATGGGCCACTTTTTGAATCCTTTTCACCTTCTTCACGTGAACTTTGAGCCTAAAATATAATTTTGGGCAATATGATAACTCTACATATAAAGAATAGATAATTGATTCCCCAAAAGTGTCAACATACGTTTGTTTTGTTTTTGGGCATAAAAATGTTAACTAATGACCGTACTAAGCATCATACCAAGACTATTTTCTTTGATTTTCCCTAAAAAAAACAAATGTTCTTACAAAAAATGTGTGAGCTATGCTCTAAAGATCTTACTTTACATGTTTTAAAAGTTAGTAGATTGTTTATGATAATAGCTATTGGTTGCAAATAATCCACCTTGTAGTGGCAATAGTAATCACATTATTGGTAAGTGAAAACAAGAAAAAATAATTGGTAGAAATAAGAAAATACCAAGAGCATTTTAGTTGGTTTAGTTTATATCCAAGGGAGCCATTGCATAGCAAGTTAAGAAGGCATCATATGTTATTTTCAAAAGGTAAACACATAACTTCATCTTGAATGTTTTCTCCTTGTGCATCTGCACAACCCCTTGAATTTACTGCTAGTTGAAACGTAATCTATGTTGGTCTCTTATAATGTTAAAGCCTAACTTTCTTAAGACTTTGTGGGTTAGACACAACCTTCACAAAAATGGCTATTTTTTTAACTAAAACCCAATAAAGTTATAATTCTTAAAAAAAGCCCTTTGCTTAAAGCATAATACATAAGTTTCAATAAAATGTTGGTCATGTGTAGAACATGCAAAAAATAAAAAAACATTCCCATAAACTTGGTTCATTCATGAGGTTGATGAGGAAATTATGTACAACAATGTACTTCAACAAAACATCCAATTAGTTGTAAGCTTTTGATGTTGGCAAGGGTTTTAAAATAGTTAAATATCATAAAATTAATTTAACGAAGGAATATTAGTCTTTGATCGCATTAAGAAATGTTATGTTTCACGAATTCCAAAAGTTTTTATTCAACTCTACTTATAAAAACTTTAGAATAGTTTTGGTTTCTTAGAATTAATCTAATCCCTTCTAATTGTGTATTTAACATTAAACTTTCATAGATAGGCTTAGAACTAACTTAAGAACATCAACTAGCTTTGCAAATTTATTGTTTACTGAAATGGTCAAATTTACTAGTGATTAATAATTTCAAGTGAGCTAGATATACTTTATGTTAGGAATAGTGTCTATATGCATTGTCTTGTTTATGTGCATTTATCAATGAATTTCAACACATATATAACTTTCTACTATCAATTATTTTGTGGTGTAGGTTTGTAGAATTATTTGAACAAATGTTTCTTTATTCTACACAAGGTTTAAAGACATTTAGATGCACCCTGAATTTATGCTTGCTTAACAAATACTAGAAGTACTGTAAATCTTTGTGTGTGTGTGTTATAAATTTTCTTTAGTAAATGCATGCTACTGTTACACTAGTTGGATTTTTAAATCATTTTAAAACCATTTTATGAGTGAAGTGGGAAAACATTCAAATGATGTCTTTTGACATATTTTTAAAAACATGATGCATGCGAATTGTATCATATAAGATAAATTTGGGAAAGTATCCACACAAAGTTTTCCCAAAATTGTTCTTGCTTTTTGACATTGTGAAGGATCTTTCTTTCTTTCAAGCCTCCATGATTGCTTCTAACTTCAAGTTGCAGTTCTTTTGCAAATTGAAAATTTGTCTTGGTATCATGAATGATCATGATGTATTGTTGAGTAGTCGCTTTGAGCACACTTATGGCTTCAATTATGAATTTGAATTAGCTTGATTTGAGGTTCATTTGGAATTCATTTTAAGTTTATTGAGTTAATCTCTAATCCGTTAAAGTGTTGTCTATATGTCACATAGCTTTAGTAAAATATAACTAATAAGACAAACTTGTTAGTAGCTTACTTCATTAATAATTTTATCAACTAAACTTAAACTTATGTCATGAGGCTTAATAACATAGGTATTATGTGATCCATATGAAAAAAATATAAAATATTAAAAGAATAAAACAATTATTATAAAATAATTTAGAATTTTCTTAAACAAATAAAAATATTTATTGTATACTAATTTTTTGTATATAGGCTTGGAACATATACAAATTTTCTCATTATCAAAGAGCTATCCAATTATTAGAAGTATCATAAAATGGTTATTGCAAGAAAACATATAAACTTTTAAAAAATAAATATTTTTTGCAAATATTTAATAATGATATATGTGTGATAAGCATTAAAAATTTTAAAATCATTGGAAAAAGAGATCTCATTAATATAAAATGTTATTTATAATAAATATTTTGAAAACATTTCTAGATAATACATGCTAAACAAAATTCTCATTGCAAAAATCATTAAAGATTTGATGACATAGAAAAAGTCATTAAGAAAATGGTACACCTAAAATGATAA
The DNA here is from genome assembly GCA_023846275.1 of Vanilla planifolia. NCBI lineage: Eukaryota > Viridiplantae > Streptophyta > Magnoliopsida > Asparagales > Orchidaceae > Vanilla > Vanilla planifolia. The sequence continues at coordinate 1,152,185 of JAIUJO010000156.1, read as the reverse complement.
AGATTGTATGCAAAACATGTTTTAAAAAATATTCTCAATATGAAAGTGAAGAGCAATTTTTAAAATAAAAAGATAATTGTGAATCTATTTAAAAAGAAGGGAGTAAGCTTGTCTTCTATTACATTCCTTTTTTTTCAAACTTTTTTCTATATAGTTTCGTAAAAGAGTTCTCTATGATCATAAGCAATATGTTATCAAACTCAATTTCTTTATACACCACTATGTGTGTATTGATCTTAAATTGGGTAATCTTTTATTATTCCTTTTCTTCCTTAGCTTAGAACATTTTTAGTACAAGCTATGATGCATTATAAGTTTAGCAAAGGCCCATATAAGTATTTTTCTTGGTTATTTAAAAATTGAAGTTTATATTATACGATAACAGTCATGTATAAAGCTAAAATGTTTACAAATATTTTAAAGTTTGCATAAATTATTTATGTAGTAGCATCTTTGTCATTTTTCTTTTAGTATTAAGATATTTTTTATGATAAATTTAGTAGAATTTGTGTATTGAAAATACAAAATTTTAATTTTCACATTTAATATCATCATAGTAATTGTGGAGCTCTAGTTTGGATATATGCTAAAATAGTGGAGGGCATATTCTACACTTCCTTTCCTAAAATTTTTTTCTTCTTTTATTATTCTTTTTATTTATGAAATTATAGCTATATTAGACTTGACCTATAAAATTCCTATCATATGTACCTTCACTATGAATTTTTTTCTTATGACAGCATAATTTGTGCTATTCAAATGAACATGATGATCCACAACCATTACTTGTTTCACTGTCACACTTAGTTGCACTTTCCTCATTTTTAGCAATTTTTTCCAACACTCATTATGATTCTTAATCATTGAATTGTTATGAAATACATGAATCTAACACATTGCTATAAGTTTTTTTTAAATAATTCTTTAATAGTAGTACTTCATCAACCATGCCCATGGCATCGCTATCTTGTTTATGTGGCACAACCTTGCTATGCCTCTTATTGACCAAGTAGCTCACAAGAGAGTAATAGTCACAAATGACTTGTCTCTTTTACCCCCAAATTAATGACTAACATAGCGAAGTAATTATATCTAACAACTTCAACATAAATTGAAATTAAACATGGTTTACCAAAGGTCAAATCCTCTTTCTAAATTATTTTTAGCCTCATTTGAAAGAATGTTTTCAAACAATTTATCAATGAAATTTTACCATATTTTGATGTAATCATTTCAATGAACTTTGATAAATCCTTTAACATTTATGACAATCCAACATGTTGTATTGCAATCAACTACGAAAATTTCTTACATAAAATTCAGTGTGATGGATTTATATGCCTACATTTATTTTATACTTGGAACAACTTAGTTGTGTTAAATAAGTGTTTGGCATTTTAATAAAGTAATTTGTATGACTTAAAATGTCAATCTTATTATTTAGTACCTCATGTTTAAATTTCATCTATGATTAGCACAAAAGTGAAGTTTTCACTTTCTTTAGCACTAAAACAAATTTGAGAAACTTTCAAAAATTTATCCACTTATGTCAAATCTAAATAAATGCAATCAATATCTCAGTAATGTCTTCTTAATTTTACTCCTAATTATAGTAATTAATCTTTTATGTATTAAATTTTTCAAAAATTTTTACTTGAGTTTATTTTTCTTAGGCTTATTCTAAATAAGGCATCGAAAGAAAAACAAGTTGAATTTGTGTTACTTCCAAAAGTTTTTTTGTCCTTAAAACTAAGCATAAAATTTTATTTGCTAATGCATATGAATAGGTTTTGATAAAGTGATTAGTCACTTTTAAAGAAATGTTGAACTCAATAGATACATTAATAGTATAAATATATAATGTGTGTAATATCTTAGTTAGTTTAATTGATATAAGACAAGTTATATTATGAGATTTAATAATGATCGTATAGGGAGTTTTCTTAGATTGCAATTGTACAATTTATTTTTTTACATCGATTTATGTACAAGGAAAGTTTTTGGTACATGGAGGTTAACATTTCGATACATAGATTGGCCTTGCTTCCTTTTTGTTTACTCTTTGTCCACTTTTCGTTATCGTTGTGGCATTAAAGCAAGATCTAAATCTAGTTGATGAATTCCCATCCTACCTTTTCTTCCATCAATTTTGTTAAATTTTTTTATTTGTAACAAAATATTTTTTGTAAGTTTATACATTATATAATTTTTAACTAATATAATATTCTATTATTTTTAATAACCTATATATTTTGTTTTTCTATTATTTGTTGTTTGTATTTTTTAAATTTTTATTTTACTCAACATATGTGTGATGTTTTATGACAAATTGAACACTATATTTTGATTAAATTTAGATATTTTGTAGGACCTATTGTTTTCATTTTTTGACTCCTAAAAAATATTTGTTCCACCTTTTTTTTGGTAAAACTTGTCTTCTTGTCTTATTTTATTGATGTTGTGTTATGAATAAAGTTGTACTATTAACTATTTTGTGTTCTTATTTATTTCATTTGGCTCAATTTTTTTAACATTATTTATTCCTTTTTAATTTGAATAATATATATGTTTAATAACCTAGATAATTTTTTAGATTTTTCTATTTTATATTTTCATAATTTTAACAATAAATTTTATTTTTCTAGTATTATGTATTTTTTTTATCATTTTCTTTATAATTTTGATTAGTTTAGACTTTCCCATATGACAATTTTTTTTCCTTTGCTTGACAAATCCCATTATATTGGGACAATCACACTCTTGCCTAGCTTACAAAATAAATAACAAAAAAATGAAAATAGTTCAAATAACAGAATCATTTTATTATCTTATTGATACTTAACTAATTTTAATTAAGTTATATTTTAATTTATTTAAATATTTCTTACCTTTCAAATAAAAATTTTATTATTTGTTAATAAATTATAAAATAAACTGTGGATATTTTAAAGATTAAATCTTATTTTAGAACAAAAAAATAATATTTCAATTTTAATAAAAACATAAAAGTGTCAAAAAACATTATGACTAAACAATTTTTAAAATACTAAATTATTTAATAATAAATAAAAATAAATTTTTTTTATACAAATTCTCTTAAAATATGCTAGTGTAAACAAAGATGTACATCATGTATTAGAAGAAATTTAAAAGAATAAAATATGATACAACTTGAAAATTTTTGTGTAAAACTGCAATTTCATGACAAAAGCTACATAGTTATTATATATTTGTTAAAATATTTGTTTGTATAAAAATAGTAAATGAAATATTATGAACATAATACTATTTTAAAAATTTGTCATACATTAAAAGTTATTTTGCTAAGGTCTATAATTTTAAAACGTTAATAAATAAAATTAAAAGAAAAATAAATTAGTAAAAATTAATATTTTAAAAATTGAAAATATTGCTTGAGAGAACTATTGAACTTAAATGAATAATGCAAGAAAATTTTTCTACAAAAAACAAAATGATAAGCATTTTAAATGAGACAAATGTGTAGAAGATATTAAATTAAATATGATAATAAAAAGGTATATTAAATAAGATATCAATAAAAATTTTATGAGATAGAAAATGGAAAATCATCACCAAATGATTTATGTAATTAAATCATTACAAATATGCCAATATAAAAAAATAAAATAGTTTCAAAAATATTTATAACATTAAAAGTGATTTAAATAGTTATCACCAAATGGTTTAGAAATGAAAACAAATTTTGTTAGTAATCTCACATCACCAACATGTTAATGAAATTTTTTTAAAAAAATTAAGTGATATATGATTATTAAAATAATTGCATAATTTAATGTTTGATCATTACATTCAACATATTAGGTAGTTATAAGAAAAATTCAATGAAAAATAATAGAAATAAATAAAAAATTAAATAAATTGATTTATAAGTTATAAAACATTAGGTATAATGATTAATAGAAATTTTCAAAAATATTGAACATTGTTCATAAATATAAAATATGGAAAACAAAGAAAACTATTATCAATAAAATGTAATCAATATTTGCCAGATTAATTACAAATTATTTTCCATTTAATGAGATAAAAGAGAATAAAAGAAAAAAAATCTTAGTGAGCAATTTCCATTTATTCAAAAAAATGTTAGCAATATCTTAGAAAAATAAATATACTAAAATCTAAATTTATATGATAAGAACTTAAATTTTATTTTAATAATTTCCAATTTTAAAAATTTTGAAAAAATAAAGTAATTCAAAATATTTGTATATGTTCCAAAAGTCTAAATTTTTTCAAAATTTAATATTAAATTTTTAAAAAGTATTCTATTTTACATGAAAAGTTATTTACAAATAAGATTTTGGTATCTCATTGGAGCACCGATATATATTTTCTTCAACCCTACAAGTTTTGACAAAAAGGAGTGGTTATTAGAAGCCTAATTGGTGATTCGGGTTGAAGTACGCATAGGTTATAGTCAAACCACTTAAAAATCCTTTTAACGTTTTGTTTATCGTTAAGAAATTTTAATTTGTTGAAAAGTTTTATGAAAAGGTATTACTTTATCACAATAATTTTCCTCCTATTTTTTGCATTAAAAAAATTTGTTAAACACATAATTCTTCTTTCTCTTATTTTTCATTTCCCTCAAATGTTTTACACCAAAAAACACTTAGTTTCTGATGATGTGAAAATCCTTTCTATTCTTGTTCCACACATGGTTATATCCATATATTTAATCAACTGACTTGTTCTTTGACATTAATGTCCTTCCAATGTTGTTCACTTTTTATATCTACAACAAAAGCTAGATAATCAATTAGTATGCTACTTAATTAGGTCATTAACATCAAAATATCATAGAGAATTGTCATGGGACCAATATCCTCCTTTTGTTTTATGATGGCTTACATTCTTTGTCTATGAAAATGTAATTGAATGAAGTGCAAGAAAGAATTTTCTAGATATTATCAAGTCAAGCTAAATTTGGAAGTAATCAAAGAACAACCTTGAGCTCCCTTTCACACAAGGAACTTCCCTTAAAAGTAAGCTTAATTTCTCCCCCTTTTGTCATCATAAAAAAGTCTTCTAATTCTATGGCATAAATCTTTACTAAAAAGCTTTGTTAAGGTACCAACTTGTTGCTTGTTGTTAGCAACAAATTGAATGTCTATTATATTTCTTTCTACATAATCCATGACAAAATGGTGACTAAAATCAATTTGTTTAATATTATAGTACAAGGTTTTGAGTTAGGAAAAGATCATTCAAATTATCATATTTTTGGTGAATTTTTTGCAAATGTAAAATCATTTCATCTAATTTTCTTTTCAAACATACACATTTTTACTAAAAATGCCCATAATGAAAAATATTGTGGTTCATTTTTTCCAAAACAATAATTCCATATTTTTTGCTTGATCATTGGTTTAAGAGGTGCTAAACATGATTAAATACTAAAAATGCTTTTGTTTTGTATTAAAGAATCAACATAATCTTTGCAGCCATATCCTATGAGATAATGACAAAACAATTTTGGGATATCAAAACCTTAATACCTTTGTTTCAAGCAATTATAAAAATGTTCTTTTTATAACTTCTAGATGGAAGTCCTTGGGGCTTTATTGAAATTGATGAAAAAAGTCCTGTACTAAAACCTATGTCAGGTCTTCTAATACTTAAGTAAAGAATGTGTTATTTCTTGGTATACCTTGAAATCAATTGGCTTTCTTTACTCATGTTTATTCAATATCATGGTGGGGACTCTTGAAAGTAGGAATGCATTTGATGTTCTCATGATCAAGCAATTTTAAATTCTCATTTCTATACTTTATTTTGGATACAAGGATACCTTTCTTATCCTACTTAACTTTCAATCCAAAAAAATATGTAACCTCACCGATTATGTTCAAGTAAAATCCAACATCCATATGCTTACTAAATCATTCACATAAGTCCAAGTTGGTTGTTCGAAATATGATATTATCTATAAAATCTTCAATTTGAAGAACTTCATTAGCATAGTTCATGTTGAACTAAGTCTTATCTACATTCCAATACTAAAATAATGTTTGACAAGAAATCTACTTAGTATGTTCATAATAAGATCTTTGTTCCTATTGCAATTCATGTGATTCCTTCATTGGCTTATGTATATGATTTTGATGAAGAAAATTTTGAATTGTAATCCAACTATCCTACATACACTTTCTCCTTAATAATAAGATTTAAGAAGGTGGTCTTAACCTCCATTTGATATAGTTTAAATAACTTGTATTAAGAAAAAGGTAAAAATGACCTTGTTGCCTTCAACCTTTCCATTGGTTGAAGTATTCCTTCTAACTTTAGTCCTACTTGATTATAACCCTTTAACATTAGCATTCCCTTATTTTTAATGGTAACCACACTATCATTTAATTTTCATTTTTGAGTACCCACTTTTTTCCACAATAATGTTGTCACTTGGAAAACATATTAATTCCATAACATTCACTCTCACAAACAAGTTGAAATCATCCAGCATGGTAAAATAAAAAAATTCTTCCCTCAAGCTTCACTTGTATTTTGGTGTAATTTGAAATAGTTGCACCATACAAATTTTTTTTTGGAGAGAGGCATTGGTTTGTACTACAAAAGAGAGGTCACTTAAGATTACATCTCTAAGGTGATTTTTATTGTAAGCTAACCTCTTTGATGCAACTATTTTCCTATTTTTTAAGTTTTAACATCTCGCTTGTATACATTCTTGAAGATCAGGGATACCTTTCTCATACTAAACTTGCACTTAAGAAAATAAGAAACCTCACTAATTATGTTCATCTCAGATTCTACACCAACATGCTTACCAAATAGTTCACACCGGTCACAGTTTGCTGATCCGAATATTTTATCGCCTAAATAATGGTTGACTAGAAGAAGTTAATCAACACAATTCTTGATTAACAAAGTTCTATCTTCATTCCTAACCTAAAATATTTTTTGAGTAGGAATTGATAACATTTGTCATTCCAGGATCTTTATTTGTGGACCAATTTTACTTTGCCCAAGTCTTCTATGTCTTCTAAATCAACCTCTTTGTTTCGATGCATAATTTCATGAAAACACAGCTTAAGTAGATTCCATTACAACTAAGTATCATTATTAAATAGTTTATGGGTTTAACTATTTGAAGAATATTTTGTAGAGATAGCCTCCAGTATCTTGGTTTCTAATCACCAATTCTTATCTACTCATTGATGTAACTGTACTATCAAAATAGGCATATTTTTAGTATTTGGGTTACTTGTTATTGAAAAGAACATATAACATTTTAATTCAAACATTGAGATTATTGGAATGGCTGAATTATTATGGCATTATGATTTTGAGATTCTATATCACCAAAGAAACAATAATAGTAGTTGCTAATGTTTTAATAGGGAGATACAAATCATTAGATATATAACATAGAGGAAGCTTAATATAACTGAATGATACATGTTATATCATTTGTCATTGTGGCATATTGATAACAAGAAGTTATTATCATAAGCTAGCTTCTGGAAGTCACGAAGTTTAATAGAAAAATATTTTAGATAGAGATGTTAAATTAAACCTAATTGAAAAATGAGGTTTTCTACCATAAAAATTAATATTTTACTTATTAAGGAAACATTTTTTACAAAAACTAATATGTTAGATATATGTTGATAAAATAATAAGGCTTATGCTTTTTGGCAAAAACAATTATATTACATAACGATTCCAAACTTATATCATACCTTTTTTAAAGGTTTTGTGATGAATAATATAAGCAAGTAATGTTTAACACAACATTCTAGGCAAAAATAAAAGTATTTGAAAGAGAATATTGAAAACAATTAAGAATATGTTAAGTCTATGAATTAACAATACCATTCTTGATATACTGATATTAACAAATTAACAATACCATTCTTGATCTACATATTATTTTACAAACTATTAAGAAGATCCACTTAATCAAAGCATAAATTAATAACGAAAAGGTTTACTCCATCGAAGTTTTAATAAGAAAATAAAGAAAGTGGTTTATTAGGAACAAGTTCATTTATTGTTAAAGGTAAGTCTAATAAAATATGTTATAATGTTTGGAAAATGAGGATAATTAAAGAGAAGGAATTTTGTGCCTTTACACATTATTGAAATAAATAGTGACATTACTTACAAGATAGTTTTGTCATTATCATTCACCAGGGAACATACTATATTTTTTCTTTTAGTTTTAATAAAATTGGTTGCAAATACTACTTATATATTTAAACATGATCAAAGTAGCATGATGGTGCATACATGATTATTTCAACAAGAAAGGCCAATGGGGTTCTTAACATGTGAATTTAAGTAAACAAAGAAGGAGAACATCCCATGCTTAATGTATAATGGATAAGTTATACAAACTCGTAGCTTTTTTGGAAGTATAGGAAGAGTTTGTTTGGAGGCATCCCAATATTTTTTGAATTTTAATGATTAAATTCTTATATGAAGTAAAGTTTAAAAAGTATTCAAAAGACTTCAAGATTTTTTTAACATTTGTTGAATAGGTGTAAATACATTTAAAATTTGTTTTGAATGTGATTAAATGAAATTTCCATATGTATATTTTTTTATAATATCATAAGGACTATTATTTGAAAGAAATAATAATATAGATGAGAAGTCAAATATGATATAACTAATAAAAATGAACACTAAATAATAATTCTTCATCAAATTGAAATGGATATGTCATAAAAAAATAAAAAAATAAAAAAATCATAAAAATAATATTAATTTAATTCAAAGGAAATTTTTAAGGAACAATAATAAAAGTGCCAAATGATTTTAGAAAGATATGAATTATTTACTTAAATAAATAACACTTGGAGTACTTTGTTTTGAAATTTATCGAAAAGCTTTTAGAAGTCATTTGCAATAGAATGTGCAAGAAATAGTTATCTTTATATGGTTTTTGCAACAATGGATATCTAATAAAATAAAAATTATGTACCAAATAAGGGGAATTATGACAAGAAAGCAACTAATAACAAAGATATTATAGTTGGGACTGAAATGGAAAACTATTGTAAAGGCTAGGAAGAAGGAGACAAATCAAATAATTATGAAAGTGCTTTAAGGAAGTAGAAGAAACAAGTTTCATGAAGTGATTACATGATGCTTTTTTAATGAAGAAAGGTTAGTCACCTCTCGAAGGTGGATCTAATTTTCTAAATTTTCCAAACACGTATGTCACACAAGACATTTAATATTCTTCAAAACACTTTTACTTGTCTTAAGGGGAGTTTTCAAATTGTAAATCCTTGTGGCAGATGAGACATTATTGCAAGTGGGCACCAAATAGTCCAATAAATGGATAGAATTGTCCAAAAATGTTGTAGAAAGGAGACTATCACTATCAAATAATAGGTGTTAGCTATATGATAATTTCATATAGTACTTGATGGTTTAATGTATTATGTTATTGACCCCTAGTCATATCATTTGTTTGATGATAAAAAATCCTAACAATTGCTAATGAATTTGTTAAAGACAATTTGTAAATTTTAGAAAATTGATGCTTGTGTTCATAAGAGAATTTAGAAAAGAAGAGTTATAGTTTGAATTTAACAAAGAGATTTATTTTAAATTTAATTTTACTTATTTTAATTTTATTTTGATTAGATGTTAAGCTTGACTAAAATCACACATACAAGGTACAAAAATTTAGACATTTAAATTTATCATCTTAAAAAAGTATTAGGATTTTAAAATCTTGATCTTATCTTTACCATCCAAGAATCATTTTATTCTTATATACCTTTGAAAATTCTCTTTCCAAAACGTGTTGCAAAAAGAGTATCTTAAGTATAAAAATTAATTAAAAAAAATAAATTATATAATTAAAACAACCAAAAAACATAATATTAAAAACAAAAAGTCTAAGTTAATAACATTTATCATGTTGATAAAATAGCTCTCAAACCTATCAAACAATTTTGATTTGCTCATAACTCAAGAATCTAAACATAAAAACCATTTAGAGCAGAGCAAAGGGTAGACAAACCCCAAAAAATCAAAATATAAAATTTAAGGAAGATCTAATAATGCCATAATAATCCATCATTTATTCAATGTAAGACTAAAAAAACACCATCCATTTCACACAGTTCTACTAAAAATTGTTGGAGTGTTTTTGCTATCCAATTGCATAATTATGTGATTTAATGACTCTAATCTCATCCACTTTTAAAAACACCTATTCAGATCCTCTGCCTAATCACATAGATTTTAGATCTCACAGTCCATCTTTTATCTCAACGTAAGTGCTAAATCTAACATTAAAATCATGATTTAGGATTAGCAGTTCAAATCAAATCCTAATTTTCAAATAGTGCTTTTAATCTTATCCATCCAATTGAGAATATTTCACAATAAAATGGTCTAAGAGCCCTCTAATTGTGTGGCTCCTATGTAGTGTGTCTTTTAGTTGTTTGGATTTTTACAATTTATTAATAAAAAACAATGGTAGATTTTTTTATTTAAATAATAATGAGTAGTTTGATAATGTGGCAAGTGCTTTTAGTCACTAAAAATGTTTATAAATAAGTGAATTGTTTAACAAGTTCACTGATAACATTTTTAGAAAATTTGAAGAAACATTTTTAAGTCATGATATTCAAACATTTAGTTCTCGATGCTCATTGACATTTTCTTAATGTACATGCTTCAATAATCAAGCTAATAATCTCTATGTTCTTGTGAAATGACCTAAGTTCTCAATTTTATTTAATTATAATTGATTTAACTAAAACACTTATTTCCAAATCAACTATCATCAAGCATAAGTTTTTTTTATTAATTTACATTTTGTGTCATTGAATTATTTTATTTTATTACCAAGTTTATTATCTTGTATGATCGTAGTAGCCTTTTCTTATTATTTTGTTATAAGGATCAAGCTCTTTAGGAAAAATGCTTTATAAGTAAAAGAATACTATCTCAATTTCAACTAAATGTGTTGGACCTAAAAAAATTAATGATCTCAAATCTAAAACTTAAAATCAAATATGATATATTACAACATTGATCAATTTATTTCATCAAACATAACATATATGTCTATATATATATGTTCTTATCTATGTATGTTGTATGAATAGAATTCAAAAAATTAATTTTAGAAAATTTAAATAAAATAAATAAATAAATAAATAAATAAAATAAGTAAAAGAAAATTCTAAAACTTTAAGTTTTATTAAGGATCCTCCAAACGAATAAGTTATAGATGAAATTATAATTTGTGTTAAACCTTAATCTTTCATAACTGTAATCAATTGTAATAAATTTTGAGCCATCCATTAGTCATGATAGCTTAAATAACAAATTTTGTAATAGTTAGAAGGAAAGAATTAAATCAAATTGAAAAAAATTATGCAAGTCCTAAATCATTAGATATAGGTATAATTTGAACATAATAGACTTAAAGAAATTTATTAGTTTGTTGATAATTTCAAAAAATTTTAAATTGGTGAACAATTTACTAAATATAGATTAACTCCCTTTTAGTACTGATAAAGTGGGGACAATAGAAATTAATAGATTTAAATGAGAATAAATTATGGGGAAACATTAATCTAGTATGGCATACATATAAGGGAGCTTCTTTAATTGTTATGCATTTTAATTTTATAAATAATTTATGTTTTAATGAATTTTATTAAAAGTTTTGCTATCATTAAGAAAGAGAGATTGTTGTATTGATCCCTTGTCGTGATGTTTTGTTTGATGATTATAAACCATAAGTATTACAAAAGAATTTGTTTAAATAAATTTTAAATTATAGATAGATGATACTTCTATTCATTGTAAACTTTGGAAAGAAAGAAGAGTAGAGGTGAAATTTTGTAATGATCATTTTGTTTAGATTGACAAATAACTAAGAAAAATATTTTGAATTTAATTTTAGATAATATAATTTGCTTTTATTAGAATGTTAATCTTGATTAAAATCACTCTTTAAAGGCACAAAAACAAAATTTTATTTAAATTAATCATTTCAAAAAAATTGTTAGGATTCTAAAATCTAAATCAAAAGTCAACCATCTAAAGAATTATTTTATTCTTAAACATATCATTAGAACTTTTATGTCAATAACTTATTTCAAAAAGAATTTTATAATTATAATAATTAATAAGTAAAAAATAATTAAATAATTAAAAATAATAAAAATAAAATCCTATTAAAAATAATAATAATAAGTGTCTGGCAAGAGAATAGCTCCTAAATGGGGATAGTTGGGTTTATTAGATTGATAAAACAACACCAAAACTCACCAAATAATTTTGGTTCAATACATAACTCACATATCAAAATTTAAGAAAGCATGAGTGTATTAGCAATATGGGAAATCACTTCAGAGTGAACTTGAGGGTTATTAAACCCAAACAATGCATTTATTATGTGGCATAAGAAAAATCTTATAAAGCAATGAAGATCCATCATTCATGCAATGTGGGACTAAAATATGTAACCATGTTGCATGACTTTACTCAAAATTATTCGAGTGATTTTATCATCAAATCATGTAATTATATAATCAAATGATCATAATCTCATTGTCTTTTCAAAAATACCTAATAGAATTTGTTATTTAGTAATGTAATTTTATAATCGAACACTTCTTGTTTTATCCATGCATTAGAGCTAAATCTTGTCATTATATTACAATTTAGATGGTCAAGATGAAACAATGCTTGTTTGATCCAAGCCATCTAATCATGTTTTTTTCATGATCAAAAGATTTAGGAGTCCTTAGATCAAGTAGTTCTTGTGTAATGACTCTTTTAGTAATTAGAAAAATGTTTTCAAGATATTAGGATTGTCATACTTTATCCATGATGACTAATTGTTCAGTTTGCTATGTGCTTTTAGTAATTAAAAAAATAGTTTTAAATACATGAATTCCTAAATAAAATTGATTGATGAAATTTTTACAAAATTTAAAGGAAATTTTCAAGTGATGACATTTAAGTCGTTAGCACCTAGTGCTCATCATCACATCCTTATGCTTTGTCCTTCGCATATAAATATCATAATCTTTACTTTCTTCTCAAATGAGTGAAGTCCTTAATTTTTTTAATTAATTCATTTAAAATATCTTTACCTTATTCAGCATTTTTAAGTACAAATTCCTTTTTTATATTAATTGTTTTTTGTGTTACTAAATTATTTTATTTTTTTCCAACTTTGTTAGGTTATGAGATCATAGTAGCCAATTTCTATTATTTTGTTATTGTAAGATTTTAGCTTACTCATCATTTGGCAAAAGAGTTATGTTAGTTATATTTGTTTTTATTATATCATCTTCGGGGTAGATAAATGGTTTATTTTATGCTGAATAATCTAAAAATCATTTGGCTATTATTTTTATTTATACAAATTTTTTGATATTTTTAAATTAGAGTTAGCTTTTTATTAAAACAAATTTAATATTAGCTGAATTTCACTTTTAAAGATATACTTATGTTTATTAAAAAAATATATTAAAGTATTCTTTTAAATATTTTTTAAGAAAAACAATTTTTTTATTCCAAACAATTCACCCCTCCCTTATTAAATAACACTTCATCATGACATATGATGAAGTTTAGATAAGTAAGAAGGGGATGAATTGTTATGAATAAAAATTAAAGGTTCTCACAAAAATACTTAAATAATTTTTTTAAAAAGTATTTTATTAAAATTTTAAATTTAAATTAAAAATATTACCTTTTATTTTAAACAATAATATTTTATTAAAAAACATGAATTAGAAGAATCAATAAGAACTAAAATGTATGATAATGATATTTAGGTGATTCTACTTTAAAAAACATACATCTAGTTCTGACAAACTCTAGGAAAAAACTTTATAAAAACTATTTGTGAGATAACATATAGCATAAGCCTTCATAAAAGAAATAAGTTAAAAGAACTTTACAAAAAAATAAAATGAGAATATTGGAAAAACATTTAATGACATAAAATAAAAATCAATACACCTAAAATCCTATGGTTAATGAAATGATTAAAGTGGCACAACTATATTAATTAAATCAATTAGGAATAAAAAAATTAATAACTCATTTGAATTATGAAGAAAGATGTAATTAAGAGTTTGATGACTAAAGAAAGTAGCTACAATAGTGATAATTATCATGGGCTACTAAGAGGTTACAAATTTTCTTCATATAGCACAAACATTCATCAATCAATTTTGTACAAAAATTCTCTTATTTATAGATTTTTGTAATAGCTAAAAGCATTTATTGAACAAGAAACGTAAGCATTATTGTATTGTCTTTTTTTTATTTTTTATTCGAAAATTGTTATTTGAATAAAAAATTCTAAACTCTTAAAAAATGCTATAAGAGATGTTGCACTTGTGTCACTCAATTAGAACGAACTGAGACTATTTGTTTAAGAAAACTACATGTTGGAAAAAAGAGGTTTAATGATGATGTTTAGAAAAAGAATTTGATCAAAACCATTAAATTTATCTTGATCTAATGGTTAGATTTATCAGGCTTTATAAAAAGATGGGGATTAAGATCTTTTTATCATGAAATTACACGATCAGAAGGTTCTAGTTGGTCCCATAATTTGGAAGCATATTGTGTAACAATGAGGCTTTGTTTTAGTCCCACATTATGAAAGTGAATAAAGATTTTTTATATGTAAATCTTACTTGTTCCTGAAGGTCAACTTATTTGGGGTCGACAGCCTCATGGTTTGCTGGAAATGTCATTACTGATGCTGTAAGAGATGATTTAAAAATTGTATATATGGATAACAGAGTACTAACCCATTCTAAGACTCTAAAAACTAAGTTTATAGTTTTACTTAGTTCATAACTAACTGACAAGTTTTGGTACTTGCATTCTATATCTCTTAGTGATAACGAGCATGTTTTAAGTGCTGTAAAGACTTTTGGTTCTTTATTAATAATTAGAATTATTTTAATTAACAATATGTTTTCTAATTATTTATTATAATTATAATGTTCATTTTATAGAAGTTATTAAATAAATACTAAGATATAATAAGAAATATAAAATGAATTCAAAATAATAAATTAGGAAGAATTAAGTTTTTTAAGACCAAATATTTTTTAGAATATTAATTATAATAATTTTTTTGTCTCATGATAAATATTTTAATCCAACATAACATTTAAAATGTATCTTTTGATAGTTTGTTACTCGAACTAAAATGGTTTTCATTGGATTTCACTTAGGTTGCACTTCTTCAAGTTTTACCATTAATACAAACATTATCTATCTATAATTTAAAAATTTCCTAAAAAATTTATTAGAAGTACTTAAAGTTTATTACCAACAAATGCAATACCATTACAATCGGTGAATAACACAATAAGATAATAAAATCTTTAATAAAATTGAAAATACATAAATTATTTATAAAAGGAATATATAGATAGTTAAAGATAAATTCCTCTTACATATATGTCATTACATGATTAATGCTCTCCCTTAGGTTATGATTATTTCATTCAAATCATTTCAATTTCTACTCTTTTTTATTTTTTATCACTTAATATGACTTAATCTAATATTTGCAAATTATTAATAACCATTAAATGTTATGAAATTTTGAAGAATTTATTGAAGTAGTTTATTTTTTTAAGAAACCTACTTCACTCCTATTACACTTTATTGAATGGTTTAGTTCACACAATTCGTTTCAAATTGATTTAGTTTATTTTTAATTGTAATTCTGAAAAAAATTATTTAAGATATATCGTATTATAGTTGATTCAAAATTTTTAAAAAAGATTAATTATTATGATTTCTTGGTTACTCTTGTTTTTGATTAATTAAGCATTAAATGATTAGCATTTTAGTGAAAAATGCTTATTTACTTTGAAATAAGTTTACATGTAAAGAACAAGTTGTGCATTTTTTAAATTGGTGAACTAGTACCCTTCAAAGTACCATGGAGTGTTAGTAAGCCCTATGAATTGAAGACATGTGCATCAGTCTTGATATGATTTTTTTATTATAAAATAGAATAATTTTAGGTTGTTGATTTTAAGTCACTCTTTTTTCATACCAATTTTAACTGATATTTAAGCATCCAAATTGTTAAATCATTTTCTTGTTTAAGCAAATGAATGTGATTTAATTTTTTAACCTCTTAAAGTTTTTATTTATTTAAATCTTACTTAAACTATTCATTGATTTAAGAAACATGATTCTATTTTTCAATCATTTTTTCCTTGTTTAAATCATACTCCAATATTTTTTGTCAATTCTATGTTATGTTGATTGTTACATCTTAATTAAAATAAAAATAATTTTTCTAAATTTTTTATAATTAAATAATAAAAAATATTTATGGTATATCTCAATTGTGCTAGAATGTAAAGTTCTTGACCTAATCATTATTCCTTGGTCAAATCATACTCTTATTATTTTCCCAAATTTTATATTAGGTTGATTATTAAGCCTTAATTGATTCAAAAAATAATTCTATTAAAAATTTCATAATTAAATAAAAAAATTAAGTTACATTTTAGTTATGTCAAAATGCAAAGCTTTTGGCTTGAGCTTAAGCTAAAGTGGGAATTTGCATGTTTTAACGCCAGCAACTCAAATAAAATTTGGTTAGGGCAGTCTGCTATAGTTTTGAATCCAATTGAGCCATATAAGACCCAAAACTGATATGTAATTCTGTAACCACACGAGTTAGTCGGGTGATTAAATCGTGAGTGCATAAGGGGGCGTTGGCCACTTTTTGGTGCACAAAAAAGTGTTGTGCAAATTTTTAAATCTTATAAACAGAACATCCCTTTCGTACTATGCAATGTTGGAATACTTTTTGTTACTTGCCTACTTCCAAAATTGAGAGTGCTTTTGCTATTTCATCGCTCATTTTTATGATAGCACGGAGGAGATTGCCTATCCTAAGTAGTGATCTTAATTGATCCAATGCGTAATTTGATCTTAATTGATCTTTGGTTAACATCCAATGGTAGTGAACTCGTCTGACTTAATTATATGACTTTTCTTATAAAAAATTTATTCTTGAATCATGTGGCCTTAAATAATCCATCTATGGCTAAGATCATTCTCTATTTTATAATTGATTAATAATGATGCAGATGTCATTTGACTTGATTGAATGGCCTAGATCAAATCCCACTTGATCAAACTACTTAGAGCTCATCCGCAATTACAATGTTTGATTGGATGGTTGTAATCTCCCATGAGCTGATCCAATGACTCCAGTAAATCCTTTCTAATGGCTAAATAACTTGTCATTATATATGTCATTGAAGTAGTCATTTTATAATTTTGACTCACTTAGAAAGCATTTTAAGAAGTTTGGCAATAGTTTTTCAAATTGCATTTTCTTGATTTTTTTATGGGTTATGGCTAAACTATTTCTATAAATTCCTTATTATTATAAATAAAATGACTAATTAATGTGAATAAGAATTTAACATCTCATAGAATTGTTACATCATATTCTATTGACATAAATTTCTTCTAGCAACACCCACAGTCCACAACATGAAAGTTTAAATTCTTTGAGGTAAGCTTAATTCTTCTAAGCTTTTATTTTCTAAATTCTTCTTATAATTTTGAGTTTTTTTAGTATTTTTAATATTCTTAAATAAAAATAGAAAAATTTGTAAGTTTTCATCAAAAATTTGTTTAGTACTACATTTGTATTTTTCTTTTGGCTTCGGTGACCAAGTATTTGTAAGTCTAAGTTCAATTTGATCTAAAAAAAATTGAGTTGGGGATGAGCTTATAAAAGCCTGGGTTATAGTCAAACCACCAAGAGCTAGTAAGTTACAAGTAAACCTTAAGAAAAAATCTCAAATAGCTTTGAGGTGACTTGTAAGAAAAAATCTTAAGTTATAACACTTTTGCTAGTGAGTTTTTGTTAACCTTAGTTAGGGGGGATGTAGGTTCTAATTTGAATCAACTTTACCAAACATTTTTGTGCATCATTTTTACTTTTATGTCTATTTTTCTTAATCATAAAAATTCTAAATTAATATATTTATAAATTCAAATTTTCAACTATCATAAATTTATTTTTACAAAGCATATTTGAAGAATAAGAGCATTTCTTATTAGGAACAATTATTTTAAAATCCTCCTTTTATGGGATTCACAATCTAGTTTCACTTTAATGATGAAAATCAATTATAAAACAAATGAAAATTTCATAATTAAGTTATTCTTTATGATGATCCTAAATAGGTTTTATACTTTTAAGGTTTTCTTTAATTACAACATTTTCTCTATTTATTTTATTTTAATATTTTAAACTTCATTTCTCAAATCTTATTTATTTTTTGTTTGTGTTCATATTAATTTTTTAGTTTAAATTTCTTAATTAATGTTTACATGCACAATACCTAATTTTAATTATTTGATTTGAGAACCTAAATTATTTTGGATTTAGCATATTTGCGTATGACAATGTTACTATTCATTTCACTCTCATTGCAAAAGTTGGAAATTTTAATTAAATATTAGCTTTAATCTTACACACATATGATGTATGACCAAGTTGCATGCAATCGTGTCATTTAATATGATTATAGCATGTAAACTATGAACATGTTTATGTATATAAGATCTTGGAACATGTGATAAACATTTATTTACTAATTAATTTTTTTTTTGAAAATGATTAAATACAATTTTAGTATTTAAAATCACTCGATTCCTTAACTAATGATGCATGCTTGTTAATCTTTTGTTTTAAATCATGGGCCTTTCCACATTCTCAAAATACATGTCGACCTTTTCTTCAATTTTTTTAGTAATGAATTACAAATTCATTATGTTCTTCTTTTAAACTCTTTTATTTCTATCAAACTTATCATAATTTTTGCAAACATAAAGTAATTTTTTAGCCTTTTTTGTAGTGATTTTTCTCCTCACTTCAAAATATACCCACATCTTTTTCCTCTCTAACCATAATGCAAAAGATTCCTTCATTGTCTTATTCCTTTCCACTTTTGATAATCACTTTTGACTCATTCAAAACTATTTTCAATGTCTTTTATTTTTGTTGTACTTTTTTATTTCATTATTCTTGAAGGATCCTTCATAAATCATGGCTAACTCACGCTAAATTTAATAATCTATTTTAAAACTCATAATCCTATTAAATTTAGTAGTATTCAAGTATAATTTTATTAAATTCAGTAGTAAAAAATATCTTGTGATACTTTATTAGTGGAAAAACAAAAAGAAATTTTTATTACTTCTCACATTTCTCTATTAACATATTTTAAATAACTACTCATCTTACTCCTTCAATAGAGATAAAAATCACCACAAAAAGTGGTGGCCTATAACAAGAACCACCTTCGCCTAAACTTACTGAAAAATTAATTTGAGCCTTAGATTACTTGTATAATTTCCTATCATAAGAAGGGAATCTTGCTTTAATACTAATTGAAGATTGGTTTCGAAAGACGATGACGAATAGCTAAGTATTAAAATTTATATATTTTTAGAAAAATATTAAAAGAAATAGCTTCAAAGAACATTTGAAATGCTTAAGGAAACAACAAAAATGATTTTTTATAAATTTCAAATTTACTTTAAAAGATATTAATTTTTAAGCAATAAGTTTTATAAAAATTATGACATAAAATAATTAATAAGAATTAAAATGTACACAAATGATTTTTAGGTGTTCAATTTAAAACAAGCTTATGTCACCCACAACAAAGTTTTGACAATAAAAAACAATCAATATAAGCCTTTTGTCGAAAGATGGGTAGAATAAACTATTAACATAACAAAAAAATAGTGTACAACAACCCTACAATAATATAAAATGGAAATAGAAGAAAAAGAATCAGTGGCATAAAATTAAAAAATGATTGAAGCGGCGCAAGTATCTTAATTAAATCAATTAGGAATAGCAAAAATTGATAACTTTGTTGATTGAGAAGAACATTGGTTTTGGGTGTTTGATGACTAAAGAAAGCAATGTATTGAAGATATAAATATCACACGCTATAAATGACTTGAATGTGGTGGCTTGAAAATTTTGTTTACATTGTGTAAAAATTCATTAATCCTTGTCATTAAAAAATTCTATTATTCCTAAACATTTTTTAACAACAAAAAACACTTGTTAAATATGAAAAAAATCTTATTGTTCTTACTATTTTCATATTTTTAATAAAAAATTATTATTTAGATAAAATGTTCTAGTAGCTTAAAATAATGACTAAAAGAAATGTTGTGCATGAGCTAACTGATCAAAACGTTTTAGACTATTTGATCATGAAAACTGAAAGATCGAATGGATAAGATTTTGTTGGGATTATTTAGAAATAAGATTTGATTATGACCATCAGAAATGAATCCTAATCGAATGACTAGATTTTGATCCTATGTATATAATAACATAGACCATGTGAATGTGAAATAACATGACCTAGTGAAGGATATTATTTATTTTCTTAAAAAGTAGAGAAGATAACAATCATTTGATCATGAAATTATGCAGCCTGACAATTTTGGCTACTACCACAATTCAGAAGCATGATTCACAAATAAAAAGCTTTGTTTGTCCCACATGTAGGGTTGGATGCCCTTTAGTTCACTTAGGACTAGTGGTGCACTATGCACTGTATATGAGGATATAGTAGTAATAACTTGATCCAAGAATCTTATGAACTATTTTCATAGTCCTACCTAGTACTATAACTAGTTGAGAGGTTTGTGGACATGTGTTCCTGACCCTTTAATGGCATCCAACATGTCTTAGGCATTATGAAGGCTTATGGTTCCAATTAATATAAATTAGTACAATTTTTACTAGTTAATTATTGTAATTATAATACAATTTTATTAAATTTATTGAAATACTTGAAGAAATAATACATCAAAATTTATATAGATCATAAAAAAATAATATGATACAATAATTAAATAATATGAAAGAAAGCTACAAATTAATCTGTGAAACTTTAAAGTAATAGAAAAGTTGATAAACCAAGTAAAATAATAAATAAATTAGCAATCAAGCAAATAAGACAAACGATGATACCATAGTGCAAAAAAATCCACTTTCTTTTTCTTTATTTAGGTATGACATTAGTTGGTAATAGATTCAATATTATATTTTTTAAAATAATATTTGTATTTATATGAATCAAATGAAATATAGACAAGTCAAGAAATTTAAATAATAAAGATCTCATTCTTAAAAGAATAAAAAATGTTGTCCTTATATGACACTACAAACTTTATCATATATTATTTAGTTCATGTCCTATCTAATCTTCTATTGACTACATCATATGTTATAACATATGCTGTTATTTTGTATGAAGCCAACATTATACATCTTAAAACACTACTTAGGTTGCCACATAATGTCGAAATATTATAAGAATATCAAAGTAGTATAAATAGTGTATTTGATAAAAATTGTGCATAATCTTATTTGACTTATGTTTCATTTGTTGCCTTGAAATATCAATCATATTGTAAGATAGTCGAAAGGTACAAATGCATAATGCATAGGTAATATATAATTTTATTGCTTTTATAAATTATAATAGTTGATTAAAGAATGAAATGTATATATTAAATATTTATTAAGACATATTTATATGCATGTACCATGTATGAAATGCATGCCTTATTATCTCCCAAATTCAATTTTCAAGAGCAATATAACATAAGAACATTTGCCAAATCAACATGAAGGGATAGTTTTATAATTGTAATGAAATTAAAGTACATTTACTGAGTTTTAGAGTGGGAATTAGTTCATCAAATGCTAAAGAAATGATTTCTAGATTTACAAGTTCAGCTACACATGAGGAAAACTACTAAAACTCATTCACTTATAATATCAAGTGAATTACATAATAAAAAATTTTATCAAACTCTTTAATTAGTTAATCAATGTTCGATTTTAAAACACATGATTCAAATATCGCTAAAAAAAATAAGTATTAACAAAAATATGATTCATCAATAAATAGTTACATAATCAAGTGTTCAAGAGATATAACTATTTGTGTTTCACTTAAGCAACTTTATTTTTTGTGTATAAACATAACAATTACTAAAAAAAGTTTATTATTAAAGTGTTTTTAAAATTATGGAAACTATCATGAATAAGTAATTATAAATAATAAAATCAATTTTTTAATAAAGCATAGCTGAATTTTTTTTAATTAAACAAAAAGTATTTTAATGATAAGTGAATCAAGAAATATGAAAATCTAAAAAAACGTAATATCATCATTGTTATAAACTATTTGAAAATTTTTAAATATTTACTAATCATAATATGAATTT
Organism: Vanilla planifolia; assembly: GCA_023846275.1. Taxonomy (NCBI): domain Eukaryota; kingdom Viridiplantae; phylum Streptophyta; class Magnoliopsida; order Asparagales; family Orchidaceae; genus Vanilla; species Vanilla planifolia. The sequence goes on along the minus strand of JAIUJO010000156.1, from coordinate 1,129,844 downwards.
CTTAACAATAAAAAAAAACATTACATTAGGAATAAAAAAACACAAATTAATAAGTATACAAAAATTATTAAGATATTAAAATGCTCAATGTATTGAAATCTATGTGCAAAACATATTTATTAAAAAAATGTTTTCGAGAGGTAATGTGCAAGAAATTAACCAAACGAGATTGTGAACTTTATATAAAAATGTATAATTTTAGAACTTAAGTGTATAACAAATAACTTGTGTGGGCCTGCTTTATATGGGTACAATACCTTTTTTAATGGTTTATAAATGTTAGAAGTGGACATAAAGAATACTCAGGCATATGTGAGCATGCTTTTTCTTTTTTACACCTAGATAACAAGGAGGATTTTACAAATTAGAACATTGCTTACATTATGTATGTGGTCTTAGGTGGTGTCTCACTTTATTGTTGTACTCTTTTTGTCCATTACATAAAGAATATTTGCCTTGGTTTATTTAGTGGCATATGTTTATTAATATTTCATAAAGTTATTTTTCATTTTTTATTTTATTTTTTATTCTATATGTTATCTTTTTTATTTCAATTTATAAATATAAATTAAAAGTTTTTGATGTTATATAATATATATTATTTTTCACTTTTACTTTCAAAAAATTATATTAGCATTATTTTGTTAAACATTCTTTTTCTTATCGTTCATAAATAATATTATTTTACGAATATTGTATAATGCTTTAAGTTTGTAAAATTTCATATATTTTGAATTGACTATTTTCTATATGTTCGTATGCTTCCAAAAATTATGCAACTTTTTTTTGATATGGCATATAAATATTTTAATTAAATTAAATACAAAATATTCAATAATGCAAATGGTTTTAGATTTTTTACTATATAATAATTTGTTAATTTCAAAGATGTACTTCTCTCCATTACATGATAAATATATTGATTATTGAATTTTCTTTTACAGTTATGGTTAATTTATGACTTATGCATATAGCTTATTTATTTCAAATTATAAATTACCTTAATTATTTGTGCTCTATTTATTGACAAAATATTTTTATTTGTTATACGCAGTTATTCTATTCAAATTCTTAAAACTATTTTTTAATATATTCTGACAAGTATTTAATGTTTTAAATATTTTGTTTTTCTTATATAGGCAAACTTTTGAGATATTCTTCAGCGAATGTATTTAAAATGCCCAATAAAATGTTTTATTAAAAATATGATTCTTATTAGATAATTTAGCCAAAAATTTCCGAAATTAAAGCATGGGTATTTAGTGATGCATTTAAAAATTCTATAAAAATAAAAAAGTTAAAAAATATTACAATTAAATTTTAAAATATTAAAATTTTATCAAAAATATGTCAGAACAAGCAAAAGATCACAAATGCAAGGAATAAAATTATATGAAACTATTCAGACGAAGGAAAATTCAAAATATGTAGATTTATTTGTATAACATGTCATGATGTTGCATTTGGTTTACTTATCGCAAAGTACCAAAATTATAAATCATGTTGTACTCCAAGTATAGAAAGGAATTGTTGTAATTTAAAAAAGCATATAAATTTTAAAAATATTTTAACATATCCAAAGATTTATTGAAGAACAATTATATTTTGTTTATATAAACTATACAAATGTATAAGAAAAAAATAATAAAACAAATATAATTAACATATAAATTATTTTACACATTTGTACCGAAGATTAACAAAACAATTTCAAAATAATTTAATTCAACAAAAGCTACACGTTATAATAAAAATTAAAAAATTGTAGATTTAAAAATACAAATATCCCATAGAGTAATGGAATGATAAAACTGTTAAAAAAATTCCATACTATAATTATTAAAAAAACATTCTCGTTGCAGACTACAAAAAAATTTTGTTAAGAAAAATCATCAAAATTTTAATATTTTAAAATAAATCAGTAATAAATAGATCGTATAAATATGTCTCTAAAAGTAAATATCACCTCATAATTAATGATGTTTAGTTGGACATATAGAGGGTATCTGACAATATTAATTGCAATTTTCTATTCTTTGTAATACAAAAATTTAGATATCATGAAATGTTTTTATAATATAGTGCATAGTTTCAATACTTGGTTAAAAAATAATGAGTATTTTATATGTATCATTATAGAGATGTTAACTTTATTGGAAGAATATTTTTATTCTATGTTTAAAATAGTTTTCTAATTTTTTATTTATAAAAATATATTTTACATACAAGTTGTGAATTATTTTTAATTATTAAAATTATTCTTATTTTGTATGATTTTTGACAAATTAATCTTCCTTGAATAATTTATTCCTTTTGTTTTGTGAGCTCATAAGCCGTGCATTAGCAAACTTTGCATATTATTTTGAAGATTTTATACATTTTTATTTTTTTTACTTTCTTATTTTAATTATGTTATTTTATTTTCACAGTATGAAACACAATATTAATTGTTTTCAAAATTTATCAATGTAATGTTAATGGAAATTTTGAAATAATATAAATTTTTAGTTATGATATTTATTTTTTTATGTTAAATTTTTTTAATTATTTTAATATAAATTTTCACTATCTGTAGTTATATAGCAATTTCTTTGACATGTTACCCAAACAACTATAACATTTCAAAGGTTCAATATTTTAAATTATTGAAAATAAATAATTGATTTTGGTTTCCTTATTTTGATTAATTTAAATAATATATTATAAAAAATATCTCTTATTTTTTAATTATAATATTTTCTTATGTACTTTTTCTATGTGAAAGATAACACAATTTGTTTCACAATTTTGATGTATTGTAATAATTGTAGAAATTCTTAAACTCCTCAAACAGTTAGTAATAGCATTTATGGAATAATTTCTTTAAAAAATTATATAGAATGCTTTAGGAACTTTAATTCTTTATTTTATTTTTGAAAATAAACTTAAGAATATTCAAATTTATGTAAAACTAAATAACAAAGAAAAAGAAGTAGATAAGTTTGAAAATAGAATACCAATACTAATAAAAACTAATTCTTGACTAATATATTTTTAAAAATTTAAAAATATGAAAAAGAATGTCACAAATTCTCCATGAACCATCTTTCTTTAGGCTTTTAGGGGTTGGAGTGACAAGTGTGTTAAACCCCATGGCCTAAATGATAATTTGATGATAACAAAACAGTGTATTGTTATTCTAATTGTTTGTTTGAGTATTTGTTACAGTATTAGAGTGACATGAAGCTCAAATGACTTGGAAGATGATTGAAGGAAGTTACCAACAACTTTGATCGTGATGAGCAGCCCTTGGTACTCCAGATGGTGTGGCAGACATTATGGAGGTGTATAAGTTTTTTTTTTAGGACACAATGTAAAACCTACAACCTTGTTTGTGTGGCACATTATAAATGTATTTTTCAAGTTTTACTTGCCTAAGGGTAGTACCATACGATTTTATATATCGTATTAGTGCAACTCTACGTATGAGGCTTACATTTAAGAAGGTGTTGTGATTAAACAAGTCTTTGACTTGTATAATCAACATTTTACACCATATTTATTTTGGTTTAAATAAAAATATAATTATTATTATTTATTAAAGCATTTTCGACTATTTTCGCAAGTATTAAAGCTTTCAAAATTTTATTTCCGATTTAATTAAAAATTTCGCTTTACGCCGAACCGGAACCAACGGAACCAAGCCGAACCGGCCAAGCGAGAACCTAAAGGGTTCGGTTAACGCAGAACCGGAACCAAGCCGAACCGGCTAGGCGAGAACCTAAGGGGACGATTATAAGGGCGCAAACACAAGCCAGAGTTCCTAATTCGGGTTCGGGTCATACTTGACCCGTTATGCTCTAAACAGGTCGGGTTGGGTAATGACTTCCCAACCGCACCTGGGGGCAGCCAACCCCAATATTTTCGGCTGAAGGCAAAAGAAAGGTGAACTAATATATGCGCTATTTCTCCCTACCAACAGGCAATGTGGGACTAAAAAGCGTTTTCTGTTTTTCGGCTTTCCTTTCCTGTTTTTCCTGCGCAACGGCTATATGTTTTAAAAATTATTTTCTTCTCCTCTTCTAGCCGTTGGAACTAACGTTCAATTGCTCGTCTCCTTCTATAAGAAGGATTGAATTCGAGGGATTTCGGTTAGAAAAAGAACTGGAAAAATCCCTGCAAAGACGGACAAAAATCACTGGAATTACTGTTTCATATTCTTCCTCAGCCTTCTCGGACCGAAACGAAACGCGTTCCTTTCGCTTCAAATTTGCACGGTTTCATCCCTTTTCGTTTCTACTTTACAATTGCTTACTCAACTACATCTCATACTCTGCTTAGCTACTTAGATTGAGGTTGAATTTACTGCAAATCTTTTCCGTTATCCAAGCTTCGCCAATCTTGATTTTTCGGACCAATCTTCACCAAATTTGATTGTTGTTACACGCCTTGGAATCTCTATTAGTTTTTCGGAATACAACTTATCAGTATCGAATTTCTATTACGTCGAATTTCAGACCAAATCACCTCCGAAACAACTCTTCCGTCTAAAACAGAACAACGCCTCTCGCAAACGCGATTTGGGCATTGTCCTGTTTGGAAAGCGCGTTCAGAGGCACGTAGTCCTGTTTTGAAGCGCGTTCAGAAGTGCATTTGGGTTATTTTAATTTTAATTTCGAAGAAATTTTTTGTGCCACTTTGTTTCACAAGTTGTAGGGTCTGTGGAATTTTAATTTTGTTTAAGAAAATTTGTTTGCCAAATAAAAATTGACGACGACGGTGTATTGTGGTCTTGGTTGTGAAAACCAAGCTGTTGTATTTGTGTGTGACCAATCTTGTGATTGGGTGCTGTGAGGGTTTTTGGCTTACCCGCCGGTTGGGCAAAAGGCATTGGTTTGGTAGTGAAGCCCGGCTAGGTTAGCTGGGGGTGGATGTAGGCAAAGGTTTTGCCGAACCACTTGAAATCGTGTGCCTTGCTATTTTTATTTCTTAAGCGCATAAATTCAAGATTAAATTTACTCTGTTACGTTTGATTATTGTGAACGGTTCAATTCACCCCCCCTCTTGTAACCGGCATTTTCCAACAAAGTGGACTACATCTTTCACTTATGAATGCTTTTTCTAATAAGTCTTGGACTTTTTAGGTGAATTCTTGACGCTTAAAGGAATTCATCCAATTATGTGATAAATTTTGTATAGGTCTACAACATGTTTGATGTTATGAAGGGATAGCAAACCTTGGGATTCCATTGTTAAAATTTTAGGAAAGCTAAATAAAATTGATTTTATTGTTGGAGTTATTGTAATATTAAGTACTAGTATGGCTCAAATAAAAGATCTATTAATAAATTCTTGATCTATTACATCATAAGAAATAAATAAGATTTTCTTATTTGGAGTGGTAGTGGTTGCATCTTTATAGGTTGGATATCATTCGTAGATGTTGATGGGTTTAGCTTAAATTTTTCCAATGATTTGTTAAATTGCAGGTGTATGCATTTGCTGCAAGAAGGACATCATAGTCATCAAACAAGTGTCATCACAAGATAATATTTTCCAGTGGCATAAAAACAAGTTCACATAAAATCTCTTTTAAAGTATTGGAAAATTTAAGTGGTATAGTTCTTTATTTAGTGACATAAATGGATATTTTTTAATAAAAAATAATGTATGGGTTTGGGTGATCAGTGGTCTCAAGTTTGCTACATGCTGAACCATTTGTAAAAATGTCGTTGGTTATAATGGTATTATTAATAATGAACTTACAATCCTTTTCTCCAAACTTGACAAAGGTATGGAAAGCAATGACATGTCTATAATCGTCACTTCTCTTGGGTTAGGTAAATGTCTGTCTCATAACTATAACGGCCAAGCGTCATCAATGGCCTTATTGGAGTAGTCATTCTCTAGGTAGGAACAAGAAGCATATTCATTGATTTCCTATTCTTTCTTAGTGTTAAATTACCAACAAATCTCTTTTGCAATATATCTAATTGTGTGTTATTGTACTATTATATGACCTCACCTTTTATATTAGGAACAAGATACCTTAGGAAATTAATGAATAGGTTTGTTGGTTACAATAGTGAGTCCAAGGATAGTGATTCACATGGGATTTGTTGGTACATGACTCCTAGATTATCTGACAAATGTGGATTAAAAGTTTTAACTTAGCTGATAGTACAACTCTTTTGGTTAGATAAAACTTTTTCTGGTGATAAACTCATTAACAATCCTATGGATCTCTTCCAAACTGTGAATTATCTACCTAATGAGCTCCTTCTGCATATATTCTCTATTCCCAACTCAAAATTAGGAAAAAATGACCAAAGGGTCTTCATGAACACACAACATAAATGGTACTCATCAGAATGAGTAATTTACTAATTAACATATTTTTCTGCTTATGTTAGGCAAGTCATTGGTCATGTAACTGATTCTTTTATCAGAGTCATATTTATTTCCATGAGTGGTGATCCCCTTGTTAATATTGGGTGTTTATGGTTTCTATTTATAACTCAGTTTCATTGGCAAATACCACACTTTCATTTTTCATCAAGTCTAAACCATCAAAAGCAATGGTCGAAGGAAAAATTCCATGTAGTTTTTAGGATTTATGCTGTATTCAAATATGCGTTTTGCATTATCATATTTTATGGTGGTTAGCAATATTAGGTTTGAAAAAGGCTGGCTCATTTTGAGCTTGTTCTAAGCCAATTCTAAAACCATATTCCTCTTACTTAGCTTGAATTGGTTACATTCTAATTAGAAGATCATGGTGGGTCATTTGTGACTAGTTGTTACGTGGGTGCTCCATGTCGAAAGTGCTAAAAGATATCATGTGCATATATTGTACCCATTAAAAAAAAGAAAAGAAAAACTGTTTAAGCTTTCTCTCTTTTTTACAAATTTGGTGCCAACAAAAGAAAAGTCAAAAGAAGGCTTAGTTTAGCTTTGCTTTTTTATCCATATCGCAAACATTGGCATAATCAAGCTCTAAAGCAAGGTTTGATGCTTATCAAGAAACCTTGAAAGGCAACACACATAAGATAGTTGTCTAGGGAAACTTTAGTCAAGTGGGAACCAAAGACAACATTACAACCATGTTAATAGCACAAAGGAAGGCTATTTGGAACAGTGTTTGATAAAACTAATTTTGTGGAAAAGAAATAAATATGCATTGAAAAATTTTAATAAGCATTATGGAAAACCCAGAGTAATGAATTAACTTACATGCAAAGCTTTTTCAAAAACTTTAGATAATACAATTAAGAATAAGAAGGAAGGCAACAATAGACAAAAGTGGCAATCCAAGAAAACTTCATGTGATGAAGTGAACAGAGAAGCATAGTGTAGGGAAATAACATAACAAAAAGGAATCAATGAAATGAAAGAAACAAAAAAGTAAAAGGAACAATTATTCAATTGTGATAAGAAGATGTTGTAATAGAGTTGTAGGTAACAACTTTTGGAGCACCATGATTCAATACATTGTAGTTCTTATTATGATTAATCCTAGACCTCAATAAGACAAATTGAAAACAACTAACTTTTAGACAAGCAAAGATCATTCTTTTCAAAGGGTATATGATGTTGAGTACATTTAGAATTCCATTAAGGTCTAAATTAGAGCCAACAGTACTAAAGATGCTTAAAAGATTATTAGAGAATATAAAAAGGCACTATGTAATAAACAGGATAAGGTAACGTGAGCCATAATTTAGAATTTTTCAAAGATTGACGTTCCAAAACTGTAGCATAGATTATTAATTTGTGTAAGAGGCATCAAATTAAACACAAAACCCTACAAAAGAGGTTTTGACACAACTAATTTCACTCATAAAATAAAGATTTTAGACAAACACTATGAGAAGTACTGTAATAAAAATTGTAATCTTTAACTATAGATTGTTACCTAAAAAATAAAATTTACTAAAAGATTAAACCTTTACTTGATGATGTGGATATTAACCAAAGCAAGAATTTGTTTGGCTATCAACTCCCTTGATGGATGGTTTGTCCCCTTTGATCATTGTCTATCACAAGAGATTTGATTACTCGTTCTCTTGTTGGAAAGTTTTCACTTTTAATCCTTGAGTCCTGCGAATGAAGTTAGAGTCTTTCTGAATAAGGCTGAGCGTACACATTTTGTCCAAAAAGGTGCAAGAAAACAAACAAAATAAATTTTATTTTATCATTTTTTCTAATATGATGAACATCTTTATTTGTAGAGATTTTCAAATATTCATCAATAATTTAAGAAAATGAAAAATAGTAAAGAAAACTATGAAATTAATTGAATTAAACATTTCTCAAATAGATTCTAAGTCTCAGGCAATGGTAATGGTGTGTGGCGAAAAGGTGAGATGAAATCGATGCAGTGCAAATTGGTGTCTCCGCACATTCGTTTTATCTTTTGGGTAGGAGGGGGTCGTGCAAACAAGAATAGGTTATGGGACTAGAGGGTTGGTATTTTTCATTGTAGGTTAGTGCAGGTCAAACATTTGTCAATCAGTGTTCTTATTTAAATTGAAGACACGTGGGACTATAGGTCAGCTCGAGGGATGAAATTCGATGCTAATAGTGGTTGACAACAATGTTGACAATAGCAAATGGTGAAGAACAATGGCAGATAACAAAATTAATTGAAAAATTTTAATTCTGAGTATTTTTAAAATATTTTTCAAATAAATTATTCATCAATGAACTTATGGGACTAACGTTACACCAACAATTGCATATTTGTGAACTATTTTTAAAAACTTCTAGATCATCGCTATAGGTGAAAGAGGGATTTGCCCAATCATATCAGGGTGGTGGGTACAGTAATGTAGGATATCATAGGTAAGCCAACATTTCTTGATTAGAGGTTTGCCCTTCCAACAAATTAAAAATTTTTGAACTCTACAATATTGGTAAAACTTACCCCATGATGTATAATGTTTGCCATATTAACCTTACTTATTGTGAAGACTAATGTACTTGTATGGTTTACTTAACATGATTGAATCAAACTCAAATGGCTCACAAGATATTAGATGTGATGTTTTATAAGAAACTAAATTTTTAATGTTAAAGGTTGCACTAATCCTACACTCGTCCACAAATCCAACACGTATGCATTTGTTCCTAATTTTTGAATAATCCTAAAATGTCTAGCTCCATGGGCTTGTAATTTTTGTAAACTCTAAGAGGCAACTATTCTAGCCTAACTCTAATTATAATAGTCTTTTTCACGAAAGTTTCTAATATTTCTTTAAAATTTGCTAATTTCATATATCATTTATTATTTAGATTAATTTTTAGATATTAGTTTATAAGAAGTAAAAGAAAAAATAAAAATAGAAGTTCAAAAGTCTACTAGTAAATGAATAAGACTAATAAATGATATTAGCTTATTATTATGAGCTTATATGATAAGTGATAGGTTTGCTAAGGTGGTTGTTAACTCCTTAATTATAGGAAAGAGGAATAAGTCTCTTTGATCGAGGATCTTTCTAACTTGGGTAATGTTGTCAAGTTTAAATTTTGTCTTTCCCTTTTCTTTATTCGTGGGCCACAAATTTTCTATAAATTAGCCAGGCTTAAGTGATTGGGATCTCTCTTAAGATAGGAAGGGTGAAATGCGATGATCTTTTCTTCATAAACAAAATATCATATGTTAGTCTTATCCTTCAGAGTCACATCCCTATAAAAGAGCCATCATCCTTCACGGATAAGATGACCTTCTTTGATAGGTATAACATCACATAAAACTTAGTTGTTATATCTACCCAATTGTAAGAGTCCATAACACCATTGCATATTAAGTATAAAGGTTTTATCTATCAAAGACACAGAGTAAGGGATTGGGTGTTTCAATAAAGAGGCTCTTATTTGCTTAGTTGAATCAGGGGATATTATGTTAATGTAACTAACAATATCTATAATCGTCATATGTTTTTGTTCTTTAATTTTTATGCTAGTGCTAAAGATATTAGTGCACTTCTAGTCATCTTATGATTATGCAGGTTTAATGGTGCATTTCACTATTAATTTTCTATGTTTTCTAGTTCTTATTTAATTTTCTCATCGTGCTTTACGTTTTTCTCTTGCTTTGACTTTTCTTTTTCATTAACACTTTCTAGTCTCATTGTCAAGAAATTCTTTAGGGAGCTTAAAGCTAAATGTCTCTTTTAATGGCACATAAAATAAGTAATTCTAGATTATGTTAGTTGGCTTAAAGAAGGTTGTGAAAGTGCAGGTGGCAATATGAGTTTGGGAGGTTTACAAATAATGACGAATGAGGTAGATGAAGTGTGAGTATGAGTGTGTTGAGAAATTATGGCGTGGGCCTTTAAAGAGTTTGGCTCATCATTTCCTTTAAAATAAGTTCTATGTTTTTTTTCACATTTTAATTATGTGATAAGATTTCTTTAAAGTAGTAGCATTTCTCAAGTTAAGCTCAATATGTATGTGTTGCTTTAAAACTACCCTAAAATAAGATAGTCCTACAAGCTCAGGTTCATCTAAATCACATTTAGATTTTTAATTCTCAAATTTGTAAATGAACTCAATTTATTTTCCACCTTAAGAAACTCTTTATCATTTATCTGATATTTTGGCACTATGGCTATTGGAACAAACTTGTTGTTCAATCTAACCATAAGATTTCTCCAAGTTTTGGGTACTTATTCATCATTGATAACATATTATCATTCTAAGTTTCTAAAGAATCTACATGCCGCACCGATGAGTTTAGTCTTAATAAATTGATATTTGTTTTACTTACTCATTTGATGTCAATAAAAATAATCATCCACATTAGTCTACCAATCAATACAATATTTAGAATCATGGCTACCATAAAATGTTAGGGCATCCAATTTCATATTTGCGATGTGCTCTTTAAATTGATGCCTATTAGGTCTTTCCTCCTTACTAGATATGTTTAGATCATCATTTTGGTTTGAATCATCTGAATGTTTATTTCATCTTCTGTGATCATGATCTCTACTATAGATATCTTAATTAGAGTCATTGAAAGGTTCATTATGTCTTTCAAAGTGTCTACATCTTCTAGGATTTCTCTCTTCTAAATCATTATGTGTGACACTTCTTTTATTATCCCTTTCTCTTTTAAGATTTTAGTCACATTGTTGGCTTAAGAGGCTTTGACCAACCATTTGGGTTATTTGGGCTATTTATTGGGATATTTCTAGTATAGGATCCTGGTTTACATTTTGTCTTTGGTATTGAAGCAACTCTAGATCTTGATTTACTATTTGATAAGGCCTACTACATCTCATGGTCATTCAAAGATTTATTATATAAGAGATATCAAGAAAAGAAAATAATTTGGGATTTCTTTCTTTCTCTTTTGTTATAAACAAATATGAAATCAAAGAAATTACTGCTGTAAAGTAGCAAAGTGGAGATGACATATGCTTATAAGAAAATGGCAAATGATCGAGGTAGCTGCTTTTGCGAGACCACCTCTTAGATAGAATTAAATTGTTTCCAAGAAAGATGGTGGGGAGCCATATCACTTCTTTTGTACCACCTCCAAAAACAATGTGTCCAAAACAAGTTAAGATTTTCTTAATGAATAAACTAAGAAAAAAAGAGAAAAAATTGTTTGAAATTTTCTTTGTGAAAAAAATTATCCAAAATTTTTTTGTAGAAAAAAATTATCCAAACTTTTTTTGCAGAAAAAAATTTAAAATTTTTCAAGTAGAAAATAAAGATACTTTTTTAAATAAAAAAATTATAATATTTTTGAAATAAAAAAATTAGTTGAAAACTAATGTTAATGCATTAAGTAGAAGATTTTTTTAGTAGAAAAGTTTGTCTAATACAAAACGTGAATGCATTAAATAAAAAAAAACTTTTTTTTAAAAAAAATCGTACTCTTTGGTACCAAAGTTTATGCATGACATATTAGATACTATAATATTAAAGATACTCAAAAAGATTATTAGGGTCAATAAAAAGGTATTTTATAATACATAAGGTAACATGACATATGCGGTTTTAAGAACTATTCAAGAATTGGCATTCCAAAATTGTAGCATAAATTATTAAGTTGAGCATACTAGCCTTGAACATTAAGCATAAAATCTAAAAAAAATAATTTTTGTGAGATTCAATATTAGACATATAAAATAAAGAATTTAGACAAACTTTATGTGAAATACTATAGTAGAAAAGAGTAACCTTACCATTAAGATACTACCTAGAAAATAAAAGTTGATGAAAGATTAAACCTTTTGATATTTATGTGAATGTTAGGATAAGTGAGATTTTATTCGATTATCTACTCTCTTTTTGGATGGTTTATCATCTTCGATCCATGTCTCTTATAAGGGATTTAATTGTGGGCTGTATCGGTGGAATGACTCCAACTTTCGGTCCTCATCCCTCATCAAGAAAATTTTCATCTCTCCAACTAGGATTAGGCATACACACTTTGTTCACAAAGGTAGAAGCATATATACAAAATAAATTTAATTCCATTCTTTTTTTCTAATTTGGCAAAAATCCTTATTTACAAAGATTTTCAAATATTCCTCACTAATTTCAAAAAATATGAAAAATAATAAAAAATTATAAAATTAATTGAATGGAGTAGTTCGTAAATAAATTCAATGTTTTGAGTGACAATAATAATGGGTGGTGAAACAGTGGGTGGAAAAATAGCTAAGTGAAATTAAAGAAGTGTAGACAGAAGTCTCAGCACATCTATTCTAGGTTTAGGTAGGTGAGGGTCTAGCAGAAAGAAAGGGTTGACATGATTTGTGGGACTCACGAGTTGACATGGTCGTGGAAAGTCCACGCAAACCTAGTTAGTGCTAGTCAAATGCTGGTAAGTCAGTGTTCTTGAGTTAACAGATGACAATGCCGATGACAGCAAACGTTGTCGGATGGTGGAAGCGGTGAAATAAATAAAAAAATTATTTTAACTATTTTTTAAAATAATTTTCAAATAAATTATGTACTAGCTAACTTGTGAAACTAATAAAACACTTGCAAATGTGTGTTTGTGAGCTAATTTTAGATGTTTCTAAATCAGTTTACCTCCAATTTTATAGAGTGCCTAAGAAAAAAAATAAAAATACAAAATTGATCTTAAAAAACTTTTTATCAAAATGAAATTTGAAAAGCCACCATTTTAGTTTTGAATATCTATTTTCTAAAATGCGGCTACCAAAGCTTTGGTAAAAAGTTGTTTTTTTGGTCCAAAATTTCTTTGGTTCAAATAGTTGCAAAATAGCTTTCTAAGCAGCTATATTTTTTTGTTCATTATTACGTAAGTTTGCATGAGAGTTGCATGTGATATTCAGATTGGATTTTCATGTCAACTCTAGTGTTCTATTTTAGACTTATGCTTGTGTGCTGTGGTTCCAGTAATGGGGTTGATGCAATTTCAATGGTGCCTATGTAATATCTGTGTTATTGCATCATAGATCTTGTCAATGGATTGACATGACAACAATAGTGTCGTGGATTAGATCTAGCTGAAGGCATGGTGGAATGGGATGGTAGGTCAGCATAGTTTGAGAGATCTAACTTTGTTTGAGGGTTTTATAGACTATGTTGGTTTGCACTAGTAAACTTGATGTAGCAAATCTAGATGTATTTGTAGGTCATATGAACTTGTGACCTAGATTAGACCTAAAAGCCCTATTTGTTGGCCTTCTTTAAGAAAACTTGGTCCATGTAATCCTTAAGGTGTGGTCAGGCTGACGGTGAGCAAGATATTAAGGCATTGATAAAAATGGGCTCAATAGGCCATTTTTTGGATCTTTTTTTCGTCTTCGTATGAATTTTGAGCCTTCACAAATGTTTATGGTGTATCTTAACTTTATATAAGAAGAAAAGAAATATTGATTTGTAAAAGTTTGGCAAATGTTTGATTGGTATCTTGGCTTAAAAAATTCTAAGTAATGTCCCCACTAAGAATCCTACAAAAAACTGTTTGCTTGGATTGTCTCACAAGTACTATAACTCTTAGAAATAATGTGTGTTCTATGTTTTAAAGATCTCACATTACATCTCTTAAAATGTTAGTATTTTTTTTATGATAATAATTGTTGGTCCCAAAAAACCCAACTTGTAGTAGCATTAGAAATCACATTCTTGGCAAGTGAAAAAGAAACGAATAACAGTAGTACTGAAAATGCACCTAGAACATTTTAGTTGGATTAGTTTCTACCCAAATTAGTTGGATTAGTTTCTACCCAAGTGAACCATTGCCACAGCACATTAAAAAAACAACATTGGCCCTTTTCTTAAGGTAAACACACAACCTCACTTTGATTATGTTTCTCCTAATGCTAGTCCACAGCCCTTGTACTTTTTTGCTAATTTGAGAGCAATTTAAATTTCTCTTATTATGCCAAAGCCAACCTTTGTCGGGTCTTTGTGCATTAAACTCGACCTTCACAAAATTGGTTTTGTAACTAAAAACTAATCAAGTTATAATTCTAGAAAAACAACTCTCTTTGCTTAATCCTATAAGATGTGGCTTGTGTGCAGAACTTTTGGAAAATAAAAAAGCATTCCCATAATCTTTTTGATGCTTGAGGTTGACGATGAAATTATGTACAACAATGTACATTGCTTCTATAGCAAGACTTCCAATAAGTAGATGTAAGCTTTTGAAGTTTGCAAGGGTTTTAAAATTTTTTAATATGATAAAATTAATTTAATAAAGGCATAGCAAAATTTTGTTGTGTTAAGAAATGTAGGCAGAGTTATTTCAAAAATTTCTCTATTTAACTATATTTATGAAAATTTTAGAATCGTTTTGTATTCATAAAATTAATTTAATCCTTTCCAAATATGAATTAAATATTAAACTTTCATTGATATGATTAGGAGTACCCTACGAACATAAACAAATGATTAGTAATGGCTATGCAAATTTATCATTAACCCAATTGATTAATTTCTAGTGAACTAGAAGTACCTTATGTTAGCAATATTTTCTATATGCAATTGTCTTATTTTTGTGCATTATTCTTGACATTCCACACATATCTAGCAATGCACTATCGATGTTTTTGTGTTTGTAGGTGTGTAGCATTATTGGACCAAATGTTGTTTTATTCTACACAAGGTGTACAAACATCTATTGGATATAACTTGGGTTTGTGCTTATTTAACAAATATTAGAAGTATCGTAGATGTGTGGTGTTGTAAATTTTCTTGAAGCCTATGCATGCTGCCATTGTACTTGTTATAGTCTTAAAACATTTTCAAATCATTTTATGAGTGAGGTGTGGATACATTCAAGTGACTTCTTTTGTCATATTTTTAAAAACATAATGCATGCAAATTGAAACATATGAGATCAATTTTGGCAAATTTCCACATGTAAATGTCCTCCTAAAATTGATCCTAATTCTTTGACATTGCAAAGGATATTTCTTTATGGCATGCCTCCATAGTTCATCTTAACTTCATTTTGCAATTGAGATGTCAACATTGTGGAGCTGTATTTTGCTCGTGGACTTAAATAGTGGAAGGCATATGCTACACTTCCTTCCCTTACCATTTTCTTCCTTCATTATTCTTCTTGTTTATGAAATTAGAGCTAAATTCAATTCTAATTATAGGATTCCTAACATATGTATCGTCACTATTAATTGCTTTCTTATCCAAGCCAATTTTGTGTTATTCAAATGACCATGATTATTGACAACCACTACTTTTTGCATTGTCACACTTGGCCACACTTTCCTTAATTTTAGCAATTCTTGTACCCTCATCATGGCTCTAGATCATTGCTTTTTTCATTACACATGATGTAAGCACATTGTTATGAGCTTTCCTCAAACTATGCTTGATCAATAATACATTAGTGACCACACTGATGGCCTTGCTATCTTGTCTATGTGGCTGATTCTATTATGCATCATATTGACCAAGTAGCTCACAAGAGAGTAATAGTTGCAAGAGAATTGTATCCTTTACCCCCAAACTAATCAATAACTTTGCTAAGTAGTTACATTTAAGTACTTCAACATAAATTGAAATAAAAAATTGCTTATCAAATGTCAAATCCACTTTTTAGATTATTTCTAGATTATTTCTAGCTTAGTTTGAAAGCAACTTTTAAAAAAAATTATCATTGAAATTTTACCTCATTTTGATGTAATTCTTATGCTACTAGTGGCTTGCTTTTTTTTTGCATTAGGTATATTTTGTTAAAATTAGATTTATATAAATATATGTCAAATTAGGATACAAAATTCTTGTCCATTTTAGTGTTATCTTATCAAAATTCATCATTCATGAAATAAACCAATCCTTTACATTCAATATCGTAAACATGAGCATCTACAATTACGTTTTTGTTACATGCATTTCTATTACACTCAAACCATAAAATGTTTTGTGTTATGCTTTTATTTTATTATATTACTTAATTTACACTCAGAATCCATTTTTATTATTATGTGAAATCTCTTAATATGTTTAATATTGAAAGTCTTTTAGAAGATATAATTTTTATTAATGAGAACATTATTATTTATTAGGGATTATCATGGTCACTTACATCTACAATATTAATCAAATTATTATTCTTTTACCCATTTTTATGAACTTTGATAAATCCATTCAATGTAAAGAAACACAAACATACTGTATTGTTATCAACTTTGGAAATTTCTTACTTAATATTTTTTGCGTCTATTTTATATGGTTACATTTATATTATACTTGGAAGAACTGAGTCATGTTAATAGATGCTTGACACTTTGATCAAGTAATTTCTATGACTTAAAATATCCATCTTATTATTTAATACTTCTTATTTACATTTCATCAATAATAACCAATTAAGTGAAGTTTTGACTTACTTCGATGCATATGGAAATTTGAAGAACTTTCAAAAATTCAACCACTTAAGTCAACTCTAAATGAAACTTATTAACATCTTACTAATGTGCTCCTAATTTTACTTGTTGTAGTAATAAGACTTTAAAGCATTACCTTGCTGAAACTCATCCACTTGAGTTTATCTTTCTTAAGATTATTCTAAATAAGGCATAGAAAAATAAATAAGTTGAATTTGTGTTAAATCTAAAATTTTTCTTGTCCCTAATTTAGAATATAAATCTAAGCATAAATGTTTATTTGCATTTATATAATATGTTTTTGGATAAAATTATTAGTCACACTTTTATAATACAATGTGAAATCAATGAATACTCTAAGAGTATAAATATATAGAGTATGTAACCTCTTCATTTGTTGAACAATATAAGGCAAGTTGTAATAGGAGACTTATTATTTATCACATAAGGACCTTTTTTCATGCTTGCCACTGTATAATTTATTTCATTGAAATGGTTTAAGTATAACAAAAGTTTTTTGTACATGGAAATTAATCTTTTAATTGGTGGATTCTTATTATAGAATATTTAAATAATTTTATGATTGGAAATATGAAATTGGAATTATAATATTTGATTTCTCCATCACTGAGATTTTTGACCCAATCATGCAATTATAATGGAGGGCAATATTGGCCTTGCTTGCTTTTCTTTTAATCTTCATCAACTTTTCTTTATCTTTGTTGAATAAAGGAAGGACCTAGATCTAGTTGTTGGAAGCCCATCCTACTTTCTTCTTCCATCATTGTTGTTCTATTTTTCATTTGCAATAAAATGTTCATCATATTTTTATGTATTGTATATTCCTTTTCACTAATATGATATTAAATTATTATTGATAACTTAAATATTTTGTTTCCTCATTTATTTTTCTTTATAAGTTTTAATTTTTATTTTTCTCAACATATGTGTTATATTTTATTATAACTTTTACATTGTTTTTTTATTATTTTTAGATATTTTGTAGCATCTATTGTTTTCATTATTTGACTCCTAGAAAGCACTAGTCGCAACTTTTTTTGATAAAAGATGTTTTCTTGACATGTTATTTTGATATTGTACTTTGAATATGTTTATAATATTATCTATTTTTTCTTCTTATTTACTTTTTTTCTAAACATATCATACCTTGAAAATTGTGTTGCTAAGGTCTATAATTTTAAAATGTTAATAAAAAATGAAATGAAAAATAAATATCAAAAATGAAAATTTTAAATTAAAAATATTGCACCAAAGAAATGGTGAAAACTTAGCTGAATAATAAAAGAAGAGTGTTCTATGTTAAATAAAAAAATGGTAATCATATCAAATGATAGAAATGTGTAGATGACAATAATTAAATATCATAATAAAAAATAAAATATTAAATACAATTTCAATAAAAATATATTGAGTCAAAAAATTGCAAATCATTAAAAAATAAGTGTACTTATATTTTTAAAAAATGAGAATTGAATATTAAAAATTATTTATGAAATTAAATCATGACAAATATGTCAATATAAAAAAATAGAATTGCAAAATAATGAAAAAATAAAAAAATATTTAATTTATTATCGCTATCTGCTTTGTAGTGAACACAATTTTTCTTAGTAACACAGATGTCACAAAATTGTTAATGTAAAAATTTTGAAATAATTAAATGAAATATGATTATTAAATTAATCAAATAATTTAATATTTGATTACTATGTTCAATATATTTAGTAGTGATAGCAAAAATTGAATAAAATATAATCCAAAAACATTTTAATAAAAAAATTAAATAAATTAAATTATTTTTTTTTAAAACTTTAAGAAAAATGATTAATGAAAACTCTAGAAAGATTAATGCAAACTCTAGAAAGATAGAAATATTAAAATTGATTATTGTTGATAAATATAAAATACTGAAAATATTCAAACCTATTGTAAATAAAGTGTAATAAAAATTTTCACATTAATTACAAATTACATTCCATTTTATGAAATTAAAAAGAATAAAAAAAATATTAGTAAGAAATTTCCATGTATTGGGAAAAAGATTGGCAATATCTATAGCAAATAACATGCTAATATATACCTTTTTATAATAATCATTTAAATTTTATTTTAATAATTTCTAGTTTTAAAAAGTGAAATATAAAACATTTCACAATATTTATATTTGCTTGAAAAGCACAATTATTTCTTTATAGTTAAATACTAAATATTAAAAAAATTAAAGCATTTTTCATGAATATCACATGAAAATAATTAGTTGAAATTATAACTTTCATAAGCTTGTAAAAATATAAAAACTTTAAAATGTACCATTATTCTAATAAATGTAGGATAAGCAATTAGAATATTTACAAAAATATTAAAATAATTCCTAAAGAAACAAGTAACAAAAACTTCTAATTGCAAAAAATTAACAAAGAATTGATAAATATATAAAAGCCAATGATTTAGCAAAATACTTAACCACATGTAATCTATATGTATAATATTTTTGCAAAAAATAATTTCTATATTGATTACTCACAAATTTTGAAATATAAAAAAATTAGCAATACTTTTTGAGAAAATTTTCCCTAAAAATTTTAATAAAAAGTAGACTTCATAATTATAAAATAGTATAAATTTTAAATAAAAAAATATGAAAATAAAAAATAGAAAATTAAGTGAAAAATATTCAATTTTAGAAATCGCTTCAGTTAGAGCAAAAACATCATAGATGTTAAAAAATATTTAAATTATTGGTACAATATATTGAAATAATTTATATTATATGAAAAAATTATATAAACATAACTATTTTGAATATAATTAAGATAATCATTAAGAATAATGCCTCAACAAAGAGTTCTCTAATTGATACAATATAATAAATAACCAATCATTATTAAAAATATTTAAATATTGAAAAATGAGTTTAATTTAAAATATTAGTTCGTTAAATAACACATTCTTTCAATATAAAAAAGGAAAAAAAGCTACGTGATAATTATAAAAAAATATTTAAAATATTTGGTAAATTTAAATGATACATTACAAGGTTTCACAATAATATAAGCAAGAAAACATCTTGTTATTGTAATTAAAAATAATAATATTGAAACATATATAAATAATTATGATAACTGAATACTTAATATGTCAAAAACAATCCATAACATATCAAAATGATCATCATAAAAAGTGAAATAAGTTTGAAAAAAAATAATTTATTTATGATAAAATTGTTAAAAGCAAAGGTATATAATGATTAAATAATTAGTGTACTCATGCAACAAATATGTACAAGCAGCTCATCTACAATGATGCTTAAGGTCCATATAAAGAAGGCATAAGACCTTCTTTAAATGGCTTTAAATCTCAATATTTAATCGCTTTCAGTTTTGATTAAGGTGTTGTGAGAAGATTGTGGAGCATATATTTTGCCACTAGTGTTTGATCTAGATAATAATAGTTATTAAGATTGATCCTTATTTTCATAGCATTGAGCTAAGGTGCAAATTGTAAAAATTTCTTATTTTCATTGGTCTTTTTTAGCTTTTATGTTAATTTCTTTTCAAGTAGTCAAAATTTTTTATTTTCTTAAAATTTAATTTAATACTTATCATTTAATGACGTAAGAAATGTGTTGTCAATAATACCAAATTTATAGATATTTTTAAGAAAAACAAAAATATATGGAAAAATAAAAAGAATATAAGATATTATGCCATCTACAATATAATATCTTAAAATAATGTAGATAATATGTAAGTAGAAAAATTGGATTTGCAAAATAAAATTCATAAAATTTAATGGTTTTGTCAAGATAATTAAAATTTGAAATTTTATAAAGCTATTTCAATAAATAATATCACAAAATTAATTATTAATAATGTTTTAGTGAAAGGAAAAGCTAATAAAAATAATTAATGAATAAAGGATACTCAATACCTTCATGAAATAGTCCGAATAAAAAATCATGGAAAAAGAATCTAAATTTGATATGCTAGAACAAAAAAAACTTAAATTAATATAAAACATTAAAAGGTATTTAACGATAAGTATCTTTATGTTGTTAAAAACTAGATGCATAAAATGCTAAATAAAATTTTTTGTTAATTTAATCATTAAAAATTATGTTTTTTTAAAAAAATAATAAAAACAACTAAATTATTAAGGTAATAAAATATTTTAAAAAATATATAGAATATGCATATATATCAAAAGAAGCTTTTAGTGGCACAATGATAAATTGTGTTTGTAGAAATCTTAATTGTTATGCAAATATTTTAACTAAAAGTTATCATAATAATTTTGATTTCAAAAAATGAACAAGCATGAATGCTATGATTTGCAAATGTATAAATTATGAAAATACAAACATAGCAAAATATTTGAGAGGTAATGCTTTAAAAGTATTATCAATAGCAAACTTTTTCAAAAACATAAAAAAATCAAGATTAATAATTCTAGCTTAAGTAAATTTTTATTAAAAAATTATTAAGTAGAAAAAAAATATTTCAGTTATTGAAAGATATGATTCGCACATATAAAAGACAAATATCTATCATTTATTAAAAATAAGGTTGATAAAAACATTTGCAATAATAGGATAAATGAAATAATAAAATAGGATAAAAGGAATTCATTAACATCTTTTACACTATAAAAATGATGATCATCACATATCTAAAAAATCATTGTAGTAATGCGATAATTCTTGCTATCTCTTTTGTAAAGGAAAATTAAGTCATAAAAAATAAAAGTACAATATTAAGATGCTAGTGCAACTCAAATGGGATAAAAAATACACAAATTATGAAATTATTAGGACAATAGAAAAACTATTCATAAGGAACAAAATGCATGTAATTGCAATGAAGAAATGATGATAAAAATTTAATAGTATTCTTTAATATATGGACAACATGTTAATAAATCTTCTCTATTATACCAATTTATAAGGCAAGAATGTCTCATATACAAAATGAACACTTTGATGCTTGACCATACAAAAATCCTTTCCATTCTTATTCCACACATGTCTTTATCAATGTATTTAGTCAATTGACTTTTTCTTCCAACTTTAATCTCCTTCTAACATTGTTCACTTATCATATCCACAAGCAAAGCTACATAATCAATTAGTATGCTATTTAAGTAGATTATTAACATAAATATATCTTAGAGTATTCCACTTGATACTAATAAACCCCTTTTTTATGATTATTTACCATTTAAGTTTATCATAAAGTAATTAAATCTAGTGTAGGAAAACATTTATTGGATATTATCAAGTGAAGTTAGATTTAAAAGTAATTGGAGCATATAGATGACGTCCCCTTTACTCATGGAACTTCTCTTAAAATATAGCTTAATTTCTCCTTATTTTGTCATCATAAAAAAATCATCTAATTCTATGGAATAAATCATTACTGAGAAGTTTTGTTAAGGTGCTAACTAGTTGCATGTTGTTCACAACAAATTAAATATCGACCATATTGCATTTTACGTGGTCCATAATGAAATGGTGCTTAAAATTAATTTGCTTACTCTTATAGAACTTTATAAGGTTTTGATTGATAAAAATGACATTCAAATTGACATATTGTTTGGGTGTTTTTTGTAAATGTAATCCCATATAATCTAATTACCTTTTCAAAACCAAAACTTTTACTAAAATCGTCCCAATGCTATATATGGTGGTTCATTTGTTTCTAAAGCAATGTTTTTCTTTTTTTTCTAGTTCATAAGCTTAAGAGGTGTCAAAAAATCATTAAATAGCAACAATGCTTTTCTTATATATTTGAGAACCTACTCAATCTTTATAGCCATGCCCTATTAAATCATGACATAATTGAAATTTGGGATACAAAAACCCTAATAACTTTGTGTCAAGAAAGTTCAAAAACATCCTTTTTATAGCTTCTACATGGAAGCCCATAGGGCTTGATTAAAATTGATCAAAACATTCCAATACTAAATTCAATGTTAGATCTTCTTATAGTTAAGTGAAGAACTTGTCATCCCTTAGTACACAGAGAAATCTATTGGTTTTCCTATTTGATGTTTTTTTTATAGTATGCTGGGAACTCTTTGAAGTGCAAATGCATTTGAGTTTCTAAAGATCAAGCAATCTTAACATCTCATTTATATATTTTATTTAAGAAAAAGGGATGTCTTTCTTATTTTGCTTAACTTTCAATCTAAGAAAATAGATGACATAACCCATATGTTCATCACTATTCCAACACTCAAAATATTATTAAATTATTCACATGAGACCAAGTTCATTATCCAAATATGATATCTACATATTCTTGGATTAGAAGAAGTTCATCAGCATAGTTCATGATGAACAAAGTTATATCTATGTTCCCATCCTGAAATAAAGTTTGAATAGATATCTAATAAGTATGTCATATTAGGATCTTTCTTCATGCTACAATTCATATAATTCTTTCAATAGCATATGCACATTATTATGATGAAGATAATGTTGAATGAAATCCAATTATTCTACATTATCTTTCTTCTAAATAACAACATTTAAGAAGTTGTTCTTAATATCCATTTGGTATAGTTTAAGTAGCTTGTAATAAGAAAATGCTAAAAATGACCATATCGCATTCAACCTTACCATTGGTTTAAGAATTCCTTCTAAGTTTAATCCTTCCACTTATAAACATTTTCTACAAGCCCTCTCTTATTTTGAATGAAAAATACATGATCATTTACTTTTTATTTTTTAGTACCCAATTTTTTTGCCACAAAAATGTGGTCATTTGGCTTATCTTTCAATTCCAAAAAATTCACTCTCAAAAACAAGTTGAAACAATCCAACATGTACACATAAAAAAATTCTTTTCTTAAAGCTTCACTAGTATTTTATAGTATAAATTTTAAAATAGATGCAACATATATAATTTCTTTTTAAAGAAAGGAATAGGTTATTATTCCAAAAGAGAGGTCAATTAAGATTAAATCTCTAACGTGATTTTCATTCTATAGTAACTCCTTTGACGAAACTATTTCCTTAATTTTGAAGTTTTAATATCTCAATTATGCACATTATTTAAGGTCAAAGACACTTTTCTTATCCTATTAAACTTGCAATTTGAGATAATAGGAAGCCTCACTGGTTATGTTCGTCTCAAATCCTACCTATACTTTTTTACAAAATAGTTTACAGAAGTCATAGTTTATTGATAAAAATATATCACATTAGAAGAAGTTAATAATCCTTGATGAAAAAATCATGTCTACATTCTCATACTAAAATAATGTTTAAGTAGAAATCTACAAAAGTTGTTATACTGGAATCTTTGTTTGTCATCCAATTTTTTTTCTAAAGCCTTCCATGTCTTCTAAATCTACCTCTTTGTTTTGATGCATAATTTGATCAAACACCACTTGAGTAGATTCCATTAGAAGTAATTTTTTTAATAAATTGCTAATTGATTTATCTATTTGAATATTATTGTGTTGAGATAGCTTCCGTTAACTTGGTTTCTAATCTCCAATTCTTATCAGCTTGCCAATGTAAATCTACAATCCAAATATGCTTAATTTTTAATTTTTTTGGTTTCAAATTATTGAAACATACATAATATTTTATTCATAATTTGTTTGATAATAAATTTATTTACACATTGAGATTATTAGAATGGCTTCAGTTATTACGACATTATTGTTTTGAGATTCTATATCACTAAGGGAAAAGTAAAAGTAGCTTTTGTAGTTTTGAGGAGAGAAACAATGTATAATGTATAACATAGAGGATGCTAAATTAAGTATTTAGATAGATAATTTAATAACATATGCTATACCAATAACAAATATTAACTTTATTATATTAGTCATTGTGGCATATTGATTCCAAGTAGTTATTATCTTAAGCTAGCTTGGTGATGCGAGGAAGATTAAAAGAAAATTATTTGTATGTGGAGATGTTAAATTAAGCTTAATTGAAAATGAGGTTATCCACCATAAAAATTCATATGTTTCCTATTAGTGCAACATTTTTTTTTGCAAAATAATAGATCAAATATATGATGACAATAAAATAAGACTTAAGTGGAATGACAGAAACAATTATACTAAATATGGATTCAAAAGTTACATCATACTTTTTTAAAAGGTTGCATGATCCATATTATAGTCAACCAATGTTGAACACAACAATCTTGGCTAAAAATTGAAATCAATGAAAAAGAATATTTAAAAGACTTAAGAATATGTTAAGGTTATGAAAATTAGGTTTCTAATGTAGCTAGGATAATTATTTGATTTTTAATTAATTTTCTTTTTCAACTAATGAAATGCATTATAATGTTTGAAACATAAGGATAATTAAAGACAAGGAATTTCGTTCCCTTATTGATTATTGAAATAAATTGTTACATTACTTATAGGATTATTTTGCTATTATCATTAGCCAGAGCACATCATGTACTTTATCTTTTAGTTTTAATAAAAGGTGTTGCGAATACTACATATATAGCATGGTGGTGCATCCAAGATTGTTTCATAAGGAAGAAGAGCATCCTATGTTGAATATACAATGGACTAGTAATATTAACAAGTAGTCATTTGGGAAGTAGAAGAAGAGACTCTTGATCGACATCCCCACATTTTTTGAATTTGAATGATGAAATAAGTATACGTATGGAAGTTTACAAAATATTCAAAAAACTTTAAAATTTATTTAATATTTGTTGAATAAACATAAGTGCTTTTGAAAATTTATTTTGAATGTGATGAAATTAAATTTGCATATGCATATTTTGTTTAAGATGAAAAAGGCTATAAATTGAAAGAACTAATAATATGGATGAGAAGTCAAATACAGTAGAGCAAATGAAAAAAAAAACCTAATAATAATTCTTCCTCCAATTGAGGTGGATATGTCAAAAAAAATACAACCACTTATTGAAAATAATTTTAATTTAATTCTGAATTACTTTTTAAGAAAAAATAACAAAAGTGCCCAATGATGTTAGAGATATATGAATCATTTATTTTAATAAATAACACTTGGAGTAGTTTTATATGAAATTTGTCAAAAAAACTTTCGGAAGTCATTTGAAAAAGAATGTGCAAGGTAGAGCAGTTTTAGAATTTTTTTGCCACAAGGAATGTCTAACAAAATAAAAATTATGTACCAAATGGGGAGAATTATGAGAGGAAAGCAGTTAATAAAATAGATATTGTAGTTGGGAGTGATATGGAAATTTGTTATAAAGGTTAGGAAGTGGGAGACAAGTAAGATAATTATGAAAGTACCTTTAAATAAGGAGAAGGAAAAATCTTGACAAAGTGATTATATTATGCTTTTTTTAATGAAGAAAGGTTAGTCACCTCTTAACTATGGATTTAACTTTCTAAAAAAATTAGTAATGTTCGAAGCCAATATGTATGTCACACAAGACATTTAATATTCTTAAAAATACTTTAGTTAGTAGAGTACATCCTAAGGGGAATTTTGGAATGGTAAAGCATTGGGGCGAGTGAGACATTATTTAATGAGGATACAAAATGGTCCCATAAATGGTTGAAATGGTCCAAAACTATTGTAAAAAGGAGATAATGTCACTATCAAAGGATAATCAATAGGTTTATGATCATTTCATAGAGTACTGGATTGTTTAATATGTTATGTAGTTGACATTTAGTCATGGTATTTTGTTTGAAAATAATAAGCACAAAGAATTACTATTATATTTGTTTAAGTGAATTTTTAGATTTTAAAAAACTGATATTCATGTTTGTGGGAGAATTTAAAAAAGAAGAGATATCATTTGAATTTAGCAAAGAGATTTATTTTAAATTTTGTTATAGTTGTTTCCATTTTGTTTTGATTACATAGTAAGATTTATTGAAATCACTCATACAAAGAGGAAAAGTTAAATTTTATTTAAGTTAATCTTCCTAGAAAAGTATCAAGATTCTAAAATCTTAATCTCATCTTTACCATCCATGTAACCATTCAATTCATATCATATGTTTGAAAATTCTCTTTCAATACCTTTTAGAAAAGTGTATTTTAGTTATAAAAATTAATTAGTAAAAACATAATAATAAAATTAAAATTAGATGAAATACATATTACTAAAAAGAACCAAAACTATATGTTAGAACATAGTGCCTGAATATAGCAAGTAGTGCTTATCATTTTGATAAAATAACTCTAAAGCTTGTCAAACAATTTTGGTTTGCTTCACAAGTTAAGAGTCCAAACATAACTTAAATCTTGAGCAAAGAAAGGGGTAGGCAACCCTAAAATATATGCAAAATGTGTAACATAGGAAACCTCTAATAAAACAATTACAATCCATCATTTATTTAACGTGGGATTAAAATTGATATCCATTTCACATGATTGTACAAAAAATATTGGGACTTATTTTTGCTATCCATTTGGACAGTTATGTGATCGAATGATTATAATCTCATCTAGCTTTTAAGGACACCTAATTTGATCTTCTGTCGAATCATGTAATTTTGTGATCTCACAATCGATTATTTATTCATATGTAAGAGCAAAATCTAAAAATCATATTACGATCTAGATGTAACTGTCTAAATCAAATCATAAATTATGAATAGCATTTTTTATACTAATCCATCTAATTGAAAAGTTTTCAATATGGAATGGTACAAGAGCCTTTTGATCGAGTAGCTACAATGTGGTGAGTCTTTTAGTTATTGTGATTTTTATAATTTATTAACTGAAAACTATGATGTATTTTTTAATTAAAATATTATCGACTATTTGGTCAATTTGACATGTGTTTAAAGTAATTATAAAATATTTATAAATAGTTAAATTATTGAATAAGATAAACTAATAAATTTTTTATAAAATATGAATAAAAATTTTCAAGTCATCATATCGAACAATTTAGTGCTCGAAGATCATGAACTTTTTTTTATGGTGCTTGTTCTAATTGTCAAATTAATGATGTCTACTATATTCTAAAATACATTAAGTTCTTAATTTTCATTAATTATAATTTATTTATTTAAAAGACTTGTGCTTCATTAAGCTTTCAAGTATAAGGCTTTTATGTGTCGCAATTTACATTTAGTGCTATAAAATTATTTTATTTTGTTGCTAAGTATATTTCGTTGTAAGGTCATAATAGCCTCTTTCATTTATTTCATTGAGATGATTTACCTCCTTTGGAAAAATATTTTATATGAATGAAAATGGTACCAAAATCATCCTAAGCATGATGGAGCCAAAATGTTTTGTGTTCTTAAATTTAATAACTAAAATCAAGTATTGTGCATTACAACTTTGATGAATTAACTCTAATTAAAAACATTATATATATGATGTGTAAATGGGATTTGAGAAATTAAATTTAGAAAATTCAATTAAAATATTTAAAAAGAAAAAAGTTGAAAACAACCTCAAAACTTTAAAATTTAATGAAGAACTTTAAAAAGAATAAGTTATGGATAAAATTATGATTTGTG
Source organism: Vanilla planifolia (assembly GCA_023846275.1). Classification (NCBI taxonomy): domain Eukaryota; kingdom Viridiplantae; phylum Streptophyta; class Magnoliopsida; order Asparagales; family Orchidaceae; genus Vanilla; species Vanilla planifolia. The sequence continues at coordinate 1,101,537 of JAIUJO010000156.1, read as the reverse complement.
TTAAAACTTAATCTTGTCATAACCATTAAGCCATTGTAATAAATTTGAAGTCATCAATAACACAAGATAGCCTAAATCAATTTAAAAGAAATTACATAGAAGAGCACAAGATAATGGTATAATTTGGAAAAAAATAGTCTTAAAGATAAAAATGATTTGGTTAATAATTTCACAAAATTCTCAATTTGTGAAAAATTTACTAAATATAGATTCTATCTTTAAGTGATGTCAAAGAGGGATAGAATAGAAATTAAAAGATTAAAATAAGCATAAATTAAGCTGGAGCATTGCTCTAGTCGTGACGTACATGAAGGTGTAGCATTAATTCTCATGCACATTACTTTTATAAATAGTTTATATTTTTTTATCAATTTCTTTAAAAGTTTTGTAATCATCAAGTGGGAGAGGTTGTTGTGTTGACCTCTCATCGTGGTGCTTTGTTTGATGATCATGAATTCTAAACATTACTAATGAATACATTTAAGTAAATTAAAGATTTTAAAAAGATGATAATTGTGTTCATGAGAAAACTTAAAAAAAACAAGAAGCAAAGGTGAACTCCTACGATACTCATCTTGGTTAGAGTGACAAATAATTGAGACAAATATTTTGAATTTAGTTTTAGTTATTATAATTATATTTTGATTAAAATCATTCTTTGCAGCACGAAAACTAAATTGTTTTAAATTAATTATTTTAGAGAAAGTATTAAGATTCTAAAAATCTTTATCATATGTCAACCTTAAAAAGTACGTTATTCTTGATCATATATATGAAAATATAATGCAGAAACCTTATTTCAAAACATATTATAATTATAAAAATTAATTAGTAAAACAAATAAAATAATTAAAATAATAAAAAAGGAGAACCTACTAATAATATGGAAAATGCAAAGTTAGAACATAGCTTCTAAATATGGTGAGTTGGGACTATTAGATTGATAAAATAGCACCATAATTCATCAAATAATTTTTGTTAAATACATAACTCATCAAATAATACAGGAAATCACATTAGAGCAAACTAGGGGGTTACTAACACAAAAAATGCACTTATTATGAGGCATAGGAAGATTCTTATAAAGCAATAGTAATCAATCATTCATGTAATCTTTAACTAAATCATATATCCATTTTGCATGATAATACTCAAAATTGTTGGAGTAATTTTGTCATTTGATAATGATATTTCTCAATCAAATGATCGTATTATTTTCCTTTGCAACACACGTACATAGATTCATTATTTGACAATGAAATTTGGTGATCCCACATTTCACATTTTGTCCATGCATAAGAGCTCAATCTAATTGTCAGATAACAATTTAGATCTATTGTTCCAAATGAAATAGTACCTGCTTAATCCAAGTCATCTCATCTTGAATTTTTCATGATCAAATCTTGTAGGAGCCTTTTGATTTAGCAGTTCTTGGGCAATATCTCTTTTAGTCAATATTTTAAGACATTAAGTTTTTTTTAACTTATTTGTAATGACTAACTGATTAGTTTTATAAGTACTTTTAGTAATTAAAAAATGTCTATAAATAAGTGAATTCTTAAACATTATTTATTGATAAAATTTTCATAAAATTTAATCGAAATTTTTCAAGTGATTATATTTAAGATATTAGCACCTAATGCTCATCATGGCATGCTTATGATTTGTCCTTCACATATAAAACTCATAATCTCTAATTTGTTCAAATATTAATGTAGTTCTTAATTTTTTTTATTTCTAATTGATCCATTTAAAACACTTATACCTTACTTGACATTTTTCAACAATAGTGTTTTTGTTTGCATTAAATTTTATTTTTATGTCATTTAATTATTTTATTTTATTTCTAAGTTTGTTTGGTTGTAAGGCTATAGTAGTATATTTTGATTGTTTTGTTATTTTGATACTTTAACCTACTTGTCATTTAGCAAAACACTTATATTAGTTATTTTTTTACTATTTTTTAGTGGTAGACGTACGCTTGATTTTAAGATAAACCACCTAAAAAATATTCATTTACCATTTCAGTTTTTTTATTTTTTCATAATTTTCTTAAAAAGTTTTAATGAAAAGAAAATCAATATATTTTAAAAGAGTTTACATATTTTAAAATAAAGTTAAGATTTACTAAAATTTATTTTTAAAGATATACTCAAGTTTATTAAACAATATACATTAAAATATTTTTGTAAAACATTCTAAAATAATTTTTATTCCAAACAATTCACTTTTCTCTCACTTAATAGCACTTCATAAAATGCTTATGTTGAAGTTTAGATCTACAAAAAAGGGGTAAATTACTATGAATAAAAATTTAAGTTTCTTATAAACACTTAATTAAATAAGTAGTTTAGAAGTATTTCATAAAATTTTTAAATTTAATTTAAGTTAAATTAATCCTTTTAATAAAAATAATTTATAAAATAACAAAAAATAAAAACAATCATAAGAACTATGATACACAACTGTGATATTTAAGAGGACCAGGTTGAAGAAAGCTGGCTTTCACCTCTGACAAAATCTTGGAAAAAACGCTCAATATGAACCACTCGCCAAGACATAGGTAGGCTAAAGTCTCACAATAATGAAACAAATGAAACAAGTTATTATGACCTCAAATTCAAAGTTAATACAACCAATATCTTATGCTTGATGAAATAACTAACGAGGGAAAAGAATCTTAGTTAAACCAATTATGAATAGAACAAATTAATAACTTAACTGACATAAGAAAAATCTTACAATTAAGAGTCTAGCAACTAAAGGGAGTAGCTATAATAGCAATAATTATTTTGGGCCACTAACGGCTGAATATTGCGGCTTGAAAAGTTTATTTAAATACATAAAAATTCATCAATTCATTTTTTAAAAAACTATCTTATTTATAAATTTTAAGACCAAAAGTACATAGCAAAAAAGAAAAATAATCATTACTGTTTTGCCTATTTTTTATTTTTAGTTGAAAAATTATTGTTTACGAAAAATATTCTAAAGATTAAAAAATTAGCTAAAAAAGATGTTATGCATGAATCACTTGAATGGAATGAATCGAGACAAATCATTTGGGAAAACTATATCATTAAACAAATGAGATTTTATGGGGATGTTTAAAAATAGTTTTTGATCAAAACCAGTAGATCTAAATCTTTGTCTGATGCCTAAATTTAGATCTTACAAATGGAATAAAAATAGATCATGCAATTACTTAATGGCATCAAGATTTGGAAAAAGGTGTATAAGATGAAGGTTGTTCTGTCATTAAATTGGACAATCAGATGACTCTAGTAAGCCCCACCATTTGGAAACATGTTGTGTTAAAAGAAGGCTTTGATTTAGTCTTATATTGTGAAGGTGAACAAAGATGTTTTGTATATCAAGCTTTACGTGTTCCTCAAAGTCAACTTATTTAGGGATTGTTGCCCCATGATTTGCTTGAGAACTCATTACCAGTGCTATGAGTATTGCTTTAAACTGAGCCCTCTAAGCCTTTCTAAGGAGCAACCAAGGACCACACATACCTTAGAATCTATTTAGGTACTCTTGAGGGTTGAACAAATGTCTCTTTTAACTTAGCTATTTCCATGGTTCCATGCATCACAAGTAGACCCTAAACAAAGAAAGGGTTGGCTACAACACTATCTAGAGTTATTTTATTTATTTCCAAGTTCCTTTAAATTGTTTATTGCTTAATCTATGGTATAAGATATATCACATTACATTTCACATATTTTCTATCCATGATTTTAGCAATAAATTAACCATTTACACCAAGTCATGCTATCAACTAAACTTGTGAGTAATTTCAAGAACAATCATAATGCCAAACAATGAAGATACATTTCAAACAATAAGCTTATATAACAATATATAAGAAAGTCTATATTTTATAAATTTCTTCATTCATCATTGCTCCAAACTCTTTGTCTATTCATGCAATAGCAAAAAAGTAAATATTACACTCAATCTATATTGCAAACCATTAATTCTACCTAGAAAAAAGAAGAATTGTGCTAAGGATCCTAACTCTGAGCAACACATAATAAGAAAAGAAGGTCACAAGGTCTAAGTTATGGGGGGTTATATTCAATAAAATTTTCTTCTTCAAGATTTTTCATTTTTTAATAATTATCACGATGATCTATGCTTAATGCATAAATGGTTAATAAACCAACATACTTAACAAACAAGGCATAAAATTTGGCATTTTTTTCACTTATTTACATGGTGATATCTATGTTAAGGTGCTTTAGATCAACAAATTACTATTCTATTATCATATTCCATACATATCTATAACCAAAGCTAAACATGTAATATGTGATCAGGTAATTTGCTTTCCAATAACAAGAAAAAATGCAATATGTATTTTTTTATATCTAAACTAGAAGAAGTACATAAGAAAAAGTGAAAATTGAACCATTCGTTTGCTAAAGAAATCTCCCTTAGTCTAGTGAAGAAGGAATTTCCTCCTTCTCAAACACATTTCATGAAAAACGATGGCTAATTATCTCACAATCAATTTCCAAGGTTCGTTAGACATTTTCAGAAAGTAATTCCCTTTTATCTTGGCTTTAATATTCACTAAATTTATTTCATAAACTCAAGTGTTATCCTTTTTAAAAAAGTTGTGCAGATGACTTCTCTTTTGTAAGAACTTCCCTTGCTTGAAAGCTTTAACGATCCTTCTTCATATTTTATCTCATTTTTTTACTTAGTATCCTCCAAATTGGCCCCTTCAAGTTCCCCATTTAAAGTTAACTTTTCTTAAATTAGAAGCACATCTTAATGGCTTATGTAGCCCTTACCACACCACCTTAAAGAAAAAAATTACTTTAAGTTAAACTTGTTTTAGGTTGGAGTAGCCACAATTTACTATTTTAAATTAACCCTCTTCTAATTAATAATTGTTTGATAGCAAGAATATTTTAAATTAATAAATAAAAAGGGAAAAATACCCTTGCCCTTATACCAAGTGTAGTTCTTTCAACAGTTGTCATATGGTTTGTGTAAAATGTAGAAGTTTCTATTATAAGGTCATTGTTTTAATATTTTTATGATGAATTGTTTCCAATATCTGTTAGCATTGTTGATTATCCTCTTTTGTTTCTTTTGAAATATTATTTGTTAAGGAAAAAATTCTTTTAAAGTCTTTTTTGAATTGTAAACTATAATTTGTCAAATTTCTCTTTCCATTCTATCATTATTCTTGATAGGTCACATGTACAATTGTTCAACTTAATGCAAGAGGACAAAAATGTTTACACTTTTCTTTGTATCATAATATTGGGATAAAAGTCAAAAACTTTTCTTCTTGTTATATAGAAGTGCAAGATTTAGAAAAGTTATTTAAAGAAAATCGTCTCAATTAACTATTTAGTATTAGAAAGAAAAGAAGAAGTAAAAGAAATAGAAAAGAAAAGTAACATCATGTATTCTCTCACTAAATCTATTAATCAAAGGTGTAAAGTTTGATTGATATCCTCATGATATCTCACTTGTTCAATGTGATAATAATTTATCTGAATGAGTTAATTAATTAGTAACTGAACATATGAAGTTAATCAACATTATGCTATTTTAAAATTGAAAAGCAACAAGCATGAACAACAATTCAAGATTTACAAGAGGTATGAAATTTTGAAGTAATGAATCACTCTATGATGTTCAATAGTCACATATCTATTTTCTAAATGAAAAACAAAGCAAGCATTTTTATTGTGAAAAAGATTATTTGTATGTAATTCTTGCATTAATGTCTTGAATTGATAGAATATTCAATTAAGGAAAGAAAATGTAGATGCCAAAGAAACATTTATTCACATAATTATGTTACAAAAGGTACTTATTAAATTGAAGGAAAATTTTGTAAATATCCCTTAACATGTTTCTTCGTACACACAAGCTATTTCAATGTGAATTTGAGTGAATGTTGCAAGACTATTAGTAGTCTATCTCATTTGTGTATAGCTTCTACCCTTTCTTTCAATTGAATTTCAATCACCAGGGTTGGAAAACAACAAAGCATCTTCCAATTCATTCTTTTAGTACTTCACTTAACAACAACAGTGACAAGGCCCTCTAAAGGTAGATGTTGCTACTTTGAATCTCACATGTCCTAAAATTGCTTAAGTATGTATTGATCTACAGTTAAGAAAAGAGTTGCCAAACCAAATTAGAATTTCTACTAAAGTGGTTTCAAAATAATTGCTTTTATCAAAAAATCTAGCATGATAACTTACTTAAAGTTCACAAAGGATGCCAAACACATAGGAACGAGTTAGGTCAAAGTAAACAATAAAAAAGGTTAGATAACTCTCAGAATCATCTTGTTTTTTGTATCAAGGAATAGGGTCATGTAATTAAAGGACAAAATATCAATAAAGATGTAAACTAAAATAACAAGCGATAGGAAAAGACTAAATCCACAAAAATTCCTATTTAAGTTGTTAACTCTTTGGCTAGGAAATCCACTATGGATGTTCAAACATAAGTATTAATAGGAATAAAAGCAATTGAACACATCACTAATGCTAATGAAAGCCAAATGATATATACAACACAGTGCAATTTTTTGGCAACCTAATTATTGGATGATTATAATTCCTTAAAAAATTCTAAGAAATGAGAAGGATAATGATTAAGTTTTTTTATTCAAAAAATTAATAAGGTAAAATTTCACATTCATATGATAATTTAGATCTTAAAAGTTTTAGTGAAGACCTTTATGGAAATCAACAATATCTATTTTTGAAATTTAAATATGGAGGAGTTTAATCCATTAAAATGTCAAAGGATTAGAAAAAAACTGTAGCAGGAAAAACTAATTGACCCAAAAAGAATTAGAGGATTCTTTCAACTATCCAAATTGTGGATAATACTGGTCTTAATGAATAATTTCTTATTATGAAATATTTAGAGTGCTATTAAAAGTAGTTTTGCCATGTGATTAATCAATTTATTAAAATATATATAGTTTGGTGAGTTGCCTTGTCAGAACATGTCTTTTGTGGATAAGATGTAAAACTTTGATATTGAACTCAAGTTTTACCATTATTAAGACAATATATCAAAAAAGATATAGATTCTTTGGAATGACATCAACTATAATGTTGACATTAATTAGGAGTAGTTTGTCCAAATTAATATCAAGCATCAAGCTTAGGTTTCTAAAGCAGGCTACACTTTGACATATGATAAAACTGTGGCATCAAGAAGGAGCTGATTATGGGTGAGTCGTTTCTTAATGTTAGCTACACTTCAAATCCATGGATGGTGAGCAGGGGTTTCAATGAAATAGTATCTTCAGAAGATTACAATGGACTATGTAATCCTAAGCTAAAACAAATGTAATAGTTTGTTGATTGTGTAATTCTATGTCATCTTAAGCAGTAGTGATTTTTTAGTTATTCCTTTCTATAGGAAAGAAAAGGTAATAGAATATATAAGTTTGTAAAATATTAGATAGGTTGTTGGTTAATGAGAAACAGATAACTATTTTCAACTTTTATCATTCAACACCTTGTTATAACTAGATCAAGTTATATGCCTCTTCCATTAAATCTAATCAAAATTCATCCTTCATCTCCCAAACAATTTAAATTTCATAACATATTTGTGAACCACCCAACATTTGCATTAAAAATGGACAATAATTGGAATTGTTCTTTAAACTACTTTGCAAAGAAGTCCCTACCTTTAAAGCAAAATGGAAATAAAATGTGCCCTAAAGATTGAAAAAATCAACATTTGCAAAAATCTATGATCCTATTAAATTAGACAAGGAAGAGGTGAATCACAAATAAGTAATTTTTTAAGGAAAACCAAAGGAGGATTAGTAGAAAGTATTGTATCATGTTAATTCTTATTATTTACAAGATTTTGGAAGAGTGAAATTTTGTTGAATTAAAAGAAGGAATTAGATGGCTAATAGAGAGAGAAAAAAATGCAATATTCTTCTATATAATAGTGACGAAGTGATGAAGTAAACAAAGAGGGCAAAATAATGACGATTTTAATTAACAACTTTCAAAATATTTTAAGGTCTTCTTATGTAAATGAGGGAGAAAATATATTGAACTACATCCTTTCCTTATTAACAAAAACATTCAAACAATAACGTAATGCAACACCTAGATAGTAATAAAGAGATAACTTTTAATGTCAATTTAGATGACACTCTTGCACCAGATGGTTTTAATGGAAAATTCTTCACTAATAATTTTGATTTAATCTCAAATTTTGTGTTGAGTGTTGCCAACAAAGTTTTATAAGATATCTAATTCTTTGGGGGAGTTTAGGCACAAACATTACATATACTCCTAAACCTCATAACATATAAATCTTTGTTTATTTTAGACAAAATATTCTTCGAGGCATCATGAAAATAACAATCATAAAGCTCATTGTTGATTAAATATAACAAATTTTTGATAGACTTATTTTTCCAAATTTATAAATGTAGAGATATTGTAGAAACATATTATCAGTTCAATAATTAGTATATTCTATGAACAATAAAAATAAAGTGGTAATTTTATTGTTATGTTTGATTTAAGGAAAGGGAATTACAACATATCATGAAAATTTCTTTGTAAGACACTCTCCAAGTACAACCTTAATAAGAAGCTTATTAAGGTACTCACCAATTACCTTTGCAATGCATGGATATCAACAATCATTAGTCGATCATCAAGTAATTCTTTTTAACCTTCAAGGCTAATCTTCTATCTTCCTTTATTTTCATCTCATTTGTAGAGTACTTCAAAAGGAGTACTGATATTATTTTGCTTAAAAAAGAATGATATTCTATGGACAACATAGATCATCCATATCTATCACTTTTCTAGCTTATGGAAATAACATAATTATCATTACTTGAGGACACATGAAAACTTTATTGTTAATTTTAGTAAGTTTCTATAGCTCTTCTAACACACTACAAGTTTCTTAAATATAAAAATTAAAAGTGAGAACATCTGTAGAAACAAAAAGATTATATGTCAGGTAAACGAAATCTTTAAGGGGTCAGGATTTCATTAAATAAATCGTCTTTTGGCATATTTGTGCTACACACTATATATAGGTTAGAAGAAAGTTACTTACTTTAAAAATGTTTTTGATTAAATTAAAAATAAAAAGAATTGTTGGTTTATAATAAGCCTTTTTCAAAACATTCAAACTTTGTAGGAAGATGTCATACAAATGTTTTTGGGAATCATAAATTAATTGGCAAGAACTTAGGTGATTCTCGTTATTAGAAATAATTTAGAAGAAATAATTTTAGATTTTTTAATATTTAAATAAATAAAAAAACTACTAATGTCATGGTAATTGCCGTAAATAGGGGTCTTCAATCATGCAACCAATTGCAAATTAGCATTTAAAAATTTAGTGGATTGTAGTATGCTATTGAATCTATTCCAAGATAGAGAAAATATACAATAGGAGTAAGCAAATCGCATGATGCATATATGGAAACTAGTTTTCCAATCCTAAAGTTGAGCCTAGAATACAAAGAAATCAATAATGTTTACATATATCTTGCTAAAAAACTACAATAAAAAATTCAATTCATATAATGATGGAACATCAATTTGACATAAACACAAAGCAATTATTAATATGAAGAAATTATAGCTTTCGTACATTTTGTCATCATAGGGACATGACATTTAAAATATGGAATAATTTTCATTTTACATGGGGTTAGCATTAACATATTCAAGGTTTCTATCTATTTTATACAATACAAATATTTTTTTTTGCAAGATATGTATTTCTACTTTTTAGAGTTACTATTCATGTGCATTAAAATTCATAACATAAAAATAGTTGAATAGCACTAGTTGGTGAGCAATATTCATCTATGTGTATGATTTTCTAAAGACAACTTTAGTCACTGTTAGATCAAGAATGTATGCAAATAATTAAAAACTATCAAAATATAAAATGACTATGTTCTAACACTACTTCAAAAAATAACTTTATTTGAGGAAAAATTTGCTATAGTCATAACAAAATATATGTGAAAGCTTAGACAATTTTGAAGGTTTATAAAGAATTGAAGACAATGGACTAATATGATCTATAAAGATTATATTATCATCCATTTACAATTGGCCATCACTAATACTATTCATCTTTTGATGTAATTGTATTATGGAAATTTGTTTAGAAAGTAGAATAGATAAAATAAATATTCAAATATGAGCATAAGGAAAGTATCTCAACTCTTATACTAAATAGACTCAACCTTTATCTACATTAGACTAATGTGATTGGCCTCTTTCAATAGACATACATTTTCAATGATATGGACATGAACATCAGACCTACAAAAATTAGAGAGTAGCAAGAATTTTCTCTCAATATTGCAATCACACACACAAACTTACCCACTTCCATAATCATAATGGAGTTCTTACCATTTTGGTTGATGACATCAATAACTTTGTTTTTACATGTTCTATAGAACAATTTGAAGAAAAATTGAATAACTTAAAAGGAAATGTATAATACATTTATTAGATGTGTAAAAAAGGTGAATTATGAATAATATTATTTGAAGTCTAGTAGAGAATGCCAATGATACGAATGAAAATGATTTCTAGTTAATTAAAAATGAGAGAAAGGTAATTTATGTTGTATCAGGGGTTATCAATTCTAATTACAAATCGAAAAAAAATGAAGAATAAAGGTGTATTGTGTAAAACATGATGAAAAGATGCGGCCTGAGCTACTAAATCCATGTTGCTTTCTAGAATGGATGTTACGATTAATGTGGTGTTTAAGCCCAACCACTTATGACTCTTAGGGGTGCTATAGTCGTAGTGGGGATTGTTATTGTATTGAATTTCATAACTTGACCCATGCTTTGGGGTAGCATAGCTAAAATCAATATAATGCCTAATGATTTATGAGGTTTAAGGCTCAAGGGACTAATGACATGGTCAAACATAATTAATGTAGGATAGGTAGAAGGAACTCTCGTAATAGGATTTATGATGGATGTAATGATGAAAAGGATGACGATAGTGGTGGAGATAAACTCAAATAATAATTTAGATATCAAATAATCACATAAAATACTTAGATAAAAAACTAGGGTTGTGTAATCTTTTTAACAAAGAAAACATTTTTTCAAAAAATATAATGCCAATATTAAAAAAGGATCTTTCTATTTATTCCATTAAATATATTGTAATTTTAAACCTAAATTCAAAAGAAAAATTGACTAAACCATCATTCTTAATGAAAACATGCAAAAATCATACAATTTTTAAGAACTGTTGAAAATATTGTTGGGAACTTATGTGAAACATTAAAAGAAATATTAAAATGAAAATATAGTAAACTTGTTAGAAATAAATAAAATTAAATAGTTCTACTCAAATATTATCATAATTTAAGTTGTATTATTTTAATTAACACTATTAGGAGAAACCCTGGCATGTAGTGTGGTGATCTAAGCAAAACTACATAGCTTAGCATTGTTCTTCTGATCATGTAAGAGAACTAAATTCATAACACATAGCTGGTGGATAAATTATCATTAGAAATCTTATCAAAAGGTCAATTATATTTTTATCAAAGTTTTTAGTTATCGAAATAACGATTATGATTCAAAATCACTACTTGTTGCATTGCCACATTTTACTTTTCTTCTATCATTTTTAATATTTTCTTACAACCCACACTATGGCTTCAAATTATTGTATTCTAAATGAAAGAATGATGTTACGACATTTCTTATTTGATTTATTTTAAATTATTTGTGAGCAATCGTGTTTCAGCAACTTCACTCATGACCTCACTATCGTGTATGTTTCAACATTATTATGCTTTGTAATGGCCAAGTAGATCCCATAAGAGTAAATGTTTCTAGTGACTTGTCTCTTTCACCTCCAAACAAATAATTAATATGGTAAAATAATTACATCTTAACAACTTCTATTTAAGTTGAAATTGAAAATTGCTTATGGAGAGAAAAATCCTTTTTTAAACTATTTTTAACTTATTCTAAAAACAAGTTTCCAAAAAAATTGTCATTGATATTTTACTATTTTTAGATGTAGTTCTTATGCCACTTGTAGCTTACTATTTGTACATTAGAAATATTTTTTTGAAGATTAAATTCTATTTTATGACAATTTAAATTTCAAAATATTTGTCCATTTAAGAGTTGTTTTATAAAAACATCAGTCTTGAAAGAAGTGAACCCTTGCATTGAATATTCTAAACATGAGCATCTCAAATTATGACTTTGTTACAAGGGTTTTTATTATATTAAAACAATAAAATGATTCATGTCACACATGCATTAAATTACTTGATCCACTATCACAATCCATTTGATTATTATCTGCAATCTCTTAATATGTTGAACATTAAATTTTTTTAGAAGCTAGAATTTCTATTAATGAGAACTTTATTGCTTGCTTGGGATTATCTTAATTAAATTTAGAAATATTAATCTTATTGCACTTCTTAGACACATTTAAATGAACCTTAATGAAGCCATTCATGACGAAGAGGCTCAAACAAATCAATTGCTATTATTATTGGAAATTACATACATAATATTCGTGTGATGGATTTATATGGCTACATTTATATTATAATTCAGAAGAACTTAGTCATGCAAAGTGCTTGACATCTTGGTCACATAAGTTCTATCACTTAAAACATCCATCTTATTATTCAACACTTCATGTTGACATTTCATCAATGATATGTTCAAATGTGAAGTTTTGAATTTCTTTAATATGAATAAAAATTTTAAGAAACTTTTAAAATTTATCCACCAAAGTCAACTTTAACTAAAACCCATTAACATATTAGTAATGTCCTCCTAATTCATATCCTTATTACAGTAATAAAACGTTTAAGGATTACATTTTTGAGACATATCCATTTAAGTTTTTCAATATTAAATTTATTCAAGTTAAAGAATTGAAAAAATAATGAGTTGAATCTGTGTTACTCCAAAAATTGTTCTTGCCTCTAATTTGAAAAATAACACAAAGCATAATGTCTATTTTCTTATTTATATGAATTTATTTTTATAAAGTAATTAGTCACATCTTATAAATAAAGGTTGGACTCAATGAAATATCCACAAATTCTAAATACATAAAATATGAAATTTCATTGTTTGGTTAGCTAATATAAGAAAAAGTTGTACTATAAGGTTAGTAATGACCATTTATTAGTTTTTTTTTTGCATTTGCACTAATTAATCTTTTGTAGTTCTTTAGGTATAAGGAATGTTTTTGATAAATGAAGGTAAACATTCTGATACATGGATTGCTACTATTAACATGTTACTAACCTTTATGAATGAAAATATAGAATCAGTATCATAATATTTGATGTCTCCATTATTAAATATTCTTAAATTGAAGTACCTCATAGCTAAAATAAGAAACAAATTCTTGGGTCAATAGATAGTGTTTCCAAAATCTTGGTGATTAAACTATCACATAATGTTATTTTTAATAAGAATATTTCTTCCATTGCATTTACATTTTCATTGATGAATGTTATAAGAGGGAAAGTTTTAGTTATGACTCCATTAATGCCAATTCCTTAAGCACAAACATCTTCAAAGGTATTGAAAAGTCTAGTAATCTAAGGACTTGAGCTTTCGTCATAACTTCTTTTGATTTAGCAAAACTACTGTTACCACTTTTCCCAAGTTAAACCTACCCTTTTTAAAGCAATCAATAATTAAGGCTCTAATCATGCTTAGTCCTCACATGATCCATTGATTAAAAGTGGCAAAGGCATGAAAGCTATGAACTTAATGTAAATTAGTTGGAGTTGGCCATTGAAAAATGGATTTTATCTTTTTAGTATTAGTAAATAATTCTTCTTTTGGAACAATAAAACCTTTGAATGACATTCTTTGTATAAAAATTAAGAATTCATATGACTAACAAATAAATGTTATTCATGTAATGTAGCATATACTTATCTAAGATGTCTTAGCTATTCAAATGTGTTATGGCTATAAGCTAATATATAATCAAAATAGAAAACTACAAAATGACGTTTATAAGAGCATAAAACCAGAGTCATAAGTATCATAAATGTACTTGATCTTTTGATAATATGAATGACATAATTAACCATCTATATAGTTCATCTTTTCTTTTAAAAGTAGACTTAAATTGATCATTAAGTAGATTCAAACATAATAGCATCCATTTTTGAGATCTATTATAGAACATATGGTGGCTCCAACCATTTGATTTAAGAAATCGTCAAGTGTATTGATTGGAAAACTATAATTAATCGTTATTTTTTTAATGCCATGTCTATATATTCACATGGACCAAGTTTCAATACTTTTTAGAGCAAAAAAGTTTGGGAAATCAAATGCTCTGACTTTTTTCTTAATAAATTCCATTTGAATGAGCTCATTTACTTATCAAGAATTTCTGTACGAACAAATAAATTTAATCAATTATTTAGTAAATGTGATAGTGAAGTGTCAAAAACTAGAACAATAGTTTGTTAAATATCTCTTAATGTTTGGTGTTTTTAGCCAGGAAAGCCTTCACAAATTCTTTTAATAAGGGTTGGACTATGGGAGGTAGGGTGGTTATACTAATAAGGATTTTCCTAATTGTCATAAACAAGGGAACTTCACCATTGGTTATGTTCCTCACAGTGACAACTAACGAAATTGCAAATCAGTTTTTCTTTTCTTTTACCTTTTTCTTTTGGAGTATTTAGGCAAGAAATTAAATTCGAGGAAAGTCAAGGATATAGCACGATTTTTGCTTCTTACCCTAAATTATAATATTGGCTCTTCTATTCAAGGTAGCATCTAAATCGATAATTGAGGTCTTTATAAAATAAGGCCACCTGTATACTTTGAGAAAATAATACACAATAATGTTTCAAAATAATAACCAAAAGTTTAAGGAATACAACATCTTTGTGTTAGTGAAAATTGATATTTTACCAATCCAAGATATTTTGTATTAGTGTAGATGGTTTGCGTGTGTTGAGCCTATCTTTTTGGTGTATTATATGATATGACAGTGATATAACTATCATTATCTAATACATTTGCAACTTTATTCTCCACTCATATTGTATGTTTTAAAACAAAATCGAATTCTTGTAAATATTTAGACTATTTACCATGCTAATGAATTAAATTTATTTGAAAAAAATAAAGAATACAATAGGTTGAATATTCTTGAATTAAAGTGCTTCATGACAAAAATAAAGAACAAATTCTTCGGATGACAATAGTATCTCCAAAATCTTAGTGATTAAATTATCACACAATATTACTTTTCATAGGAGTATTTCTTCTTTTTTAATTTAACTTTTTGCAAATGAATGTGATAGGAGGACCACTTTTACTTAGGACTCTACCAATGCTTACTCCTCAAGCACAAGTGACTTCAAAGGAGGTTGAAATGTCTAGTAATCTAAGGGCTGGTGCTTGAGTTATGGCTTCTTTTAATTTAATAAGACTACTTCTACAACTTTTTGTATGTTAAATTAATCCTTTCCAATATAATCTAGAATTGAGGGTACAGTCATGTTAAGTCCTTGAATGTAGTAGAGATAAAAAGTGGGAAGCCTATGGAAACTTTGAACTTAACGAACATTAGGTCGAGTTGGCCATTCAAAAATAGATTTTGTCTTTTTAAGGTTAGTAATTAGTCATTCTTTTTGAATTATAAAACTTTTAACTGGAATTCATTGATTAAAAATTAACACTTCTAATGGACAAAAAATAAATGTTCTTCATGTAATATGATGCATATTTGTTTAAGATGTCCTAACGATTCAAATATGCTATGGCTATAAACTAATATACAATCAAAATAGATAACTACAAAATGACCTAGATAAGGACACAAACCTAAGTCATAAGTCTCCCAAATGTACTTGGTGCATTTGACAATGTTAATGGAATCATAACCTCTCATATAGACCATGTTTTTTTTAAAGGTTGTCTTACAGTCATCACTAGGTTGAATCTAAGCAAATAGTATCCACTTCCAATATTTTTTTTAGAAACTATGGTGGCTCCAACTATTCGAACTAACAAATTGCCACATGTAGGAATTGAAAAACTATACTTAATCATTATTTTGTTAATGACATAACTATCTATGCACATGCACTATTTTTCATCACTTTTGTTGCAAACAAAGTGGGGATAGTGCATGCTCTAATACATTTCTTAATAAATCATTTTTGAGTGAGCTCTTTTACTTATCAACTAAGTTCTACATGAGCTAATAGATTTACTCATTAATTTAGTAAAGTAATGCAACACCTTTGTTTTTATGAAAGTTGTTGTTTAGTCAATCAAAGATATTATGTATGGGTAGAGATGATCATCGAATGTTAAAAAAATGTTTTTGGCAACATTCTCTAATATAATAATGATACAACTATTTTTATCTATAATAATCATAAAAAGTTTGTCTTTAATTCTAATGAAGGTACAAAATATTATAGTTCATCACCAAGCTTTAGTTATTCCTAGTGTAATCAAGGTGCATCTCATAATGGTTATGGCGACATAATATATTAAAATTTTTAATCTTGTGCATGTAATTCAGCTTCAACCTCCTCTTTCTTAGGTTTATTGCCTTCTTTCCTTCTTTATATTTATGTGTAAGAGTCATTTAAGACAATAGGTTGTGACATACCCTTTCTTTTGACAATGATAACAATGTACTCGAGAAGTAGTAGATGGTTTGTCTAACTGTTGGATTCAATGTGCTGGTAGTATTGGTGATTGGGCATAGTTTGTTTATGTAGTAGATGTAATAGAATTAATGGAAGTAGTGTTACGGATTCTAGGGTAGGAAGTGGTCAAAGGAATCTAACAATTCTAAGTAATTTATATTCTAAATCATAGGCCACTTCATATGCCATTTATAGACATAACATTTCTAAAGTATAGGTCATTTCAATAGTCTCTCTGAGCCTAAATCAAAGTCAAGAAAATGCAACTTGATTTAGCTTCTAAGAAGCATGTCAATGCATATAATCCTCAAATTTGGTAATGCATTTATTAGAAGTCTTTGAATCTTGGGATAAATGTTACCATTTCTCCAAATGTTGACCCAAATAACAAGTGAGTACATAATTTTATTGTAGGAAATCCTTGAGTTCTTCTCATGATCGGGGTATTGCTCTCTTCTTATCAGAAAATTACCTTTTTAACGTGTGAACAAACATTCTAGCTTGTGATAAGAGCATAGATTTTTACAAATTAGTACTTTTGATGCTAACTAAGGTCATACAATTCAAAAAAATGCTCCATTCTCATTTTCCAAATTTGATATACTCTAGAGTCTAAACTATCATCGAATGTTGCAACTCTTATTTTAACCATGTTAGCCTAGTGATCATTACCCCAACCATTTGTACTACAACAGGTATGAGGGGTAGCTTGCTACCTAGGTCGATATTGAATTTGGTTTAGTTCATTTTTTGAGGATATTTTCTTTGTTTCAGAGCCACTTGTCATAGACCAACTTAATCTATGGGTTTCACCACATCTATTTTTCATTAAATTGTTCTAATATATCTATGATGTTACTAAGGTTTCTCTTAGCTCTTGCATTAAATGAATTATTTCTTTAATTACATATTATGTTATTAAGTCTATAGATGATTGTAGCAGTCAAGAATCAAACATTCTATATTATTTTATATTCGTAGTAGTCGTAAACAATTGGGATTGAGAACAAGTTTGTAATTTGGGATGATAAAGATAAAGAGAAAAAACAAATGATGAAATTTAATCATAAAAGAACATGCAAATAAATAAATGTTGTAGCATTATACTTAAAAATAAGATTTTATTTATTTATATTGTAATGTTTTTTTATATAATTTTAAATAATTTCTAGCTATTAAAAATTTATGCATAAAAGTGAAAGATGTTGGTTTAATGATAAATTAAACATTATGCAAATTTCTTATATTAAACAATTTTTCCATACCAAGTTAATATAGGATGATATTCTAAAACCTATTTTTATGTTATCAGTAATTGAAACTTTTCTTAGATTCATGAAATATATCTATATAAAAAGGCTTGCCCAAAGGTTCTATTAGTTTATAATAGAAAATCTTTGTATCGTTAAACAAATAAAACCTTTCCTAGATGCTTAAGGCATAAATTGATCATTTACATTAAGAATTTTAACCTATTAGAAAAGTGATTTTAATAACTGACATCTAGAATACTCAAGTTAGTGGTGAAGTGTCAATTTGAACAAGTGGAGTTCTTAGAATACTAAATAAGAAAATTGCATGCTCAATAAGACAAACTTAGAATTTGGATGAGGTGATTAATTTCCCAAAAGTTGAAATTAAGTGATTAAGAGGCTTCATAGTGATTTGATGCTCTTGTAAATATTAGATAATATTTTAGGATCTCTCTTTTTTGAGCATTTAACTCTTTTTCCTAGGTTACCTCTAAAATCACACAATTATTTTCAATATACACAAGACACTTCTATTAATCTAGCTTAATAAAAGTACTTTGTTTTTTTATTCAAATTATATTACTAACAACATTGGTAGCACCACTATTTATAAAGATTTCAAGGCTATAATGATAATTTGTTAGCCTAGGATATGAAAGGATATTTTTTGAATACTATGGAATATATTTTAGAATTCTAAAAAATATTTTTAAAATTCTAGAAGTCATCACAAACTATAAAAACCATAATTTAATTTAAGCCAAAAATTTTCCTTGAAATGAAGCAAAATTAAGTTGTCAAAAGAAGCTCCCAAATTGGCATGTGGATTTTGAGCTTCATTTTAGTGATTGGCACGACACTGGCCCACGTGATCAGTGCCATATGTGTGGATAGAGACAATTACATGTCAAGTTTAATTTGTTGGTTAGCACAAGCTAATCGGTCAAAATGTGTTTGTTAGGTTAGGAAATGTCATGGATTGTAGATCAACACTGGTCAGCGTGTGTTGAGTGGATAAATGAGTTCGAAGAGTTAAGGTGGTTTGAGCAGGGCACATGAATCGACACTAGTAGTGGAGAAGGTGAAAGACGACAGTGAGTAGCAGCAAAAAGCAACCAAGCTCTATATTTTAAGGATTTTTAAAGTTATTTTAAAATTTTTTTTGCTAATAGAATTACAATACTGCTATAATGATACCTTGAATAGAATTTAAATCTAGAAGTATTTCAAAAGCTGCCAATATATCTCCAAATGGCTTAAACTAAATTATAAATACAAAAAATTAACAAATTAATAAAAACAAAATAAAAAAGTGTGATATACAATGGTCAATTATAATTGGCCCCCACAATAGAAATGATATAAGAGGCTAACTAAAAGTAGAGGTATTAACTTGGAATGGCTCTAAGTCCGAGTAAGACTAGTATGCCTTCAGGTGGAACCCCTATTTGATACACAAAATGTTACTATGTCACGACATTATTAATTTTTTTAAATGCTAGAATATAACTACTAAATTATTTTTTTTAAACGGTGAAGCCCGATGTGTTAGATGCTTGTAAAAAAATTAAATTCTATAATATTCCCTTCAAAGTAGGAATAATGTCTAATATTATTGCAAATGATGTTTGGCATGATATAAATGAAGATGTCAAAAGCTTATTTAGTTTTATAAGCTATGCTAATGATATAAATGATCTCCATATCTTCCATAACAATGTTATACATGGCCTTATTGTTGAGGCAAAGAGAAAATTAAGAAATGAGGTTTTTAAAATATTGAATAATTAGATAATGATATGTAATTTTACTAGTGGATGATTATCTTCACCATAAGTTATAAAGTTCTATTTATATTTATTATTAGTTAACATCTCCTAAAATCATTTAACCAACTTTTTCACCAATACAAGGCTATGTAAACCATTTTTTCTATGAAAAAAATATTACTACAAATTGGAGGTTACAATAGTTATAGTTTATTACTTAAAATGCATTATCATTATTATCAAGAATTCTAAAGATTGCAATTGATATGTGTTCGTGACGAAGAGCATCCATAAGATTTTGATGTGTTGATGCATGTGAATGACTTTTGCTAACTATTTTCCATTCAATGATTTGGAATGTCTCATTGAAGTATCAGTTTACTAATTCAATATATAGGTTGGAATGAGTGCAGAGCATAGCATGATTGATTCCACATAAGTTATGCATTGAAAAGGTATAAGCACACTTAACAATGCAATGATTGGTTTGGTTCAAAGGAACTATCACATTCTATGATGAGAATCATATGACAAAACTTCTATGAAAAGATAGATGAAGTGGTTAACCAAGATAATTGAGGAACTAAACTACAAAATTTAATACAGCGTGCCTCCATGGATAAGTTTGATTAATGAATTAGCGTTTTATTGTAACTGAGCAATCTGACACAAAGCAATGGGATTTCAAAGAAATCCAAAGAGTTTGTGTGATGCCACATATTTAATTGATGACAATCATGCTATGAAGTAAGATATCTTATACTACATTAATGGATTTCAAGATTATATGACATAAGAAAAGCAAATTAGAGTAAACATATTTGTCTAAACCTATCTAATCATTATTAGTATCATAATGACGTTGAGATAAAAAGGAAGCACAAAAGATAGATCTAATTGATCAACATCAAGAAAGATGCATAAAACATGATAGTCTTGATGTTAAATGTTATACTAGGCTTTTTAAAATGAATCATATTGCACGTGATAAGAAATTTTTCTCCATTTAGTAATCAAAATTGAGTATTGAAGCATTATTAAGGTGCTTTGGAACATTCTTAACGATCTATATTGGGTAGCCTACTTAGCTAGCAATTGTATTGTTGTGAAATAAGATATAATTTAGTACTGTGATGAACTCTGCAACCATACATGTTGAAATAGTTAATAAGTGTCAATGTATTTATTTAGTCATTAATGACCATGTTAATATGATTGAAAGCCATGATAAAGGTGTAAAGAATACAAATAAATAGAGAGTCTGATTTATTGCCAAATTAAGTCCATCATACTTAATTGATGCTATTAAACTGGTCTTTGCATAAGGTTGATTGGGACGATGTGATGGCCAATGAATGAAGGACTACTATATGATGAGAATATAGAAACATGTTATGTAACTAAAATTGATGAATAATTATGTTAGCAATTAGATCAAATGACAAAGAAAATTTTGAGAAAGGCATGGCTTTGTGGATCTTATTCCTAAAAAGAACAATAAATTTGATAGGTGGTTTCCTAATTCATAAACAGAGATTAATATGATAGAAACACTTTTATTGTAACAGTAATACCATATGTACTCAATTTACTTTAAAAAAATAGTCATAATTGTATGAACTTTTCTTTTGAATTTTTGCTAGAATCAAGTGCATTTTGATAGGAATATATTGGAATGAGTTGGATTGGTATTCCTTTTTATGCAAAAAAAATCATGATCTTTGATATAACAAGAACATTTACCCTCTGTTAAAATTGAGAAACTCTATGGATATTAATTTCCCTACTATGAAATGAGCCACATGAAATAGCTTTATTCCTTTTTCCCAGAATATGATTAACCTGACATGAGTTACGTGAAACGAAAGTAGTATATGAAAATTGATTTCTTAAGCTAAAATAAAAGATATATGATAATCTAGTGGTCTTCCAAGATTTTAGTTCACTCTTTTTAGCCCTAAATGCTTAATACTTTCCATAATAACAAATCCAAGTCAGTCTTAATGATTATATGAATGCATTTCATACATTCCATTATGGAGGCATTAGTTTGATGACTTCTCTTATGATCATTATATGAATATATCAAAATCTCTCCTCATCAATCTTAATTAAAGCTTTACAAACTCTTAGAATTTGTTATGAATTTAGAACCTCTAAATGAGTACATTTACTAACTAATTAAGCCAACTAGTTTTATAATAGATTTCCTTCCCTAAATATGTATTAGAATTGAACTACTTTGCAATGAAATTGATTCATTCTGTTTAGTAGGATTAATATATAGCAATAGATTCCAATGCTTTTATGCAACATTATTGGGATTGATTAATTGTTTGTTTCTATGATGATATTTTTGTAACCCCAAATTATCACATAAGTTTAAGCAAAATATTATTTCAATGTCTTCAACTTAAATATTTGTTTAGATACTATGTAAATTGAGAGTAGTTAAATAGCTCTAACAAGTACACTCTAATCACACAAACACAACTTATAGGGACTTGGTTCCTTCTAATCAATCCATTAGAAATTTATTTGACTAAATCCACTACTAGGGGAGTCCATTGAACCACTTTTTTTATTACTCAATTAATCTCAAAAAATCAAGGAAGCAATGCATATCTTACCATTTGAGGATCTGTTGAACTTCTTTACATAATTAAGCAACATTTGAATATTGAAAAAATATTACTTTGAACCCTATTTGGGAAATTATGGGGAATATTTGCTCATGAATTGTTTTGAATATCTATCTCCTAGATATTACAACATGTGTGAGATGACAGAGTACTAAATCCTTCAATAGCTATTAAGCTTTTCTAACTACACTTTCACCACCATAGAAGTATTTCTAGAATCATGATGCTTGGTTTATTTTATGCCAACATTCATTGCAAAGGGGTTCCACAAGACTCATTTGAGAGTCCTTATATGCACAAATAGGCATTTGCTATAAATTGAAATTCAACTTCCCCAAGTTCTCATAAAAAGATAATTAGTTACTTGGGAGCCCCCACTTTAATAGAGTTTTGAAAGGTTGGTAATTATTTTACATTCTTTTTTGTTACATATGAATAAGATAATTAATTGCCTTTAAGCTTATCCCATCCTAAATTGATAATGAAATTTCCATCCTTGCTGAGGTTCCAATAATTGTTGCCATCCTTATCTATTTTGTTCGAAGTATTATAAAATACAAAATAGTGAGAATGATTCTCTTTATTTGATTCCAAGTCATTGAGCATGCTCAACAACATTTTCTATTAACAAAATTACGTCTCATGTACCTAAAATAGCTAATGTTTGAGATGTAAACCATCTCAAAAGGCTTTGCAATTTATGCATCCTTAAAATCCTTTAATTTCTTAGCTAGTAATCCATACTTTTCATAGGGAAAGCTAATCATGTTCTAGCATGCCAAATGATGCTTGCTCACGAAATCACTATTACCATAAACGAAACC
The DNA here is from genome assembly GCA_023846275.1 of Vanilla planifolia. NCBI lineage: Eukaryota > Viridiplantae > Streptophyta > Magnoliopsida > Asparagales > Orchidaceae > Vanilla > Vanilla planifolia. Next base: position 1,078,321 of record JAIUJO010000156.1, on the reverse strand, counting down.
ATTTATCACACTTTCTATAAAATTAATAATATTGTTAAAAAGATAAGATATCATCAGATTGTAAAGTGTTATTAACTATATGACATGATAAACAAGAACAACCTCCCAATTAGAGTAATTTCATTTTTCATGTCTTAATTAATGTTTTGTTCAAAGTGGACCGCTTATTTCCTACTTTTTGATAATGTGCTTTTGACTTAAGGGATTGGAAAGTAGTATCTTTTCTGATGCAACAGCTCCTTATCGATGCTCTCCTTCTTGTGTTTCATGTTTGTACATCTAATAAATAAGATTCTTGTACATTAATCTACAAACTTGATGTACCATGGAGATTAGAGAAGAATAACTTGATATTTTTGATTGAGTATTTATCACCTCTTAAGAAGAGTATAAGACAATCTGCAAAGCACAAATGGCCCTTAGGTTGACAACCACTTGGAGAGGCCTAATACCTCTATATGTAGATTGTTTAAACCTCTTCTTAGTACTTTAGCTACATTATGGAGAAGAAATAGGGATTGGGGGATACCATGCTATGGCCAATAGTAGAGTTAAATGGAACAATTTCCTTTCTTATTAATAATGACTAACAATCAACTTATATTGTAGATACTCAAAATTAGATTAAACTTGTGTAATACTTGTTTACCCCACGATATACTATTGAAGAAATTCTTAAAGTCTACCTTGATAATAGAGTTATTAGCTTTGATTTTCTCATTTAAATCATCAAGTTTGTCTAATGAAAGTATGATTTATTATTTAAGTAAAACATTTTTAGTGATTTCCTCTTCATTAGCAAAAGATGATTGCTCCATTAAGATGATGGTTGGTAGGAAACTCCATAGGCTAACTGCTAACAACTTAGTATATTTTTGTGGAAACTGTACATCCAAATTATCGTAAAGTCTTCAAAAGATGTATTATAATTAGCCCTTAGAAGGAAAATTAAATTAGCACTGCAACATTCTTTAATTGATTGGCTACCAATAAGAAAATTATTGATAGAATCATAAGTTTTTGCTTGAAATATAGGCCAACTATGCTTGTAAAATAAAACAATAAACCCATCCAATCTATAAGAACGTGAAGAATCCATCAACAAAATAATTTGTTGTATTTTCTCCTTATTAACTAGTTGAATTAGTACCCCAGATTACTTATTAGTGAGTCTAAGCATCATAAAGCAAACATCTCATTTTCCTTAATAGGGAATAGTAAGATGTCAAGCAATCCAAGACATAATTGGCAATTAAATCCTTCTCTAAGATCTAACTCTTGATTGGATCTTTAACTGTTTATATATTACCTATTATTTGCTTATTATTGAACATTGAGTAGAAGACAGTTTTTCTTATCACCATTTTTAAGCTACACAGTACCTATCTTTCAGCTCTTATACATCTAATGCAATAGCATCTAGTGCATCACATAGAGCTTAAACTTGGAGATGTACTACTTTTATTTGGAGTTGGAGCCTTATGAGGATTGGCCACTGCAATTCTCATTAGTGTTCATTATGATTGTCATTGTATGGTTCAATTACAATAGACCCTTATTTATTGAACATTTCTATTTATTTTCATTTGTTTATTAATTTATTTGCATCTATGGTTTAGTTTAGGTTGGTTAAAGACAAATTAAAGTTTTTTTGAAGATTTTTATTTTTATATTTAGTATAAGCATTCCCTTCAACCATTTAAAAAGTTGATTAGTACAAATTTTGCTTAAACATTCATTGAAAAGGGCTTAAAATTTTTTTTTTAGGCTATTTTTCCTATCATCCACCCTTGATGGTCAACATTACCATGACCATTAGTAGTCACTCATTAACTCGTGCTAACTCTCTTCAATCTGCATTGATCAGAAAGCAGACTTGAAGTACCAATGCCTCTCTAATTGTGCTACTTATCAAAATTGGAACCCAAAGTGATGCATCGATCCACCTATGTTGCACCATGCACTACCCCATTGCCTCACCTTTTGCAATTACTATAGGTTAAAATGGATGTGCCAGTTTGGGAACTAATTATGATAATTAACTCTACAACTTTTTAAGTAAATTTTTTAGACTTTTTTGAAGACTTTTAAGCATTTATTTTATAATTTATGGTGGCTTTAAAAATACTAAAATATTCTCTTGAATTTCAAAATATATCCCTTGGTATTCTTAAATTTCTTCTCCATACATCTCTTTCATTTTAATAAACATGGTTATTTCATCCTAAGCTTCGTTAGTTTTAACCTTGATAACTCATCTGTAACTCTTTGAAGTTGTTTACCTTCTTCATAAAATGTTATTCTTCTTTTTTAATCTTCAAAAATATATTACTTTATTTTCATTTAGGTAGGCTTTAGCAATCTTCAATTTGTGAGCTAGGAACCTCATTTTTGGCTTAGCAATTTGAAGACTCCCCATAGTAGTTACTAGAAAGAATTCTATTCTTTTAATCTAAGTGCCTTGTAATCTTGGTTGTATAGGATTAGATTTAATTATTGATGGGGAAATGATTTATAATAGAGATTGGTATGAGAAGAACTTCTTCATATGTTGAGCCACTAAGTTAAGAAGGCTTTGGGGAAATCATCATTCAATATGGTCCTATCCACAAGAGTAACCTTTGTTTTTCTAAACCTTAGCAAAGACATTTTAGTGTCCCTTCCATTTAGGGAAGACAATTACCCTCCACCATCAAACTTAAATCTCCCCAAAGATCTCTTCTATTAACAAAAGGGTTTTTGGCATACACAAAATTGAAAGACATGATTTACGTATCACCATGTGAATAAAGTATTCTTAATTTTCAATTTTTAGCAATGCAAGTACTGCAACTGAAACACTTATACTTTGTTAGAAATGCTACTTCACAATAGTGAAAATTCAATCTCTACAAAGGCTTTCCATTTGTCTACTACTTGCAAAGCATTCCATCATTGCATTTAACTTAATTTTCTAAAATCTAATCATATTATGAAGGCATCAAGCTACTGTAGAACTAACAACACCCTTTATGTTGAATAGTAAGGCATTATTAATTACAAACTACAATGTCCACATTTTGAGATTTCCAAAAGCTTCTTTGGGGCATTTTTAGGCAAATCACTTCCTTTGACATTCTATTTAGTTTGTTTTCTCGTTGACTTGTCACTATTAACCACTGTGAAGCCATTTGAGCCTATCTTAGAAAGCTTTGGAGTCTTTGCTTTTTCCTATAGATCTTTATTCAGGCCTTTGAGAGATTGAATGTCCACTTAACGTTGAAGCTGCATGTCTGTCCTAAGTTCAAATTAGATTGATATTGTTTACTCTTACTTTATAATTGCTAATTAAAATTCATCTTAATGTCATTGAATAGATGATTTGTAATACAATTAGGTTTTATTAACTACGTGTTGATGTTGTGTGATTTAGTCGGGCATTAATATTTTTTTCTACTTCAATAGCTACCAATGTTTCAAGTTTCACAATGCTTATCACTTCAACAATTGGAATTGTCTCATCTTCTCCATTTCCTACATATAAGGGATTAAAACTTTTTGTTTGCTTGAATTGGATCAATGAGAGTTCTTGTTTACAATTCCTTTGATAGCATTTAGGAAAATTTTCATTACTTAATTTTTTTTCCATAATCCATTGTCCTTAGATTCATGTTGGAAGTGTCATCTTACTCACAACAAAATTGAAAAAAGCTATTACCTCACTATCACTTCGATGTTGGCTTGAGAAGTTCTTTTGAAACTTGTCACAAATTTAACCTTTTATGATTTTAAAAATCTAAAATGCCTAAAATAATGTAATTAATCCTTATAAACGATTAATCTAAATTTATTAAGACGATACTTTTCCTCAAAATTGCTCTTTTTCATTGTTTATTATTCAAGCTTGGCCACATGTACTCCATGCTATTAACTCTTCATTTCAAATGTCAACTTCTTTCCTTATCCTTCATTAAGTTCCTTCCTTTTAATTCACTCCTTATAGTTCATTTGAGCTTTATACATTCATCTTAAGAAAATGGGCACCTTGCATCACGTCAAGAGTTGTTCAACAAGAGAATGGGTGAATTATTAGAAAAAAAATATTTATTTCATACAAAAATATTTAAAGAAAATTTATAAAAAAATTAATAAGCTTAAACAACTATTTTATGTGGTTCAACGTAACATTAAACCTACATCCTCTACTAAAAAAGATAAGACATAAAAGAATAATCTATATAAGCCTTTTGCCAAAAAAATAGATATGCTAAACTCTTAGAACAATTAAGTAGATAAGAAACAAACTAGAAATGTCATGCAGTGAAGTAAGGTTTACAAAAAGTGGAAAGGAAAGAGGCAATTAAAATCTGCATAAAGTAATTCCAACACTTGATGAATACTCAACAAGGCACAAGTATTTTAATTTAATTAAAAAGGAAATGAGAAAATGAGAGCTTTGTTTTTTTAAGAAGAAGGAATAACATGCTGGTGAAGAAGGACACAATGTATATAAGCGATGATGCGAATTAGCTACTTATGGTTTTAATACCATTACTTAAAATTTTTATCTAGTTTTTGGTAAAAATTTTATCAATTTATTATAATTAATAATAACCCAATTTACAAAAATTTTCTATTTGAAAAATGTATGTACCAAACTAACTATTTGATATTTTTAATCGACGGATGTTTCTTAACTAAAACTTAATGTTATTTAAAATAAAATTGATAATTACTAGTAAATATTGGTTAAAATAATTGATATATAAGATAAAAATGATTAAAAGAACCTTCGAACATTTGATTATGACAAATGATGAGTTTGGAATAAACTAGAGCAATATAGAAATTTCAATTTCATATGTACTACTAAATTTGAATTATGATATATTGAATAGATTTAATTTTCCTTAACGACTAAATGTAGACCATGTGATGGTTTAATGGAGCAATTAGATAGTATAATTATTGCTTAAAATTGGTGATTGTTGCAATAATCATTCAGTTATAAAATTGCATGATGAGATAGGTCACATCACTACCCATAATTTAAAAATTAGTCATAAAAACTTCAAATTTTAGTCTCACATTGTATATTTTCTCTTAATTTTTTTCCTTAAAAGACATTTTGTTTGTTTAGAAGTAGTTTGATTTTGACGTTAATGCCACCAAGTTTATTCAAGACTTAGTCACTTCACTTCCAATGACATGATTAATTGATTTATGAATGCAAGGAGTAGTTCTTTGATTTACGATACTTCCATCTATGTTTAGGAGTGATGCCTTGATCCAATTATTGTAGTGAAAAGTGTCCAACATTAATGCTCTGTGCCTAAATTTTGTTACATAGGTTTAGGTTAGTAAATTCAAGAAGAATTAGTTATTTTATTTTTTAAATTTAATTAATCATTCTGGAAATAAAATAAAAAAAAGTAAAGAAAAAGGATTCTTAAAATATTCATGACATGATTATCGAAGATATTAAAAACAAGATTATCTTTTTGGTTGATTAATTTAGATTTCCTTTTAATTTTTATAGTTTACAGAGATGACTTAAATTAAGTTAACATTCTAAATAAATGAAAATAGTTAAAATTTAATACAAAATATATGTCTTGGTGGCCGATCATTCTATCAATGATGAGTTTCTTGGATTTGATATTTATTGAACTTCTTCTTTATCATCTTCCATGAAAAACATATTAGCTATCTAAAATTAAAAAATTAACTCAATCGAATTTATTAGAAATATTTTGGTTTGTTATCATCAAATAAGTCACCACGGTTAGAGGTCAACATCACAAAATCATGCTTGTAAAATTTCTTAACATCTCTTTGAAGGTCCTCTTCATCACTTATCTAAACCAATATATCTGAGCTTTATTATTATGTTAAAACCACACATAATTGGGTTGTTATTATGAAAATCTCTTTCATCCTCCATGGGGTAACTAGGATAACAACATTTACCATTTTATAAGATAGCAAAAGTAAACCTTTAAAAGTAAAAGGAACTTTCATTCTAGATATTAAATGTATCATATCACTACTTTTTCTTAATAAAATAGATTCAATTATAAACACACATATATAGATAAATATACACACACACACACACCAACACAGATATATATATATATATAATTTTGTGTTAGTGGAACACTCAAATGATATTACATTATTAAAGTTATTTTTTTTTAAAAAAACCATGAGTGTAGCAAAATTCTAAAGAATCATATTATCATATTGTAGTTGCAGGTTCTAAGAAAAATATTATCATGCCAGGAATGTGACAATGTTTCCCATGATCATGTGCAAAATATGAATAAATTATCTAAAAAATTAATAGAACCACTTGATTCTAATCGAATCTAGGGAAATATCATGAATAACAACAAAACTCTCATAAGAAAAAACAACTAGTATGCACAATGTTTCATAATACAATTTGATAAACTCTTATGTCTGATAAAATATAATTGATGGGAAATAAGTGTCAAATCTATTACCATTGATGATAAAATAAATAAAATAAATTATTTAGCAAATTTACTAGCTCTAATAATCTCTAACTCCACTCGTACTTAAACTTTAACAACTTCATCTTATTATAAAGGGGAGAGCTAGGTGGCTCAATAGGGAATGTTTGAGTCATGCTATGAAACTTTTGTTCACAAATAAGAATTATGAATGTAATAATAAAATAAATCTTATGAATGAATTACATAAGTTTCTAACTAACAAAATTATATCGTCATAGGCTAACTAATTTAATACATATTTCCTTACATTGTGACTAACCATTTTATTAGCATCCACTTCATGAAATAATACAATTTCCTATACATAAGAATTGTTTAATTTCTTCCACTTCTTTCAAATAATTTAATCCAACAATCGACATGGTAATGATAATTACATGGGCACCTATGTGGGATTCTAAGATTCTTTAACAACCACAAGTAGCAGCCAATATAACAAAGCACACCAATTGATTCCTATATGACTAATTGTTTAATAGTTCCCTTCTAAGACTATTTATGTAATGGCTTCCTATAAATTCTAGAGGTTCTTACCATGAAATGTGACACTCCAACTATAGCATTAACCATTCACATTTAACAAAGACTAAGCCAAGGGAATGGGTTAGCTAACATGTCTATCTCCTTAGTGAGTGTTGATAATTTAGAATCCATTATATCAAAATGCTTTAGGGTTCCCACTAAATCCTAATTCAGTTATCTAAAATTTCTTATCCCATTTTTTTTATTTAATCTTGCCCACATTTTGTTTTGGATCTTTCCTATCTAAGCTAACCATGGAGTTCATAATAGCTTGGCTTTTACCCTTAGGTCCTACATTTAACTTATTGCTAGTATAATTAAGCCTTAATTTACACAAGTATTACTAATGACCCTTATAATCCCAAGATAATCTGTAGTCATGATAATGATCATTGATGCAAACATACCTTTTTAATGATGCTAAGTAGCAATATGATGCTTACCCACTTCTTTTGTTTTAATGGATTACTCACCATTTTGGTTTACAACATCAACAACTTTATTTTTACATGTCTTACTAAATTGTTAGAAACAAAATAGAATTGCATATAAGGAAATCTATAATCAATTTATTAGATGAGAAAAAAAAGTGAATTGTGACAAATATAATTTAATGTTTATTGATGGAATATCAAAGTTGTGAATGGAAATGATTTTTAGGTATTTAAGTTTGATATTAAAAAAATTTAAGATGTGTCATGGGTACCACTTCTAACAAGAAATCCTAAACATGAAGATCCAAAGTATGTTATATAGAAAATGATGAACAAAGATGTCATTTAGGCTATTGCATCCTTTGTTTCTTACTAGGAGTTTGTTAGCATTAGTGATCAGTGTAGCATTTAAGGCCAACCACTTATACACTCTTAGTGCACCATGGTTTTAATGGAAATTTTTGTTGAACTTGATTGCATAACTTGAACCATTTTTGGAGGTAGCTCACTTGAGAGTAATATAATGCCCAATGATTTATGATGCTTATACTTAAAGGACTAACAACATGACAAATTGACTTAATGGCAAAATATTATTAATTTAGGATGGGTATGAGGAATTTCTGTATTAGGACTTAAGAGGGAAGGCTATGATGAAAAGTATAACAAAAATGGTGGAGATAAATTCAAATCATAAATCAAATATCAAATCATCACCTAAAATACTTAAGTTGCAACTCTCGATTGTGCAATTATGTAGATAAGGAAAACACTATTTCCAAAAGTTTAATGCTAATATAAAAAAATCTTTTTATTATTCCATAATTGGGCTTTAAATAGATCATAATACTAAACCTAAAATAAAAAAACTAAATAAAATACTATTCTTATTGAAAACATGCAAAAATATACAATGTGTTGGTTATGGTGAAAATGTCATAGGGAACTTATGTGAACCATTAAAATCAATATTAAAATAAACATTTTAATAACTAAATAAAACTAAATAAAATGCAATACTTAAACTCAATTATAATGATAAGTTAAGTTGTCTGACTTAAACATGAACCACTAAGAGAAACCTTATCATCATGCGGTGTCGTGCTTTAATTGAGTTTTCATCAAGCTTAGTATTCATTTTACTACCTTGCAAAACATCTAAATTCATATTACATAGTTTATGGATAAAAATATCATTAAAAAACTTATCAAAAGGAACCATATAAAACTTGTAGAAAAGAATCACCAACCTAACTCATACATAAGTTGAAGAAGCAATTCTACTATTGTTACTTTGTTAGATTTTATTGGGTAGTTTTTTGCACTATTTTGATCGTCTATTTTTAGTCAAGTAAAGCAAAGATTTAAGCTTGTTGGGCATGCATGACTAAATGGACAATTTCTTTAGGAGTTTTTTTTCATTAAACTTTTACAAAATATATGTTAGTTTGTTTGTAGAATGTTTTGGTCTATGATCAAGTAAATATGTATTAAATTCAGGTCAAACACTTAAATAGCATGCATGTTTCAGAGTGAATTGGACTAGTTTCAATCAAGCACTTGTTTTCATAAAGTACTAGGTCTTTATTTCCTTAGCTTGTTGGTTTATTTGAGGTCAGAATAAGTTTGATAGAGAGGAATATATAAAAAACAAGGAGAATAATCACTAGTGAATTAGTCACAATTTTAAGGATGACAATTGGAAGGTGAAAAAATTTATAATGATATATATAAAAAACATTGGATAATCTAAATTGTTTAACAAGCATTGCAAGAATTTGAAGTGTTTCATAATTTGTCTCTTCATGGTGAAAACATAGAGGTAGAACCTCAAGCAGAAATGGACAATGGAATTGGCATAATATTTGTGGTTTTGTTTTACTTATAAAAATAAAAGATTAGCAAAACTAATATATTTAAGGTAATTAAATGACACGCACTAGTACGACATTACATGTATAAACAAAAATCAATTGTCTCATATCAGCCTTAAAGCTTTTTGAATCTAAATTATAATCAAGATTTTCCAAAAAATTAGGTATGCATGTTATGGTTCAATGCAAGATAAGGACGTTGATCTAGTGAATTATTTTATCTATTGTGCCTACTTAATCTTTGCCACATTGAAGGGAATAAACAATGATATCACGTTCCAATCGCATTACCCTCATGATTAAACCATTAATCACAATATATGGTGCTATAAATGTTCATAATCAGTTTTCAATTTTTAGCATCGATGACTATAAAATTACCTCAATACTTAATAATTGGATGCAATTTTATAGCTTAAGAATTTATTAGACTTGTTGTTAGATCAACAACAAGGAACCAAAAGTAGAAGAATGACTCAATTGTGTTGCTACTATACTCTATCATATATAATAAGATAAGAAAAACAATATACACATGAAGTTGATACTCTCATCTACTTCCATATCAAAATTATCCCCTAGATTTGTTTTGAAGTAGGAAGTTTCTAATAAGGAACTTTTGGGGCCACCACAGCCTACATAGGCTACAAGTTATTTCACAATAAACGTTTACACCCATCTTTGCCAGATGAAGGATGACCATGAACCTACTTATATTATAAACTATTGTGTGTGTTTTAGTATTATCATTTGAGATGAAAAATATGTTTTTTGTTTTATAACTTGTGTAATTACCTCACTTGTTCCTTACAGCATGGGCACAGCATAGGGACTGACTCCGACATTGCTACAATAGCTCACTAGAAGTGATATAGGTATCCCCAAATGGAAACATTTTATTGTGAATATATTCGTTTATGAGTTTTTACACAGTTTAAGTTTGCCATATTTACAATGAAGGGAACATTACTATGGATTGTGTAGCAAACTTTATTCTACATTATGATTTTTTTGTGAGACTAGAGCATGTCACTTCTTAAATGTTTTGTTTGCTTTTGTTGTATTATTATTTGTTTAAACATCCATGATGTAATATTTGCATAGGCTTTTGCAATAATTTTCAAAAAACTAAAGGAAAGAGGATGGGCACTTAGCCTAGCATTATGATGTATTCATCATGGCCAAAAAAACTAGAGATAAGGAACTTAAAGGAGAAGAACATATACGCACATCCACACATACTAGGATCAAGCAAATAAAAGAAAGCTTGTCATAAGAACATATGAATTTCACATTTCACTCTAGTTACATTGGTGGATCCGTATGGACATGACATGTTTAGACACTAAATCTTACCATATTGGCACACTAAGGGCTCAAACTTATGACAATGGCTCTGATACCACTTGCATCTTAGAATTTGTGGAATTGACCATCTAAGGGTTAGATTAACTTTATTCTTACATTATGCTTCTTAATTGGTTCTATTATATTCATCAATCTAAATATTTTCTCTCCTATTCCAAATGATTCATTCTTTAAATAGTAATGTTTGTCCAAGGAGTGATCCTTTGTTGATGTCCCCCATTTGGCATGATTGTACACTTCGAGAAATGTTGATCAAGGTTGACATTCAAAGTTAAAAAATTCACTTCATATATGTGATATTTCATGATTAGTTGCTATAACTCAATTATCCTATTCCAAGTGTAAAGTTGCACACTTATAGGTTTTCCATAATGTTGCTTTAGGAATATTGGTATTAAAACTATTATTTAGATTGCACTTAGTGAACTTATTATCCATCTTACATAAGGAAGATTTTGTTTCACTATAGTCTTCTATTATATAAAAAGTATGCTAGAAATGCTAAATCATCTTACAAATATATCTCTCTCTCAATCATAGATCATTTGTATGTTTGGATTGAGAGAAATAAAATTTTATGGGTCAATTGATTTAAATTCTAACTCAGTAAAGAAAGGTTTCAGAGTCGTTGACCAATCCATCCATCAAACCTTAAGGAATACACTAGGTAAAATGTCTTTTTTTGCTACAAGTTTTAACAACTATGGTTTGAAAAAACTAGAAGAAAATTTCAAAATTTGTAGAGAACATCATATAGAATAGATTTTTTTAACTATTCTAGTGTTAGTGTGCTAGTAATTATTACAAGATGTTGGGCTATTAATCATAGTAAGTACTAGTTCTTAAAAACAATAAATCATTTCTCCAATTGAAACATGAATTCAATAATCATCATAATAAACATAAGAGATTACCTTATCATTGATTTAATTATCAAAATACAACTTTTATGTCCACCCTTATTTGATCTTAGGTATTGTTATGGAATATAATTATAATGGCCCTCTTAATAAAATTCTAAAAATCGAATCATGCATATTTACCAAATATTTGGTTTGAGCCCACACACATTTATAGTTTAATTGCATAGACTTGAGGTACATCCTACCATTATCCATGTAGAGGAGTTCATAAATGATTGTGCCTCCTCCTCTTAAAGATCTAAGTACTCCTTCATCACCTCTTCAAGATCATGGTTTTAATTCTTTTCCCTACTTCTTTATCACTTGGCTTTTCATAATGCCCAAGGGAAAAACTAATAATTTCTTTTATAGCTCGCTCACCAAATCCTATAAAGATAATGTGCCTAAAGATGATATTAGTTAAAGATACGATTTACATAATTCACTTCCAAATAACTTGGAAGATTTATATTTTAATATCTCATTGGTGTGCCTTATCTTCCTAGTTTTTAGGCATCTTAGTGACTTCACACATAAATGAAAACTTGAGTGTGATGTTTGTTCCTCTGAAGAAATTTGCTCTCAATACCATCAAAGGAATGGTTTTCACAACAAATTTCCACCCAAAACCTTTACGGATGAGACATAGCATTCTTTATAAAGCTTTTTTGCTCAAATTTATAAACAATAAGAATCTAGTCATCCTCTATTCCAAAAATGAAAATTGAATTGATTCCAAATGAGTGGCAAAAATTATAATGAGCACCTAGAGATTAATTGCATACAATAAGAATATATAAAAAATGAGAAGATAAGCACTAGAAACCTAAATATGCAACAAACAAGAGTCACCCATCTAGGATAATCTTAACTAAGAGGGGACCTAGAGAGGCACAAGTTCACACGATATGCTAGGATAGTTACCTCACTAATAGCATAAAGATAGTGCACTTGGTAAGGTGTTTGATAAAAGTGACTTTGCAATAATGAAAAAACAATGTATAGGTAACATTGCAGTTGATTGAAAGCACTGAAAAACTTTACTAAGTCTTACAAAAATTATTGGGTGACAAAGTAACTATATGTAAAATTAGTTCAAACACTTATGAAAAGAAATAGAGAAGAGTATTGAATGCAATGATAAGTAGGACTAAAAATTTGAGAAAAAACCAAGCAATGAAGTGAACAGGGATGAAAAAGTGAACAAAAATGAAGTAAAAGGGAACCAATAAATTGAAAAAAACAACATAATTAAAGGAACCACTATGTAACTACTGTAGGAAAGTGATGTCATATAATCATAGGTAAATTCGAATGGTATCTCATCGTTTGAACCTTGCCTTACTCACAATATAAATGCACTGATAAGTCATCATGTTAGACTTTTATTACAATAAAAACTAGACATCAATATAACACAATGGAATAATGGAACTTTTGCTGGTACAAACATCATCCATTTTAAAGGATCGGCTTCCCAAATTATAAAAATTCAAGAACTATAAAAAAATAAAGAAAGAAATAAAAATTGAAATTTGGTGGTTAAAATCTCTTACCATATAGATTTCTGAGAAACTATAATTTCATTTTTTTTAAAAGAATCTATTATCTATAAGCTATTTGCAAAAGGTATGGTTAAAATAATTTCAAAACAAACTTTTATAAAGCTATCATTTTATGCCAAAAGTTTCGTGGTCAAAGCTATTGCTAAGTAGTTTTATAAGAAAGCTATATTTTTTGTTTCAAGCTAGCTAGGTTAGCTAGGATCCTTGTAGTTTTTGTCATGGTCAACATGTCATGGATTTTGTCATTATGTTCTTGGTTAACATGTTGTGCATTGGGTCAGTGAATTGATAAGATGTTAGTAATGTCAAAGGACATATTTGGATAGTCCTGTCATAGATTATGTTGGTGGAGCCTATGTGATGTTCATGGAGCTAAGGGTTAGATCTGGGTCAATGTATCATAGAGTGGGTAGTTGGGTAAGTTTTGCAATAATTGTCTAAGTTTGTTTGCAAGGCACATAACCTTTACTACTATTGGATTGACCTAGCAAGTTTCTACAACCTAATGGATCTAGGTGCAATCATGGGTTGTATAAACTCATGGATGTGATTGAGCTTAATTGACCCATTCACTAATCTATTTCGATGTAGTGTAGTCCTTGTCAGCAATGAGTCTAATTGAGTCAAGTTAACGATGAGCGATAAAAGCAACAACGAATGATGACATCAATGGAAATGGGCTCAATATACCATTTTTGTGTCTTTTATTTATTCATGATGTGAATTTTGATCATAAAGTAAAGTTTTAGGGTCCATTTTGACTCAACACATGTGTAAATGATAGCTTAATTGTTTAGAATTGTGGAAAAATGTCTTATCGTCTTTGTTCAATAAAAATCATGACTATTGTCCTTTTTAATTCCATTGAAGTATAAGAGTTTCATTTATAATGAGTTCTCTACTCTATATTAGTTCTCGTGAATCTCTAATGTGTCAAGGTTTCATCTCTATGACTCTTCCATTAGATCGAAGTATCCTTATTTTCTTGTTAATGTCTCCAATGGAAAAGATACTTTTGATAACTCTCACTTTTGGTTTGATTAGTATTCTCATCCTTTACTTCTTCAATCATCTTACTCTTCTTTCCATGATAGGTTAGTAAGTAGTCAAGTAAGTGGTCACTCTTAATGGTGTGGCTTTAGACTTAAAAAACTCACTAAAAATCATGATCAACTCCTTGTGTGAGCTACCAAATTTGAGATATTCAAGGTATTGCTATGGTCTTAATCATCTGGTAGCTCCAAGATGTATGCGATTGATCCAACCACTTTTAAGATTTGGAATAGATGGACTAGTCTTGCATGTAACTTCTACAAAGTTCACAAAGGAAACCATTCAGACTTTATTTTGGTCATCATAAATTCATATTCTAAGAATTCTTTATCCTTGTGGTGTGCATTGGCTAATTTGTTGTACTACTCATTACTAATATTTATTATTTCCTCAATATGTTGATGAACCAACCTTATATGCAAACATTGTATGTTTGTGCTTGAATGGGCCATAGAATTAAGTCAAAAGGTTAAAAGGTTCACATTCATTATTAGATTCAAAGGGGCTCAATCGTATGAACATATTTAAGGCACTATTATTGGCTTTCTTGGCTTGTGGTAAAAGGTGGTCTAAATTATTTATGTTTTCTCTTACCAAACACCATAATTGATTTCCTATGCTGTGACTTATGAACTCGATTTGATCAAAAGCTAGGGGTGACAAGCAAATGAAAATTTTAACTTTATTTGTAAATGATGCAAAATGGTTTTCCAAAATTACTAAGTGAAATAAACATCCTTATTAGTGATTGTAGTTTTGAGCAACTCATTAAACATAGACTCTTTGTCAAGTATAGTGTGGTAGTTCAAGCATAAATTTTTGGGTTATAGCGTCATCGACTTTCACAAATATTTTTTTAGTTGTAAGGGTCCATATAAAATTTCTTTTCCTAAAATGATGAATTGTTGGGGCAGTGATGATAACAAAACTATTAATGAATTTAATTTACAAGGTTGTTAAGCCATGAAAACTCTTAAAATCATGGATTGATTAAGATATTGGTTTATCAATTATGGCCATAATCTTGTCACAGTAAAACATTATATCATTTTTAGGATTTGAAGCCTAAAAGGTTCACATGATAGGAAATAAGTGTTCACATTTTATGTCTGGTAGAGGTGTTCTCCGTATGCATGGAACAAACATTTTATGAAGGTGTTCTAATTTATGTTCAATGATACAACTAAAGTTCAATAAGTCATTCAAGCAAACTATCACAAACTTTTCCAATTAGGATATTTGGGTCATTATTCTTGTAAATGTGCTTGGTGTATTAAATATAGTGAATGGAATGACTTACCACTTGTATAATGTGTCCCTTTTTTTAAGTAGTTTTTTACTCATCCCTTAACTAGATTCTATCTTGGTGCTCTCTACTTTTTTAAATTGATTTTGGATAAAATGGTCGCTCCATTAATTTGGTTTAATATTTCAACCAAGCAAGGGATAGGGAACCTATACTTTGCAACATTTTACTAACTCTCCTATTATTAAAATGGATTCTCCATGAACCATCTTTCTTTAAGGCTGAGGGGTAGGAACAACTCATGGAATTTGACTTTTTCAAAATAATCATTTGTCTAATAAGTCATGCACTTGTTAGGTGGGTTCTTAATGTTTACAAAAGATTTATTTGATAATGTGACAAATTTAGTAAACTATCACCTAGTATAAGGTCTATGGCATATTGTATATCTTGAGGAGGTGGCAAAACTTGGAGTTCATTTGTAAAAAATTTAGGGAAGCTAAATAATGAATGATTCTATAGTGGGAGGTATTGTTATATAAGGTGCTGTTATGGCTTAAATGAAAGTTCTATCAATGACTTCTTTATCTAGTTTACCATGGGACATAAATAATATATACTTATTTGGGGTGTTGGTTGGTTTTTGATAGGTTAGACATGACCTTTAGGTGTTGATGGGCAAATATTAAATTTCTAGTCTTGATGTGTAAATGTGTAAGCATTGGCTTTGCTAGCAATAATGGTATCATGGTCATATAACTATGATCATAATAAGAACATACATCATATTTGCCATAGGGATAACATGACATAAAATAAATTCCAAATTGTTGGCAAACTTTAATTGGTATTGTTATTTTTTCTTGACTGACATGGATATTTTGTTAATAAACAACATAATGTGTGCATTTGGGCAGTGAATGATCGAATGTCTCAGGCATGCTACACAATTTGTTGAAATTGCATTGATGCTACTACCACTTTTTTTGATGACCTTAGAAACCTTTTCTCTAAGCTTGACAAAGATATGAAAAATGGTGGTATGTCTTCAATCATCACTTCTCTATGGTTTGGACATGGTGCTTCTCATGACAATAATGGCCTCATGTTATTTATCTTGTTCACTCAATCCTCATTGGAATATTCATTGGCTAAGTAGGATTAGGAAGCATATTCTATGATCTCTTTTTCTACATTGGTGTTCAATTCCAGATAATTGCCTTCCTTGATATAGTTTTCGTGTGACTTGACCTTTTACATCGAGACAAGTTATCTTAGGGTGATTGACTAATACGTTGGTTGGGTTTCATTGTAAGTTTAAGGATAGGGAGGGCTCATAGTGGGATTTTTTGCTACTTTAATTGTGGAGATCTGGGATTGGTAAGCACGATGTTTAACATTGTTGATGCTTCAATTTTTTTATTGGATTAATATTTCTATGTTTCATAATCAAATAATTATCTCGTAGGCCTCTTCTAAGGTGCAAATGATTTACATGAAAAATTCCCTCTACATATATCTTTAGGCCCAACTCAGTATTAAGAAAAGGTAACCAAAGGGTCTTCATTAACACCACAATACAAATGTACTCATCAAAATGATTAATGTACTCACTACATAGTTTCCTTTTTTTGTTGGGCATGTCGTTAGTGAAGTAAGTGATTCTTTTATAAGAAGCATATGTATTTTGATGAGTGGTGATCCCCTTTGTTGAGAATGGATATTTTTGATTGTTATACATTGTTGAGTTTATTTTGCCAGCTTCTTTTGTGCAAACAACTTCTTTTGTTTATCATAAAGTTCAAACATTTGATGCAATAGTCAAAGGAAACTTTCAACTCTATATATTCCTTACGGTTTATGGTGCCTCCAAGGATGAGAATGTCACTTTTATAAACATCATGTGTTTATGATCATCATTTTCTTAGTATCAACCAATGAAAGTTTTGTTGATTATAAGAAGTATTTGATTATAGTGAATGACAATATTAGGCTTGAAAAGGTAGGCTCATTTAGAGCTTGTTCTTGTTCAATGATCCTATAACCATATTTCTCTAGGTTATCTTCCAAAGTTTGTAGTCAAGTTAAAACATCTTGGAGGGTCACTTGTGGTTAGTTGATGTGTGGGTGCTCCATGTTATATGTTTTACATGACATCATTTGTACAAATTGTGCCCTTTAGAAAAAAACAAAAGAAAACTCCCTCGTTTGTGCTTTGTCACTTGACTTTTTTACAAATTTGGTGTTAATAAAGGAAATTCAAAAGAATGTTTAGTTTACTATTGCTTTGCTATCAACATTATAGACACTAATATAATTGAGCTCTAAAGCAACATCTTATACTTAATAAGTGCTATAAACTATAATGAACACATAGAGAGTAGACTACATAGATTAAGAATATGCAATTGACACGATAAGAATGTGAAACCTAGAAAGGCAATGCACATGAGATAGCTATCCAAGGAAGCTTTAGTCAAGAAAGAACCAAGAACAATATGGGTTGCATTCCTTAGGTTAGGCCTACTACAAATTCAATAATAGAAGGAAAGGGTATTTGGAAAGGGGTTTGGCAAAACAAATTTTGCTATATGGAAAGAACAATATCAATGTCACATGGGTGCATATTAAAATGCTTGAGAAACATTAATAACCATTATAGAAAGGATAGAGTAATGAAGTAACTTGCACATAGAGCTAGTTCAATCAAAAGAAAAAATTGAATTGAGAATAACATGGACAGTGGCAATAGGTAGTAGTAGAAATCGAAGAAAACATTAAGTATCAAAGTGAAAAGGGATGATGATGTGCAATGAAATGACATAATAAAGTGAACCAATGAAGTAAAACAAACATGGAAGTGAAGGGAACCATTATGTAGCATCCACTATAAGGCAATGTAGTAGTGTTATAGGTAAACAAATTGATATAACTTCTCATGGCTTAACCATTACACCTTTCCTACCAGTATTGAAGCATAGATGATTTAGCACGGTGCAGTTCTCATTGCAATTAAACCTAAACCTCAGCAAGACATAATTGAAAAATGGAATTTTATGCATTTAAGGATCACCCTTTTGAAAGGGTATGCATCCCATTTTTATAAAGAGCATATGCATAAAAAAAGAGATTAAAAATACAAAATTAATGGTAAATAGCTTTCAACAAAAAGAAATTTGAAAAGCTACCCTTTTAGTTTCAAAAATCTATTTTTTAAAAAGCAGTTACCAAAGATTTGGTTAAAGCTATTGTCGAATAGGTTTCTAAAAAGTTATTGCTTTGGTCTAAAGTTTCTGTGGTCCAAATTGTTGCAAAGCTATCTTTGTAAAAAGTGGCATTTTCATTTTTGTATTTGCTAAGTTCACATGGGTCATCAAAATATATTTGGGTTCAAGTTTTGCATACCAAACTAACTAATTAGCACACCATCGGTGGTGTTGCAATTTAGATCCAAGTAAGTGTGTTGTGTATCTAGCCATCTTATCACTGTGGTTTTGATGATGTCTTGGTCAAATTTTAGCTGATGTGTTGTGGATGAAGTTAGTAGGTCAATGTGACATCGATATTGTCATGGATCAGATTAGGTTTAGTGCATAGCAAAGTACGATGGTAGCTAGGCATATCAATTGGTAGATTCAGTATCATCTGGAAGTCCCACAAATGGTGCAACTTTTAAACTGGTCGATATAGGTAAGCACAAAGTTGCTTATCTAGGTGTGTTTCTATGTCATATGAGCTCATGATCTAGATTAGAATTTGAAGACCTATTCATTGATCTTTTTTTAGGAAAACATGGTACATGTATTCTACTAAGTCTAATTAGGTTAGTGGTGGATAAAACAAAAGGCGTCAATGAAAATGGGCAACTTGTTTCGGTCCTTTTCACCTTCTTTGCATGAAATTTTATCTTGTAATATAATGTTAAGAAATATCTTAACTCCACATATAAAAAAAGGTAGAATGATTCGCCAAAAGTGTCAACGCATGTCTCATTGTTGTCTTGGCATTAAAAATGCTAATTGACGACCATACTAAGAATCTTATGAAAAATGTCTGCTTTGATTGCCCCTCAAGAACTATAGCTCTTAGAAAAATGGTGTATGCTATGTTTTAAAGATCTTACTTTGCATGTTTTAAAAGATTAGCAGATTTTTTATGATAATAACTATTGGTTCCCAATAATTCAACATGTAGTAGTAATAGTAATTACATTATTGGCAAGTGAAAACAAGAAAAGAATATTTGTAGTAATGAAAAAACATAACAGTATTTTAGTTGATTGTTTTTCTACCCAAGTGAGCCATTTTATAGCAAGTTGAGAAAGCATCACATGTCATTTTCAAAAGGTAAACAGACAACCTCTGCTTGACTACCTTTCTCCTTGTGCTAGTGCACAACCACACAAATTTTTTGCTAGTTTCAACATAATCAAAGTTGTTCTCTTACAATACTAAAGCCAAACTTTCTTGAGACTTTGTGGGTTAAACTCAACATCATAAAAATGGCTACTTTTGTAACTTAAACCCAATCAAGTTATAATTCTAAAGAACAACTCCCTTTACTTGAAGAATAATGCATAAGATCCTATAAAATGCGGGTCATGTGTAGAACATATGAAAATTAAAAAGAAAACATTTCTAAAAACATTGTTGATGCATGAGGTTGATGAGCAAATTATGTACAATAATGTACTTTTCTTTTTCAAAGAAACTTCAAATAAGTATATGGATGATTTTGATGTTGGCATGTTTTTTTAAAATTGTTAAATCTGATAAACTTATTTTAATGAAGGCATTGTTGTATTTGATTGTATTAAAAATTGTTATGTAGCGTTAATTCCAAAATTTTTTTGTTTAACTCAACATATCAATATTATAGAATAGTTTTGCATTCTTTGAATAAATTTAATCCCTACCAATTGTGAATTTAAGATTAAACTTACATAGATAGGCTTAGAGCTAACTTAAAAATGTCTACAAAAGTTTACCAGTCACTATCAACCTAGATGGTCATAATTTATTGATGAATTTGTTGCAAGAATTGATGAAGTTGTTGCAAACATTGATGGAGGTGTTGCAAGGATTTTTAGTATGCCAACCATATGGCAAACATTGCTAGTTTAATGGAAGCCTGGCTAGGTTGACTATTATTTATTGAAGGCTTTGTCTTTGTGATAGACTCATTTGAAATCATTCCTTGATTTATTTATTTTTTTTACTTTTTCCATTATTGTTTTTTAAATAATAGTATGTTTACAAATCTTACGCAGGATTTCAAATGATCAAAATAATTGCTATATAGAAAAAATCAATTATGTTAATAATTCAAAAAGCCACAATTCCCTTCCTCTTTTAATAAGTGTTGTTCTTTGAACTATATTAATAAGTACTGTGTAAAATGTAGAGGTTCTTAATGCAAGGTCATTGTCTTGCAATTTTTTATGCTGAATTTTTTCCAATATCTATTAACATTGTGGATTGATCGCCTTTATTTCTTTGGAAACATTATGCATTATGGAAAAATGCTTTTAAAGTATTTTTTTGAAATGTAAACTATAATTTGTTCAATTTCTTCGTTCATCCTAGCATTATTGTTGTTGATAGGGGTAACAAGTCAAGTATAATTATTCGACTTTATGCAAGAGGACAAAATCTTTTACACTTTTCTTTGTCTCATAGAATTGTGATAAAAGTCTACAACTTTTCTTCTTTTTATAAAGAAATGCAAGATTTAGGGAAGTTAATAGGAGACACATTGCCTCAAATCACTATTTTTTACTAGAAAGAGAAGAAGAAGCAAAATAAATATAAAGGGAAAGTGACATCACATACACTTGAATTTAGTTTGTCAATCAAAGGTGCAAAGTCTAACTGATACCTTGATGATATCTCACTTGTTGAAAATGATGATAATTTATCTAAATACATTAATTAATTACTAAATGAACATATGAAGCTAATCAATATGATGCTAATTTAAAATTAAAAAGCAACAAGCATGAACAACTTATTCATGCGTTACAAGAGGGATGAAATTTTTGAAGTAATGAATTACTCTAAGAGGCTACATAGTCACATATCTATTTTCTAAATGACATAAAAAAACAGCATTTTTACTACGAAAATAATTATTTTTAAGTAATTCTTGCTTTGATTCTTAGAATTGATTGATTATTTCATTAAGAAAAGAAAATGTAGATGCCAAAAAAATTTATTAACATAGTTTTGTTGCAAAGATAACATATTAACTTGAAGGCAAATTTTGTAAATATCCCTTAACAAATTTCTTCATGCGCACAAGCTATTCAGATGTGAATTTGAGTGGGCATTTCAAAATTGTTATTAGTCCATCTCATTTATGTATGGCTTCTACCAATTCTTTCAATCGAATTTCAAACAATCACTATTGTTGGAACCAAATGAAGCACCTACCAATTCTTTGTTTTAGTATTTCACTTAATAACATCTGTGACTAGGCCCTTTGAAGGTAGATGTTGCTACTTTGAATCTCACACATCCAAAAATTTCTTGAGTTTGCATTGAGGTGGAGTTATCAAAAGCGTTTCCAAACATAAATAGAATTTTTACTAAAGGTGTTTCACACAATGGCTTTTGGTAGAAATCTAGTATGATAACTAACCTAAATTTGACAAAAGATGCCACAAACATAGGCATGAGCCAACTCAATGCAAGAGTTAAAAATAGTTAGATAACTCTTAGGATCTTCTTGTTATTTATATCAAGGAATAGGTTCATGTAATTAATGGATAAAATATCAAAGAAGATGTCAACAAAAATAACCAACAATAAGAAAATATTGAAGCCACAAAATTTCCTACTTTAGTTGTTAACAATTTGGTCAAGAAATCCACTATGGATGTTCCTCCAATGGTCTTAATAAAAATAAAAATAGTTAAGCACTTCCCTAATGTTAGTGAATGATAATTGATATATAAAATGGAGTGAAACTATCTAACAAGCCAATTATTTAATGACTATAGTTTTTTTAAAATTTTTTTAAAAATGAGAAGAACAATGATTAAATGTTTTATTCAAAAAATTTATAGGATAAAATTTCTCACTGATATGATAACATAGATGTTAAAATTTTTAGTGAAAAAATTTTTGGAGATAAGTAACCTATATGCTTGAAATTCAAATTGAGTTTAATCTACTAAAATATCAAAGGATGAGAAAGATGTTATAAAAGATTCAGGAAAAACAAATTAGCCCAAAAAGCATTAGAGGATTCTTTTAGTTATCCAAATTATACATAATGCTGGTCTTAATGAATAATTTCTTATTCTAAAATATTTAGTGTGCTATTAAGAAGGGCTTAGCCAGGTGATTAATCAATTTATTAAAATATATACTATTAGATAGGTTGTCTTATTGGAACTTATGTCTTATAAAGATAAGATGCAAAAATTTTCTATTAAACTCATTTTTTTAAGAATGTTATTACAATGAATAAAAAAAGTTATAGAATCTTTGGAAGGACTTCAAATAAAATGTTGACATTAATGAAAAGTAGTTCATCCATAACAATATCAAGCATTATGGCTAGGTTTCTAAAGCTAGCTATATTTACACCTATGATAAAAGGCATGGTTTCTAGAAAAATCCCATTATGGGCAAGCAATTTCATATTGTCAACAACACTAAAAATTCATGGATGTTGGGTAAGTATTTTAATGAAATCACTTCTTCAGATGATTTCAATCGACTATAAACCCAAAACTAAAACCAATGTAAGACTTTGTTGATTGCATAATTCAATGACATCTTAATCAGTAGTCATTTTTAGTTATTTCTTTATGTGGGCAAGAAAAGGTAATAGAATATGGAGGAGATTGTGATAGTCACTCCCATGGAGCCTGTGGGATGCTTTCATGGGCTTCTGCAGTAGGGAGCTAGTTATTGAGAAATAGGTAGAAGTACTTTCAAATTTTATAATTCATCACCTTGTAAGAGCTTGATCAAGTCACGTGCTCCTACTAAATGTCATCAAAATCCATCAAACATTTCCAAAATTTAAATTTTATATCATTTTTTTGAATCATCTTATGTTTTCAAAATCGATGGAGAATAATTGGAATTGATCTTTAAACTTATATAGGAAGATGACGCAAGCTTTGAAATAAATAGGACATAAAATAAGCCTTAAAGATTGAAAAAATCAATATTTACAAGAATTTTTGATCTTATTAAATTAGATAAGGATGCGGTGAGTCACAAATAAGTAATTCTTCAAGGAAAATGATAAGTGGAAGGAGTTGTATCTTATTAGTTCTTATTATTCACAAGATTTTGAAAGAGCAGAACTTTATTGGAAATAGAAAGGAGGCATTAGATGGCTAATAGAAGGACAAAGAAATGCAACTTTCTTTTGTGCAATTGTGACGAAGTAAAGAAAAAACAAAGAGGTCAAAATAGTGATAGTTGTAATCAACCACTTTCAAAATCTTTTTGAGTCATCTTAAGCAATTTAAGGTGAAAATACGACTAAGTACATCCTTTCTTTATTAACAAAACCAAACAATCAATAGAGTAGTGCATGAAATCACCAAGGAGGAAATAAAGAGATAACTTTTAATATGAATTTGAGTAACACTCTTCGGCCAAATGGTTTTAATGGAAACTTTTTCATTAATTATTTGGATTTAATTTCACATGTTGCGTTGAATGTAGCTAAAGAATTTTCATAGTATCGCCAATTCTTTACAGCATTTTAGGTCCAAACATTATATGTATTCCTAAATCTAATAACCTAGAAATCTTTGTTTATTTTAGACCAAATATTCTTCAAAAATCATGAAAATAATATTCACAAAACTCATTGTTGTTGAAATATAAAAAATTTTTAATAGCCTAATTTCTATAAAAAAGACAATTTTATAAATGCAGATATATTGCATAAAACTTATTATTGGCTTACTAATTAGTATATTCTCTCAACCAAAAAAAATAAAGTGCAAATTTTATCATTAAGTTGGATTTGAGGAATGTGAATTACAAAATTTCATGGAAATTCCTTTTTCAGTCACTCTCCGAGTACAATGTTAAGAAGAAGCTTATTAAGGTGCTCCCCTATTACCTTCACAATACATGGATATCAATGATCATTAGTGGATCAGCAAGTAACATTTTTCAATCTTCAATTAGTCTTAATCAGGGTAATCCTCTATGTTCCTTTCATTTCATCTCATTCATGGAGTTCTTTAAAAGAAGTATTAATAAAATTTTTGCTTAAGAAAGAAAGATATTAGATAGAAAACATAGATCATCTATATCTATCACTTTCGTAGCATATGGAAACAACATAATTATCATTACTAAAGGACAGCAAAAAACTTATATTAATCTTAGTAAGTTTCCATGGCTCTTCAAAAACTGTAAAAAAATCTTTAATATAAAAATTAAAAGTGAGGACATTATTAGAAAGTAAAAGAGTATATGATAGGTAAATCAAATTTACAAGGGCCAAGGTTTCATTAAATAAATCATTCTTTGGCTTATGTATGATATACATTATATACAACTCAGAAGAAATTGCTTACTTCAAAAATTTGATTCATAAAATTAATAATAAATTTCCTTATGTGGAAAAAGAAGTTGTTATCTATTAAGGACTGAGTAATTCTCATCAAGCATTCCATTTCCTCAATTCCACTTTATATTGTAATGATAACAAAGCTCCCAACATATTTTTATAACAAATTTAAAATGGATTGAATTGACTTTTGTGGGCATTTTTAAAGAAAATCTTAAGCATCACTAGAATTATCGGAATAAAATTAGTTTCCTAATAGAAACAGTAGTCTTGGTATTTAGAAAATGAAGAAAACGATGAAACTTTTTATGTAAAAATTAATTTGAGGATACTAAATAAGAATAACTTGTTGTCTAACTACATGGCAATAAAATACATATCCTTAGATGCATAAAAAATGAAATCCAACACATGGGCTAACATGCAAAAGATTAAACATTTGATCAAAAAGATTGCAAATTAGTTTAACTCAATGAATTAGTTATATGTTGTCTCTTACTTACGATGTGCAGTATAGCTGTCATTCTACCTTTGTTTATTTGAGATCAAGAAAGCTAAGTTTAAAATGTAGAATACACTTATGAAGCACCAAATACCCTTTAAAGTTGTTCAATTTTAATATGGATGATATTCAATAACTTATGCCATTGCCAAATAACCCAATGAACGAAAACTACCAACTTTCTTCAATGCGCCAACAATGTTGAAATGAAGATTTGACTGATCACGCTTTTTTTATTATGAAGAAGCCAAATAAGCATGGGTTACTTTTGAAAATAATTTACATATTATGCAACCTGGCACCTATAAAATCATGAAATGAATTACATCTTATGACAAGCAAGATAATATGAAATTTGTAATTGAGAAGGAATAACCACAATGCCCTCTTTAATATCATAGAATATCTAGAAAGGATGTTATGAGTAATGTAGCATTTAAAGGAAACCACTTATACAGTCATAGTGATACCATCACCACAATTGGGATTATCATTGCACTTAATTTCATAACTTGAACCATTTTGCACAGTGGCCTAGCTAAAATAAATATAATTCCTATTTATGAAGTTTAAGACTTAAGTGACTAAGGACATGGCCAAACATTATTAATGTAGTATGGGTAAGAGAACTCCTACAATAAGATTTATGATGAATGATCACAATGGAAAGGATGATAGCAATGGTAGAGATAAATTCAAATTATTATTTAGATATTAGATAATCATCTAAAATATCTAGATAGCAAACTAAGATTGTGCACCTTTTTAGATAAAGATAACATTATTTGTAGAAATATAATGCCAATATTAAAAAATTATCTTTCTATTTACTCCAACATAGGGTTTTAATTAAATTTCATGCAGAACAACTAAGTTCATATTACATAGCTAGTGGATCAAAATATCATTAAAAGTCTTATCAAAAGTTCAATTGCTTATTTAATGATTATTTTTAGTTATTGAAAATAATAATTATGATTCAAAATCACTACTTGTTCCATTGCCATATTTGACTTGTTTTCCCTCATTTTTTAACATTTTCTTACAAGCCACATTATGGCTTCGAATAATTGTATTTTTAATGCAAGCACTGTGTTAGCAAATTTTCTATTTGTTTTTTCTAAATTATTCTTGAGCAATAGTGTTTGATAAACTCCACACATGGCCTCACCATCTTGTATATATGAACATTATTATTCTTAGTATTGGCCAAGTAGCTCCCATAACACTAAAAGTTTCAAGTGACTTGTCTCCTTTACCTCCATACTAATAATTAACAAAGCAAATTAATTTCATCTTAACTACTTCTAAAGAAGTTAAATCCTTTCTTGAGACTATTATAACTTTTTTGAAAAATGTTTTGAAACAATTTGTCATTCAAACTTTACTATATTTTAATGTAGTTCTTATGCCACTTATGACCTAATATTTTTACATTAGGTAAATCTTTTAGAAGATTAGATTCTATTTTATAAAAAAACTAAATTACAAAATATTTATCCATTTTAGATTTGTCTTATGAAAACATATGTCTTGAAAGATGTGAAACACAACATTCAATATTCTAAACATAGGCATATAAAATTATACCTTAGTTACATTGGTTTATATTATACTCAAACTATTAAATGATTCATGTTACACATGTATGCATTAAATTACATAATCCACTACCAAAATCTAATTGATTACTATGTGTAGTCTCTCAATTTTTTTAACATTAATGTTTTAATCAAGCTATAATTTCTATTAATGAGAGCTTTATTGTTTACTTGTGATTATCTTAATTAAATTTACAAATATTAAACCTATTATAGTTTTTAGACACATTTCAATGAACTTTTGTGAAGCCATTCAAGCTAAAGAAACTCAAACATATTGTATTTCTATTAACTATGAATATTACGTACATAATACTTCGTGTGATTGATTTATATGGCTACATTTATATTATATTTATAAAGAACTTAGTTAGGATGTCTAAGTGCTTGGCATTTTTGCCATGATTGTGCTATCACTTAAAATATCCATCTTATTATTGGATATTGCATCTTCACATTTCATTAGATATAAGTTCAAATGTGAAGTTTTGAATTTCTTTAAAAAATAATACAAATCTAAAGAACCTTTTAAAATTTATCTACCTAAGTTAACTCTATGTGAATCTAACTAACATTTGAATAATACCATAATTTTATTTCTTAATATAATAATAAAACTTATAAACATTACCTTTCTTAAAGAAATCCACCTATGTTTATCTATCTTAATTTTAATCTAATTAAAGCATTTAAAGAAAAATAAGGTGAATTAGTGTTACTCCAAAAAATATTCTTGCCCATAATTTCAAATATAACACTGAGGATAATGTTTATTTGCCTAATTATATGAATTTATTTTAATAAATCAATTAGTCACATCTTCAAAATAAAAGTTAAACTCAATGTAATATCCTAAGGGTATAAACACATAAAGTATGAAATTGTTTATTAGGGTGAACTAATATAAGAAAAGTTGTATTACAAGATTAATAATGATCACTTCTTAATTTTTTTCAATTGTAATATTTATTCTTTTGCAATGGTTCATGTTTAAGAGAATGGTTTAAAACATGAAGGTTAGCATTTTGATATATAGATTCCAACATCGACATGTTAAAAACCTTTATAAATGAAAATATAAAATTTGTAATATATTATATGATTTCTCTATCATTGAAATTTTTTGTACAAGCAAGCAATTAGAAAGGAGCACAAGATTGTGTGTCCTTTCTTTTCTTTTATTCTTCATCCACTTTTTTTTAATCATTATAGCATAAGAGCAAGAGCAAAATTTTGTAGAAAGATCTCCATTCAACCTTTTTCTTCATAATTCTTGTTCTCACATATATCCTTCATAAAAGATTTATCATGCTTTTGTGTAATATATATATATATATATATATATATATATATATATATATATATATATAATTAATGTAGTATTAATTTATTATTGATAAATTATATGTTTTGTTATTTTTTATTTTTTTAATTTATTATTTTTTCTAATTTTTCCCTTTATATGTGCAATGTTTTATGACAAATTATACACAATATTTTGATATTTTTTAGAAATTTTGTAGCATTTATTATTTTAATTTTTTGGCATCAAAGAAACATTGGTTTCATTTTTGTTTAGCTTAATGTGTTTTCTTGTCAAATTTTATTTGTATTGTGTTGCGAATATATTTGTAATATTATATGTTTTGTTCTTTCTTTTATTTATTTTCTTTTATTTTTTTACTTTTTTATTTTTTCTTTTTTTTTATTTGTAAATTATTTTTTTATATGTTATAAAATTTGAATGCTATATATTTTTAATAAATTAAATAAATTTTTAGTTCAATATTTCCCTAATTTTATGTACACTATTTTTTGTCATTTTCTTCACAATGTTGATTAGTTTGATGTTTCAATATAACAAAAATTCTTTTCTTTGCTTAATAAATACATTTATTTTGAAAAATTATAAACATGCATAATTTGCAAAAAAAATATAAAATAGATATGGAAAGTGATGAAATGTTGGAAGGATGTAAATTAAATATCTTAATATAAATAGAAAATAAATACCAATTAAATAAAAATGTTGTAAGGCATGGAAAACACAAAATGTTAAACTAAGAATACGTTGAAAGATAAAAATGTCCTGAATGAATCCAAGTAAGGATACATGGCTCACTTTAATCATTCTCATGATAGATATAGACAAGGCGCATGATTCTTTCTATAATCCCCTCATATGATTTATCTTATGTAACATTAATTATTTAGAGATGTGGTATGATTGTGTTATAGAGTTTATTGCAAAAAGTCATTACAAAATAAAGATTAATTAGAAGAAATATAGAGAATATTTGTATGAATAATCCATGCAATATTTTCATTATTTGTCAAATATGTTTGTCCTTAAATTAGAAGTTCTTTAATATATTAATGAAACAATAATAGGAACACATTTAAATTTTTATAATTTCACACAATTTATATCACAAAAATATTTCTCAAAAAGGAATGTAAATATTAAGTGGTAGAAGTAAAAAAATTATTAAATACAAGTAAAGTTTGAGGATTCTAAAAATATACTTTCAAAATATTATTTATAACACATAATAGACTGTATGGTGAAAAAATAAACAATTTCAATGCAATATTATAAATATTTAAAAATAATAAGAGTAAAAAAGGTCAACTTGGGGATATCACATTGTAGTCCTCTAAATGTATTTTTGTAAGCTTGCTAATTACAAAGGTCAGACATTGTTAAAAGATGGTATAAAAGAGACTAAAAAAATTAATAATCTAATAGATGATGACCCTATTCAATCATTTAGTAATAAACAAATAATTAATAAAAAAAGCTTTTTAAATGAAATAAAATAGATTATTATGCGTGTGAAATTTGAGAATTGAAATGTAAAAAGTTATAGGAAGTCATTATTAATTGAGAAATAAAAAATACAAAATGTTATGGGTTTTTTGAAGAAAAAATAATCGTTGTAGTGTAACTACAGTAAATATCTATTTAGAAAAATCAACTTTTAAATATGAATGAAATAAAATTTATAAATTAATGTAAAAATGTTGGCTCACTACGTTTAAAAAAAAAATTATGCTCAATAATATGGATGACAATATTTCGAATGAGTTTTGGATGTCAAAAATAATTTTTATAGTGCACAAGAAAATTATTATGTAATGAAAACTTCAATTATAGTATATTGTTATGAGGAAGTTCTTAATAATATTAAAGGATAGGTATTATGTAATTAAAAAGTAATATATTAAATATCATAGACAAAAAAATAATTATTTTATTAACAATTTAAGATATTTATAACAAAAAATTGTGTGTCAACACATGTAAAAAGTAAAATGAATAATAAATTTATATAAAATATTAAAAAATAAAACATCTAAAACGTTCTATTTTAGAAATATGTTAAGATAATGTCCAGGCGAAACAATGAATTATTGAAGTTTAAACTTGATCAAAATTAATTTAGTTTTGGCATGCTTTCTCATCATAAACATATTAGCAAAATTCATTTAACTTTTTAATATAAAATAAAGATAAAACTTCAATACTTAAATCTAGATTTTATTATACCAAACCAATTAATATCATTGTAATAATCTCTTCTTAATTATAATAACTTTTTGAAGAACCTAGTTTCGGAAAACATATCTAGGTTTCGTAATAGAATTCTTTTATTCAAACACAATCTAATTAAAAACAAGTCCTTTGCAAAAGAATTTTTTGTTGTCTTGAATGACATTATAACAAAAATTTTTAATTTCATTTTTAGATTTGCTAAATTTTTATGTGATAATGTTGTTATTCTAAAATAATAACTAAATTAAAAGTAAAGCTAAATCAAAGCAGCATATAAGGATTTTAAGTGATTCGATAAAACAATTTCCTACTTGTAACTCTAATCAAATCAAATAATGACACAAGAGCATCTAAAGCTGGCTCATAAACTTATAGTTGCTAGTGTTGTAGTAGTTCAAGAACTTTGTCGATACAAAATTTGCTTGAAATTTGTTTAAAAATACTTAAATTTTACTTTCTTGATTGTTCTCATCGTCATTCATCTTTTGCCATCATTTGCTGCCTTTAGCATAATCATAGAAAGTTGCATAAGCGACTTGTCTCACACCCACATGACTTGCAAGAACGCATGGAGCTCAGAACCCACTGGACTTGTGTTAACCTGATCAACAATCGTGTCGACTTATTGACCAATTTGCTCCTCTAAACACAACTAAAACATAGCACCGATCTATCTGCTTCACGTGAATAGCTCCGTTGTTTCTTTGTTAACCATTTCCACCACCTAAAACATAGGACAAATTTATGAATTTCTTTATTTAATTAATTTTATATTTTTTTCATTTTTTTAAATTACTGATGAAGATTTAAGATCCATATAAATAGAAGGAATCTTATGAGATGAAAAAATAAAATGAAATTTATTTTGATTGTATACTTTCCCCTTTGTAAAAAAATGTATATGTCTAATCTTCGTTGGAGAGATTTTAACTTTTCTTTTGTTAGAAAATGATAGAAAATGAGTGATCTTCCATTAGAAAAGTTGGCAATAATATCTCTTATAAAAGATAAGGATTGAAGATCAGAGACCTTCCACAAGGAATATTATTAACAAAAAAATTCTTACTCTCACTAACACCATATCTCTTCATCCACCATTTTACTCTCTTATACTAATCACCCAACTACTATCTTTCTTTCTAAATCTTATCCTACTATCTTGTTACTCTTTTAAGCCAAACAATTCAGCTAACCCAAAATGACTACCTTGTTGCCTTTTTAATATTTGGCGCTCCACACACCACCACTTATAAAACTATGGTATATTATCATAAGAAAGACATGCTCTTCAGTCACTTCTATTGTTTAGTTAGTAACTAAAGTTTGAGTTATTTTTTTCTATTAAAGTACTCTATCTTGAGTTACTTTAATTTTTTTTGTATAAAATTAGATGTAACAAAAAATGATTTTATAAGATTTTGTGCTTAATGCCTAAGGTGTTACCACTTAGCTAAACAATCTATGCTACTACTTTCGAATGCTAATATTTGTATTCTAAAATTCTATACATGCTACCTAATCCTAATTAGTATATAGTATTATTTCAAATTCTTTAATAATTTATTAGACTTCTTTAGTATCATAGGCTTTAGTTTAGACTATTATAGGAGTCTAAAACTATCCTTCATCTAATAGGCTTTCATTAATAACAACACATTTTTGCTACGGTCATTAGAAGCATAACCTTTTAAACCACACCTATTTTGCCCTAGGCTAGCTTGTAGTTAGCTTCACAAAACATTATATTTTTACCAATGACAAAGTAAGAGGCATTTCAATCTAAGTCTGCTAACTTTTCGGCAATGACCATGTACAAGTCTCCTCAATCAAAAGATAATACAACTTACACAATTACTAAAATGCTAAAAAGGAATAATATAATAGTTTATATAAGTGAAAAAAAATGACATGATAACTAAATAGTATGAAAGGATGTTGCAATTTTAATATATATAAAATTTAATACATTGGCAACGTCGATGAAGTAAATCTAGATATAATAGCGATAAAGCAAACTTTTCTTTTTTTATTTTATATGTAAAATGACTTAGTAATAGATTAATTGTAATATTCTTTCAAAAATCACTTCCATTTATATGAATCAAAGGAATATATGAAAATCAAAGCAGTCCTATAACAAAATTCCATCCTTAAAAGAAATTAATAATCATTAAATTATAATTTCTTATGATAAGTGCCTATCCAAATCTATTCCTTTTAGATATTTCAATGTATCTTACTTATACAAGTACATTGTAGTATACATTTTGACATATCTATCCAACCTAATTTTTTAACTCCCAAGAAAATGTTGTCTAATGCTAGAATATAGCAAATAATATATTGTATAAGATGCTCACAATAACAATTAGTAATGATTGTGGTTGGATGAAAAAAATTATATAAAATGCAAATTACACAAATAGATCCAACAAATGCTCAAGTACTCAATCCTAACTCAAATATAAGTCTATATCATATTGGAATAACAATATTGCTGTACTAGTATGATAGAATTCTATCTAAAGATCATTTGTAAAATTGATCATATTAATATGATTATGTAGTGAAGGCTTACAATAATGCACATTTGGACAAAATTCATTTGATGGTACTACTATGATCTTATGATCATAAAAGTACAAATAATTAAGCTAATCGATAAATTAAGTCATCAACTCTTAGCTCATAATTGATTCTAGATTGGCAATGATCCTACTGTATTTATACAACATTTCAAGCTTTACATCACATATTTAATATCTTCTAACTTCTCGTCCAATTATCGAATGACTACATCTATGGTACAAAATATGATATAATTTTATATGAATTTTTAATATTACACACCTTAACAAATAATACAAATAATGTAATAAATGAATGTCTCACATGATCACATTCAACTTAATCTACATAATAAATTTTTATTATCGAACATTTATATGAATATAAACATGTATGAAATACATACCTTATGTTCACCAAAATTTAACATTCATGAGTAATATAATAGGATCATATTTGTCAAACAATTATAAAGTAAGAATTTTTATAATTCGAACTAAAATAAAGTATGGATTACAATTTTTTGGCTACAATTCCAGTAAGTGCTAGAAAAATGACTCATTAATTTTTATGTAGAGCTACATTTGAGCAAAGCCAGCAACACTCCTTGACTTACCTTCAAAAGTTAGTTTCTCTGTGTGTACTTGATGAAGCTTTTTAATTGATTAATAAATGATTTATTTTGTGTTGTAAGATTCAAAAATCACTTAAAAAAGTCATATTAAAAAATAATAGGTTTCGTTGGCAACAAAAAAAAATGTTTGATAGTAAATATTAAACAATTAGAATTATTTGTGTTTCACTCAAAAAACTTCTTTTTAATATATAAATATATTTATTTCTTAAAAATGTATATCATTAAAGAGTTTTGATACTATTGAAAATATCATAATGATTTATTATAAACAAAAATATTATTTCTTAAAAAATGAATAGTTGGTATGTTTTATGAATAAATAAAAAATATTATAATGATATGTGGAACAAAAAAATATGAAAATCAAACAAATGACACATCACCGTGATAGTAAACTATTTAAAATATTTGTAAAGCACAACAAAAATTTCTTAATCTTTAAAAAAATATTTCATTAGAAATAAAAAAATTTAAAATTTACAATAATTTTAAAAAAAATATTAAGATAATAGAATGCTCAACATATAAAAAGCTATATGTAAAACATATTTATTAAAAAAATTTCTCAAGGTGTGATGTGCAACAAATTCACCAAACCAGGTCATTAAATTTGCAAAAAATCTACCATTTAAAAAATTAAGTTAATAACAAGTTGTGCGATCAAGTATTATATGAGTACAATATTTTTCTTAAAGTAACACAAATGCTCAAGATGGATATAAAGAATACTTATGCACTTGTTAACAAGCTTTTATTGTTTGTCCACACAACAACATATTGATCATTCTCAATATGTCCATTTAGGTTACAAGTTGCTTTTTGCATAGCAGAACATAGTTTATATTATTGATAGTACAATAAATTTGATCCATCATGTATGTTGCCTTGTGCAATTATTCTCTTCATAATGGTATCATTTTTAACTTTATATAAAAACTCATCTTTTTTTAGTATATAAAAACATGTTTATATTGTTTTAAATATTGACATATTTGTCATTAACAATTCATAATTTTTGTCATATTTATATTTATATATATTATTCTTGCTTAAAAATTTTAGATATTGTTTAATATTTAATACACTCCATTTTGATGTTGAAATAATTTATATTAGTATTATTTATTAAAATATTTGTGCTAATAATTACTTATTAATTTAATATTACAAATTTTATATTTTAAATTTGTATCATTTTATATATCACTAGACCTTTTTTAGATATATTTTTTTAGTATTTAATATTTTGTTAACTTCAAAGATCCACTTTCTCAGTTTGGCACTATGAGAAAAATGGTTGTTTAATTTTCCTTCACAATTATAGTTTATTCATTTTTTTGTTATAACGCTGACTTATATTTCATTCTTCTCATATTTTATGTTATATTTGTTTTTTTGTGTTATTTAAATGTTTTTTACAAGCTGTGTATATTACTCATTTATTAGAAATGTTAAATTATCTTATCTATTTTTACTATTAATGTCAATATAACATTCTTTTATTCTAATTAAACTTTAAAAATTTCTTTGTAATAAGTAGCAAAAATATTTATGGTTTTAAATTTTATTTTAAAATTCATAACAAAATTGGAAAATATTTTCCTCTAAATAAACTCGTAGAACTATAAAAAACAAGCAATTTAGCTCATAACACTAGATAAGTAAACAAAAGAATATAAATAATTTATTTAAATTGCAAGTAACATAATTAACAAAGTCATAAAAGTGTAAACATAATATCATCATGAAAACATATTAATTTAAACTATGATTTCTTAGAAAACTTGATGATATTTTGAAATTAATAATTTTACATAAAAGATTACCTAAGTCTATAAATAATTTGAATATTAAATTTTATGTCTACAATAAATTATCAAAAAATAAAAAAATAAAAAATTGAAAATAAAATTAACTTCAAATAATTAATTTTTTTTTATTTTTCAAATATGTGACAATAAAGTATTAATAGAAAATGAACTTACCAATTCAAATATTGCATCTATGTTATTAAATAAAATAGAAAAATCAATGAAAAAAATAGAAATTTATCTCCAGCTATTTGCTTTAAATTGCTAACAAATATTTTGATTAGATTTTTTATTAAATATATGATTTTTATTACATAATATATAAACAATATTCATAAATGTTAATGAAAGGATACTTTTTTTGTTATTGAAAATATAATGCTTGCAAAACTCATTGTCTTTGAAGATTTATTGGAGTTGTTTGGCAATTAAAATTTATTATGTTCTAGTTATTAAAAGAATTTTTTTTGACAAAAAAATATAACAATCATGATATTTAAAATAATATTCTATCGAAAAATATTTTTAGGAAAATAGAATCCTTATCAAAGAAAATTGTTAAAGTAATTTGAAGGGTTATCAAAAAGATACTCTAAATAAAACAAAACATTAAACAAATATTTAAAAGAAACTTTTTTAAAATATGTGCATTTTATTTCACAAAATGTATGTCATTTAAAATAAAATAAGTTTCACTAAAATACATGTCAAACATTTTAACATTTAAAATAAAAACAATTACGCAACCAAAGTAAAAAAAAAAATTGACAATGGCAAAGCGCAATATTCAAATGTAAATAAAAACACATTGGATAACTTAAAGTTTATAAATAACAATCGAATACATGTTTGCACAAAAATGTTGGTATATATATAAAAAAAAAAAAAAAAAAAAAAAAATGATCTAATAATAAATATACATAATGTTTCAAATTCTACTTTTTAATATAAAAAAAACAATGTTTTCATATATATTCACTGATATCTCGTTTATTCAAACTTTAAATATTTTAAATAATTAAGAAATAATTAGCCTATTGATGTTTTAATTAAGATGACATATTTTTGACATAATAATAACTAAAGTGACAAAAAAATGAGTAAAGAAACAAAGTAAAAAGACACATAAATAATAAAAAAAATATAAATATTCCGAAAGTTATAAGATCACTCAACGGAACATTTTATTTGAAATTTGACCGAAATTATGCAAATAGTTTTCGACACTTTACATATAAAGATTGAATATCAAAATTTTTTTATTTATCTTAGAAATCATT
This sequence comes from Vanilla planifolia, assembly GCA_023846275.1. NCBI lineage: Eukaryota > Viridiplantae > Streptophyta > Magnoliopsida > Asparagales > Orchidaceae > Vanilla > Vanilla planifolia. The sequence continues at coordinate 1,041,329 of JAIUJO010000156.1, read as the reverse complement.
CTTAATATTTCTGTAATGTTTTTATCAAAGTTGGACAGTTGTTGTATTTTTTAGATTAAGAATATTTTTTTGACAAATTATGATTTGAGAAATTTAAATGTGTTTTGTTTCTTATATCAAAAAAATTAATTTAAATAATATTATGCCATGTTGATGGAATGAAGAATAACATAAGTGAAAAAATATTTAAAATTTTAATATTTATTTCATAAATGTTAATATAATAATATAAAAAATTATATGAAAAATAAATGAGAAAAATATTTTTTAAATTAATATAAATTCTTTATTTAAATATCAAGATAAATATGCTAACCTACTGAACATATTCATCCAAAAATAAAAAATTTAAAAGCATAAAATATTATGTCACTTGCAACTTATAAATATATTTTTGCTAATATGTCAAAAAGTAATGCTATTAATGTACAAGCTATGCAAAAATGTTGGAGTTGATAAATTAATAAATAATAAAAATCATAGCATCAATACATTTAATGTTTGAAATTTTTTGAGAAACATATTCAAAAGAACTTCAAAATGATTTAGTTAATTGTAATATTTCTTTCAGAAGTTATAGCAAAATAATAAATATAATTGCCAACATCATTGAATATTTACAATTAAATTTTATTTAAATAAGTAATAAGTTTTATCTTAACAGTTATTACAAATTATTCTTGTTAATCAAAAAGTTATTCAAAAAATAAAAAAATTAAAACATTAAAGACCCTAATGTTGTATGCAACATTACAAGCATAGTAATTACAAAAATATAATTAGTATATAAAATAAAAATTCAACCTAATGCATAGACTATTGCATATAATTGTTTACAATATGCAAAACGTACTATAACAATTTCTTACCAAAATTCAACAATTATGTCTACACTACTACAAGGCAAGAAGTATGAAAGTAATAAAACTTTCATATAAATATAAAATAAAAACAATTAAAATTATATGTATAATATTCAATATATGTTGTTCTATTATTATAATCTACATAAATATGTTTGTACGTCATAAAATTAAAACATTTAGAGCTTTAATAAAATTAAAATATAAATATTGAAACATAGAATTTTCAAATATTTTAAATTTTTTGTAGAATAAATAAAACTAATTTTTTCTTTTTGTATGTCTAACTTCATTCTACCAACAAATTGAAAATGTGTTGTAAAAAACTTTTAGATCAAACATACAACACTAAAAATCTATAAATTATTGCACAAAAAAAAAGTATTGTGAACATAAAGACTTAATGTAAATATTTAATTATATGTACGAAATATAAAAATTATAAAATGGACAAAAAATTCATAATATTAAATTTCAAAATGTGATTTTCGTAATACATAAACAAAATATTTTATTAAAGGTAACATAGTAAAAAAGATATTAAAAATTAAAAAAAATATATAACAAGTGATATAAATAAAAATATAATATAAGAAAACTTTGAATAAGAAAATTGTTATGTAGTCAAATACTTATCTTTTGATTAAAAAATAGTGAGAGCTATTTTTGATGATTCAACAACCTGTTATGACACTCTAAAGATGATATATTAGACAAATATATAATATCAACACTTTTTTCATAAGATAATATTTCTCACTATCACACTATACAAATATACTTCATGGATGCTTTTATTCATTTAGTATTTTTGATGTCATACAATAAATATTTCTACTTGCTTGGTAAATTAAAAAATATTACATAATGTCAATAATTGGATGTATTACTCTAGAAATATTATATTGTTTAGCATGAAATAAATTTAATTTTTAAAAAACAAAATGGTTTTTAGTATTGTATATTATGTTATTCCCAATAAAAATAACACAAGAGATCACAATATGTAAAGTTTTAAAAATAATAAACATAATTTCATATCTAAAACTATTGATAACATAACTATTACTTTCATATAAACATTAAAATACTAAATACAATGCAATATCAAAGAATTTTTTTGTTTTGTAACGATTTACAAAATAATTAAATGTGTATGAGTAAAAATATACCTAAAAGTTTCTATTCTAATGAATAATTATATTTAAAATATAAATATGACAAGTATAAATATATTAAAAAATTAAAAAAATATCATCATTATAATTAATTAGTAATACATTTAAAAAATCATTTACTCTATACATGAATAATAAAACTTTTCATACTCCAAGCTAAAAACACCCACAATGCAAATAAAATATGTGAAAACTTAAATTTATTAATAGAGTATCTTATTAAAAAGCTAATGGTTGTAAAAATTGTCAAAAAACTTTAGTGATGGCAAATAAGTATATAAATTTAATTTTAAAAAATGTAAAATAATAAAGGGAAAATTCTTGAGAAGATAAATAAATATAATAAATTAATGATCATTGTCTTATATGACATTTAAATGACATTGTGATGATAAACAAAACAAAAACATATGAGTATGCTGATATTTCCTCTTAATAATGAATATATTTCTTATTATTAGCATCAACTTTAAAATAGTAATAAAAAGACAAATTGAACATTATCTAAATATGATTTAAGATTTTAATGTCCATTTCTTAATATATGTTAAATAGACATATTTATCTAATTTTTATTTGAAATGTCATATTCGTAATTGTTTTGTTAGTGTTTATGTTTTTGTTAGTATAACAAAAGCTTATTTTTATATTTTAAATATTTGAAGTATTTGTTTTTGTAATCTTTTTTTATCATCTTAAAAGATTTTGTATTATCTAAATAGAAGTATTTTTTTTATGATAATGCTCACTCTATTAAATCATTTTAATATTTTGCATTGTTAATCATTTTCTCTCTTTAAATCCAAAAATGTCTTTTATGATATTTGTTGGAACATAGAACACAGTCACCTCGATGTTTTTATAGAATTTGATAAATAATTTTAATTTTTTTATTTTTTTGTCATATTTTTGATGTTTTGAATGGTATTGCAAATTTTTTCTAAAATAATTATATTTTTTATTTAATCCTTTTAAATATTTACTAATAATGAAGAATAATTTTTTACTTTTTTGTTTTTTATTATTCTAAAAATAGACTGCTATACATAGCATACACTCTTGAACTATTTAGTAACATTTTTAATGTTAGAAGTTTAATGTCAAGAGTTTTCTTTATTTTTACGTTTTGATTTTTGTTTAAATGTCCGACAAGGTTTTTAAATTATGTTCATAAAATATAAAAACTTTGTCAATTATATTTCTTTTGGACAAGAACTTAAGAATTGTTAAAAATTACTATTATAGAACTTAATAATTTAGTGTTTTTAAATGACATGTTAGCATTTTTAATAAATGATGTAGTAAGAATTTAAAAATCATAAACAAAGAAACAAAGAAACAAAGATAAAGAATATAAAAGTATAAGAAACAAAAAAATATAGTGATCATAAAACCATAAATTTTTAAATCTATTGTATAATGCTTGATGCTAAAAAATTTAAAATAAAGAAATTATAAACATAATATTATAATAATATAATAATCATAGTAATGATAATAATTAATTAAAGATAATAATTATGTCAATTTTATAGACAACATTACCATAAAAGTCATACCTATAATATCATTTTGATAATACCCCAATGCATTAAGCAACAATTATAATAGGATTTAAAAATAATCATTTAATGCGGCAAACTTTAAATTCTTGAAGACTTTTTTTATTTAAAAAATGGACAACACATACAAATATTTAAAAATAGTGAAACATCATTTTTTTTTTATATTGGATTGATAAAAGTTAAGAAATAAAATGTATGATGAAATAATATTTATTTTAACGATAGTATTATAAAATGTTCACCAAAAAATAAAAAGCTTCTTTTTTGAAAAATAATTTTAGCAAATAATCAACACAACAAAGAACTTTTCGTTTCAAAAAAAAATTGTTCAATAATAATAAAAAAATTATTTAAAAAATATAGTATAATAGTTAAATGAAAAATTCTAAGACTTCTACCATAAAAGCAAAAATGAAATGCAAAATTGACCTTTTAAAAGGACATATTAAATACAATGTACAATAAATGAGTTTCTCAATTAATTGTATTATCAAAAATTAGTGAAAATAAATTAAAGGTCTATCGACTTTTAACGAAATATATTTCAGTAAATAATTAAATAAAACATAAAATATTACAAATATAAAAAATATTAATACATAACAATATTTAAATATTATAATGAACAAAATTGAATTACTGACACAACATCAAAAATTCTTTCATGATATTACAAGTTAAACAAGTTAATGTTATAGGAAAAAAATTTCAAAATTACTAACATAACAAAAAAAATGACGATAATACAACACTTAGAACATTAAACTTTAACTCTATATCTTATTTACAAAAACTTTTTTTTATCATGGTAAGAATAATTAATTTGTTAGAGAATGGTAAACATTATCAATTTATTTAAAGCAATAAAATTTTATAGTCAAAGTGAAAAAATTAAATAAATAATGTAACCATTAATTAATGGAAGGACACTACATTTTCTATAAAAATAATTTAGTTGGACATAGATAATACCTTTTTATCTTGTTGGGACAAATCAAAACACATGGTGAAGCATGCAAAGTATTAACACATGACTCACGATAGTGAAAAACATACTTAGATATGCTAATTGAGGTCGAGGATGATTTAGGCAATAAATGTGTGCATGAATATTATGTAATGCATAAGCTTATAATAATTGATCCTAATATGACAATACAGGAAGGAAGAAGGAGAGCTAAGGTGACTTTTTATGGATAGAATTTATCATCTTTCATTTCTTTTATTTATATGTTATTTATTTGAATAATTATTCAAAAACAAATTTTTAATTATTGACAACATTTATTGCTTGTTATGCTAGTTTTGTGGAACCATTATTCCTTGGATTATATTTTGATGATAAAAAATTATTATATTGTTTTTTAATTTCTTTTGTTGAGTATTTCAAATCATGTTTCTTCACATCAAGTAGATCAATATATTATAGAGCTCAATTAATTGATTCATGGGTAAATACACAAATTGAAGACATGTAAATGAGTGTTGGAGAAATTGCTTAAGAATGGCTTAACTTCAAATTTTTGAACTGATAGATAGAGCTCTTAGTTTAGTAGTTTCTCGTCTAAAACACATCTTCTACATCATACTTTGGGTGAAAATTATTAAAGCAATCACTTAATACTCATATAACACATAGGCTTATAAATTCATTTTGCATATCACTTAAAAGGTTTAGAGGCAAATGTGCACTATTCATTTTGTGGTTAGATCAAATGTCTAAAATTCATTTACTTTTTAAAACATATAGATTCAAAACCAATTGTTTGACCTCACAGTCATCATGATCAAATGTTCAAATGTACATCATATTTTCAAAAATGTATAGACATAAATTCAATTATTTGGTCATGCAATTTTCATGATCGAATGGCTGAAGATTCGCCTTCTTTTCTTAAATGTGCATAATTTAATCTTGTAATCAGATTATTTATTTATTTTTGACATAGTGGTCCAATTTAAAATCATTCATGTATTTATCATTTACCTTGATTCAGTCACATAAATTTGAGATTTAATCATCTGTATTAAAAAACCTAAGTGATTGTCATTTACCTTGATCTAAGTACACAATTTTAATATAATGATCTAGAATAAAATCCATCTTGTGGCTCTCATTGTTCTTAATTTATACTAGGCTCACAAAATCATAATAATGCTTGATGATTGTAATGGTAATTTTATGAGCACCATTGAGCCACCAAACCCATTATTTATCATAAATAACTACTTTAAAAAGTCATCAAATTCAGGCCATTCTACCCATAGCGAATCAAAAGGATGTTCTATTTTTGTCATTGAAATATGTCTATAAATAATATTTTTTTAATATGAAAATCAGTGAAACAATAAAAAAAATTCAAGCTACAAAACTTAAGCCTTACCAACTTATGTTAACTATTATTTCCATTTGTTGTGTCCATCAATCTTCTTGCACTAACTCTCTTTTGTTTTTCATTCAAGTAAAAGAGAAAAATATTTGTGAATTATTGTATAATTTATTGAGCATAGGATTACTATATGCATAAAAATCAAATGTCATATTATAATTTTTCTTTTTCGACAAGTTTCATTTCATTGAAGGATTGCTATAGCCTATTTATTTTATTTCATTTTTTTGAGCATCATCATTTTTTATCTTACACAATTTATTTTGCTTTTCATATCCTTTACTTGAGGTAGTTGTAGGTTTGAATATGAAATTAATAACCAAAGATTTTGTACATTTTTATAATTTCCAATTTTTTTTTTAAATTTAAAATGCAAATAATATATTTTTTTTTTAAAAAAGTAAAATTTTCACAAAAATGTTTAACAAATATTTTTTTGAGGATAAGAGATAGCATAAAATTGTTATTAAAAAATGCTAGTTTAAAAAAACTTTTTCATAATTCAAAATATTTTTGTTATCAATTCTTCTCTTTTAATAAACCAAGTTTCAATTTGTATTAGAGTTAGGCACCCTTCTAAGGTGATAAAATTATCCATGGAGAACAATTGCTTAAATTGATACTTAAACAAGTTCTGATGAATGTGCTTTTGATATAAAAGGTAGTGTGTCAATCTCGTAAGAGGGGGGGGGGGGGGGGGTTGGTGAATTGTGGACTTAAAAATAGTAGTTGCTTTTTTTTAATATATTTATTTCTCAAAATAATTTTGTGTTTATAAAAAACTTTGATTATAAATATATATATTATTTTTAATATGATAAAGAAAAATAAAGATAAAAGTTATAATGTTGAATGTAAGAGCTAAAGAATTAGCCATTCGGTAGCTTGGGCTAAGGCCACTAGCTCTGATCAACGGCCATATAGGCCATCAATTCTAATGCTGAATAAGTTGATAAGTTATGGATGATTTGATTAAGAAATATTTGATCTGGGCCATCTAATCATGTTAGAGGATATGTGGATCATTCGATTAAACATAGATAAAGTTAAAGTGGATCTCAATCGTAAGATTCAAATAGGATAGTTAATAGCAATATGATTCAAGGATAAGATGAAAAGATTTCTAGCTATCTAATAAATTAGGATGAAGCTGTGGCCATTAGATGTAAGGATAAATCATATGAAATCGACAAAATAAGTAATCAATAGTTAATAAAGTGAAGGTGAGCCCCACCATGTGATCATGATTTTGGATACAAATTGGCACAAGGGATTTTGTCCAATATTGATAGGATGGAAAGGTATTTAGAATATATAAGCATTCACATGTGCTTAACATTTGAACCTAATTAGGGTTGGCTCCCCATGGTCCACTTTGTATGCTTGGTTTGAGTGCTGCCCAGCTTGATCCAATGCCTTACCCCATTAAGTTCAAAATTTCAAGGTCAGCTAGAAGGACCTCAAACTAATTTAGTTCTGATTGTTTCTTGACCCAAGGCTTGTGAAAGCCTCATTGGGATAGTACGACCTGACAGCTTTGCACTTGGGCACAAGTTGGGATGTGACAATTTTTTTAAAAATTAAATTATGAAAAATTTAACACAAATATTTTTTTAATTTAATTAAAGTTTAGTAACAAAATAACATAATTTTTGACAAACACAAATTCAATCAAGAAAATTATTATGGGTTAAAAAATAAAATTTAATTTGTTTGTTAAATCAACAAGATGATTGAACAATTTGATACTTGAATAAGATTTGAAATTAAAATGAAATGAGACCATCATAAAATCAATAAGCTGATACATTATAATAAAAAACATTTTTAAAATTGAAGAACATAAAAATTAATCCTTGAAATTTGTTGAAAAACTCCAAGGTACTTTAAATATCAGTAGGTCACCATCTTCAAATATACATAGCTAATTGTTTACATTTGAACCTGTGTTACACTAAATAAGTCTATTAAAGCAAAATAGGAAACATTTATTTTTTGACTCATCAAAGCTAAAGGGTAACCTAACAACTTCCTCTAGAAAGCTACCACTTTTTTGTGGTCATTATAATCTCTATTGAAAGATTAAGACCACCACTCACTTGAAGTTGGTATGTAGGGAAATGAAAATAAAAAAAATTCATAAGTTCTATCAAAACAAAAAACATTTGGAAAAATGGATACAAAAAATGAGAATTTAATGAAATGATGAAGCTATAAATATTTTAATTTGTACCTTGAATGTTGTTAAGGCTAATAGAATTATGAGTTTAGAAATTACTTTTAGAATTTGCCACAAGTAAATGGTAACATAAAAATGTACATCTTTTTATTTAAGAAATTAAAATTGATATGATGACATATAATTAAGAGTTGCTAAAAAAGATTTCTAATGAAGCTTTTGAAAGAATGTTTATTTTATTTATTAACATTAATAATGGACTTGTTAGATTTGAAAAGACTTTATTTATGAATGAACATCTAAAAAAGATCCTTAGAATTTCGCCAAAAGAGTATTAATCTTTCACAAGAACCTCAAAGATTACTACAAGCATTTCTATTATAACATTGGATGACTTTACAGGTGAGCTCATGACTAATGAACTAGAGATCGAGAGAAGAAAGAAGAGAAAGGCTTTATTTAGAGAAACAAATTAATAAGCAAAGTGTAAACAATAGCACTAAAAAAGAGAAAGATACCATAGAAGAGGAGACTACAGATGAAGATAGCATAGCTTTAATTTTGGAAGGTTTTTCTAAAATTTTTGGTGTTATAAGAAAATATTTGAAACAAAGGTCCAAAAAGAGAGTGAGAAGAAAAGAGGAGATATTTTTCTATGAGTGTGTCAAACTGAGACATATCGAACCAGCATGTTCTATGGAGTTAGATTGAATTGAAAAAGAGAGGAATGCAATGAAGAAGAACAAGAACTAGAAGAAGAAAGTATTGAATAAAGCTTGAACTAACTTTGAGGAGGCAAATACAAGTTAAGCGGAAGAGAAATTTGAAGAGTTTTTTTTGAGGGTGGCAGAAGTGTGTGAAGAAGAAATGGGACCATCATTAAGTGAAGTATAGGTAAGTTGTCATAATGAAGCTTTAGCTTAACAATTAATTTGTGTGTGATAATATGAAAAATTTATGTAAGGAATATAAGAAACTAAAGGAAAAGCAAAGTGAATTTTTATGTCTTTGTGAACATATTATAAATAAGGCTAACACATATTTAATGAGCATGCAAAAGGCTAATGATTTTTTAGAATAAAAATTTAGGGGAACACATTGTTAGTTAAGGAACTAACGATCTTAAATCCTTGAAATATGCTTGTTCATTATTAAATGCAAAACTTATTAGTAGAAATATTTTCCGTTTTAAATGCTAGAATATTTGATGTTCATTGGGATAAAAGAAATGCCAATATTTTACAAGGTTACAATAAAAATTTTACATGTCATTATAGCATGCAAAACAACTATACAGCACATGTAGGTATTATTAAATCTCATGTTTAATCTAAATTTTCTAAAGTTTCTTCATAGTTAGGGAAAACTGTACATCATCCACTCAAAAATATTCTTGACCTAAAAAGGTTTGGCTTCATAACTCTAACAATTAATTTATAATTATAGGAATGTTTTCTTTTGAAAGATAAGTAAGTCGTGATTCTTGGATAGTTGTTGTTTGAGATAGACGACAAACAATAAATTTATTAACCTAATAACAAGCTTATGTCGAAGGAAAAGTAGTAGTTTGTGAGAACTCAAAGAAATATATCAAATAAATAAATATTATTGGAAATTCAACATTTTTTGTTATTAAAGTTTAATAGTTTAAAGTATAATTTCCAAAATATGAGTAAATTATGTGATAGCAATTTTAGTATTTTAATTGATTCTGCTACATATAAAATTAATAATGATGGAAATCTGTTAGTTATTACAACTAAATGAGATAACACTTATTCACATGAATTGAAATAAGTAAGCAGTTCTCAAATAGAATGTTTGTGTCATATGTTAATTAGTTTAATTTATGGCATAGAAGACTTTGTCATGCTAGCACACATACTTTAAGAAAAATAATTAAATATAACTTAATAAAAGGTTTAATTAAATTGTCTTTTGTAGATGATTATGCAAACCCTTTGAGCTTTCTAAAGTAAATGCTTTGCACATAAACAATGCATGAGTATAGAACATAAGAAATATGGACTAGGTTCGAAAAAAGACTGTTTTGGGTATACATATATAAGTTAAAAAAAGGAGTAAATCTTGTAAATTATTTTATATCTTGATAATTAAATTAGAAAAGGAGTTTCATCATAATTTAATTGCCATAAGAACAATAATAAAGGCGAATTTAGAAGTGAGAAAATTATTGATTATTTTAATAATAATAGAATTTCAACAAATTCTTTTATATTTTGGTTGTATTTTAGATAACTCATATATTTTTAAATTTTAACAACTTTGGTAGAAGTGCAAGATCCCTTATAAATTGAAGTAAATGTGAATAAGTTGATCCAATTATACAAAAATATTGCATTACTATTGCTAAGAATGGACCAATCTAAGCATGATTGTCTAACAATAAATTTAACATTTTTTAGAGCTATTTGCCCTTTCATTCCTTATCCATGTAAATAAATTTCCAATTAAATAGAGTTCTCTTATGCACCATTGACTATTGTAATCAATGAATTTATTCCTTCCCACCTAAGATTGGATGGACTCTTGTATCCATGAAGTGTAGCTATTACATTAAAGAATAATATTTCTATCCATGCAGCTTTAATTTGTTCAAAAGCAAGAGCCACAATGTACAAAAGTGTTTGTTACCACATGAATTCAGCATACACATAAGTATTATAGACACCATTTTGTCTCCATGGATTATCAATGAGCATGGTAACTAACTACTCATCCTCATTTAAGGTTTGACAATGGATTCTTTTAAGTCAAAATACCTAAATCCCATTGGATTTATTCCTAATGTACTGCTCAAATTTTAATATCTTAGATAGATTATGCAATGAGCTATTGTCAGCCATAAGTTCCATGATAGTAATCAGAATATTTTTTTTTGAGTAGAAGCATAAACTACCTTCTATAGCTCTTATTTAATGTACCTCTTACATTACAAGTTAGGATGTTATCAAATAAAAGCTATTTCTTATGAAATTTAAGAAAATTAGTCACCTCTATGAATCCGATTCAAATTAAGGTGCATCTTTAACAATTTCTAATACGTCACTTTGAGTGCCTATTCTAAATTAGGTTGAAATCTCCATCTTTATATTACATTAAACTAGAACATGTAAATAAATTAAGCTATACATTGCTAAAATCTTAAAATGATTGACCCATGTTAATTCATTTGGAAACTTGGTTTCCCTAAACATGTGCTCAATCTATTACTAGCTGTATTAGATAAACAATTTGTTACATTTTATACTCCATTGTAGTGGAACAATTTCATAGTGCCTTAATATTTTTTCATACAATATCCCTATCTAAAATGAAACTATTAGAATGTAGTGACTTTTCATTTAGAATTTTTTCTATTTCATAAATAATGGCATAGTAAGATTATATTCATTCACATTTGTCAGTGCTTATTTTTGCTTGCACATTTGGTAACATTTTATTTTTTTGGACATTGAAGAGTGGTGTGACCTTGGCCATAAAAGATGATTTAACGACAAAGTAATTCACTGTCATAATCTATTTGAGTTTTTAAATTTTTTGTTATCTGGATTCAACAATGTAATTCCTTCACTAGATCCACTTCAACACACATCTTCTTTATGCTTACTCTAGTTAGGTTTATAGTAGATATAGTCACTTGTATAGGATTTGTTTACACTAAAGCTGAGGATTACAGAGCTTCCTCGTTGAAAAACTCAAATGGAGCTTAAATTAGAGCTAATATTGATTCAAACAATATCTACACTAACCATTTAATATTTTGTTATTTAATATTGTTGCTCATATAATCAATAGAATCATAAACAAGGGTTATTTAAGATATGCAATATTATGTTGTCATTCCTTATAAATGCAATAATTGTGTGCAACATAATTTAGCATAGTTTGCCACTATAAAATAGATAATAATCAAGCCTTCTTATATGACAACCTGTCATGAGAAGATACACTAATTCTTACATATTTTGGATTCCATAAGCAATCTATGTACAACAATTGGTTGAAAATTAAAAATTTAAGATTGGGTTAAATGCATGTCAATCAAGATTTTTAGAAATTAAAAAACAATATACAACATATATATTTGAGGATAGAATTCTAGTTCATCTAGAATCCTTATTCAACTTATTTTGTTTCAAAATGGATTCATCCTTATCTATTTGGTGTGGCTTATTTCCTTGTGAATCAAAATTAATGGAATTATTATGTTAAATTGACAAATGCTTATTCTTATTAATTATGATCTTAAAATCTTATAGTGTTTTACTAAGTTTAAAATTTTGTTACTTGATGTTAAAATTTGGGTACACGATTATTTCGTTAAGTTAATCATTATGAATGTAGGTTTACTAAAATTTTTAACATTTATCAAATAGTGGTGATTAAATATTCAAATAGTACTTATATGCATAATAGATTTTATAATTAGTATATAATGTCAACAACCATGATGACATAATATTATCTGCTCATACTGAATAGTTCCCAATCAAATACTTCAAGATGTTAATCTTAATGACAAATTGGGTTTTTCATTTTGAATCAAACAAAGTTAATTTTAGCCTCTGTAAGAGCCTATTATGTTGGGAGACCTACATGATTTCCTAAAGCTTTATATTTATGACACCAAAAAATGTTGTATTCTTTAGAGGTAGTAAAATGTGGTGAGTGTGAAGTATCTTAAGTTCACATAAAAACGAACGTGACCTATGAATTTGAGCATATTTCCATTGAATTGAACAAATGGCCTTCCTCAAAGAGCGATGTAATAAAACTTGATTTTGTCTACGACAACAATTTGATGTTATGTTTGAGGTAATATATGTAAAGCACACAAATTGGTACTTAATGATAAGGCTTTTTCATGTATAAAAAATTCTTAAATTCAATGTTAACAAGAGTGTCATGATGTATGTACATGCATATATGATGTATAAACTAAAGTATTTCGTTCAAACAATAGAATTCATAAAAGTCAAACATTAGAATATTTTCTTATTACTGAAATCAAGCTTTTTATTTTTGAGCAACCTATATTCTAATGTCAAATAATTGGAAATTTAATCAAGTTCTAAGGGAACATTGTTATAGTAATTCTTTTTTGCATGTAATTAACTAGTGAAGAAATCTTCAAATAATCATCAAGTGTTAACGATTCATATTTTCTTAAGTTGACCATATACCATTTCAAGATCATAAAGATAAAGAGAAACAAACAAATCTTGAAATGTAATAGCAAAATAACATAAAAAAAATAAATTTTGTAGCATTAGACCTGAAAATAAGATTTTTTTTCTTTATTTTTTAATATTAATTCAATTAATTTTTAATAAATTCTAGATATTCAAAACAATCGCATGAAATGAAAAGATGCTAGTTTAATCAGAAATTAGAAATTATGCAAAGTTCTTACAGTTAACCATTCTTTAATACCATGGTAATATAAAATGATATACTAAAACCTATTTTTTCATCATCGATAATTGAAAAGTTCAAATGTTCACGGAACGTATCCATATAAAAGCATACCTAAAGGTGCTATAGGTTTACAATAAAAAAAATCTTAGTATTACTAAACAAGTAAAAACTTTCCCAGAAGCTTAAGACATGCATTGATCGTTAACATAAGGGATGTTAACCTTAAGAAAAAATGGTTTTAAAAACAAATGTCTAGAATACTCAAGTTAGTGATAAAGTGCCAAGGTGGACAAATTGTGTTTTTAAAATGATAAACAAGAAAATCATATTCACTAAAACATACTAGAAATTTAGATTGGATGATTAATTTCCTAAAAGTTGAAATTAAACAATTGAGAGCTTTCTTAGACACTTGGTGCCCTTGTGGAAGCTGGATAATATTTTGGGATCTTGCTTTTTAAGCCTTCCAACTCCTTCATAGGCTACCTTTAAAATCACACTATTGTATTGAATATACACAACTTGCTTTTAATAAAATAGCTTAATGGTAGCACTTTGTTATTTTATTCAAATTACATTACTTACAATTTTTTGTGTATCACTATTTATAGTTCTCTTAAAGCTATAATGATAACTTGTTAGGTTAGGATACAAAAGAATATTAATGGAAAAATATGGAACATATTTTAGAATTCTAAAGTATATTTTTAGAATTCCAAAATTCATCACAAATTATAAAAAAACATAATTTGAATTCAACCCCAAATATTTTTTGAAATGAAGCAAAATTAAATTGGCATAACAATCTCCTAAATTGGCATGTGCATTTTGAGTGTCAATCTAGTGGGTTGCAACGAGGTGGCTTACACGATCAATGCAGCACAGGTCGAGAGACACAACTACACCTTAAGCATAATATGCGGGACATCATGAGCTAACAAGTTGACATTTGTTCAACAGCCAATAAATTTCAAGCATTACAGATCAACACTGGTCAGTGTGTGTTTAGTAGATCAGTGAGTTTTAAGAGTCAAGACATAAATTAAAACTAGTATTGGCAAATGTGAAATACAACAGTGAGCAAAACAAAAAAACGACCAAACACTCAATTTTAATCCTTTCTAAAGTAATTTTGTAAAAAAGGTTTTTCTAACAGAATTATCATATTACTAGAAGGATGTAGTAGATAGCATTTAAGGTTAGATGTATGTAAAAAGCTACCAATCAATCTCCGAATGACAAAAAAATTGTAAATGCAAATAAATTAAAAAATTGATTAAGGAAAAATTAAAAAAGTGTAATAAAAATAGTCAATTGTAATAACGATTACATTTATTACATATGATGTTTGGCATGATATGAATGTAGATATCAAAAACTTATATAGTTTTTTTAAGCTATGTTGATCACATAAATGATCCCCATAGTTTCCTTAATAATGCAATACACAGCTTTATTGGTGTGGAAATGAGAAAAATGAAGAACTTAGGTTTTCAAAATTTTTAATTTTAGATGATGATATGTAATTTCAGTGCTAGATGGTTGAATTTTTCATAAGTTATATGGTTCTATTTATATTTGTTATAAGTAGTTGAAATCTCGTAAAATTATTTAACCAACTATTGCATCATTACAACATATTGAAGTCACAATAGTTATAATTCATTACTTAAAATTCTTTATTATGTTTATCAAGACTTCGTGAGCATGATTGATACCACATAGATTATGCATTAAAATTGTATAGCACACCTAAGAGTGCAATGACTAGTCTTGGTCTAAAGAACTATCATATTGTACATTGAGAACCATATTGACAAACATTTCATGAAAAGATTGATGAGAAATATATTTGATGAGAAATACGTATCAAATATATTATTATTGATGATGAAATAAACAAAATGAATCATCTAATTAATTCACTAGCTCTAGTAATCTCTAGCTAAATTCTTACTCAAATTTTAACAAATTGATCTTTCTATAAGGGGAGAGTAATGTGGCTCAAGAAGTGATCTTTGAGCCATACAATAAAACTATTATGCACTAAGACAAAATATAAATATAACAATGGAATAAATCTTATGAATTAATAACATAAGTTTCTAACTAATAAAATGTTATAATCATCTACTGTCTAATTCAATATATATTTCCTTAGATTATGATTTAGTATCCACTTCATGATATAATATAATTTCCAATGCATAAGAATCATGATATACTTTTTCAAATAATGTAATCTAGCATTTGTCATGATAATGATAATCACATGGGCATTAATTTAGGATTCTAAGCATCTTCAACAATAAGAAATGGTACTTAATAGAAGAAAGCACACCACTGGACTAAATATGTAATTGTTTTCTTCTGGGACTATTCATACAATGTCTTTCTATAAATTTTAGAGGTTCTTATCATGAAATATGATACTCTAACTATAGGATTAACTATTCAAATTTAACTAACACCAAGCAAATGTGATACTACAACTATAGCCTTAAGGTTCCTACTAAATCCTAATTCAACTATCTAGAATTTCTTGGCCCATTTTTCTTATATTTAATCTTGCCCCATTTTTCTTTGGACCTTTCCTACCTAAGATAACATTATAGTCAATAATGGCTTAGCTTTTAAACTTAAATTCTATATTTCTTTTATTGCTAGTGCAACAAAGTCTCGATTCACACAAGTATTACTAGTTACCCTTGTGATCCCAAAATAATCCATTATCACTGTGATCATGATAAGGCCTCTACTAATCCTCCATACATTTTTCTGATCACCATTGTGTGTGTGATCATGTGACTTAGGAGACTAAATAAAATTACTAGTGGTCTTATCCAAATGACCTATTCAATCCAAGATCTAGCCAACATCATTGCCATATTATTTACATGGCTAAACAATGCACAACCCTATGTCATATTCCAAGCTCTTCCACCTTCTTACAATGCCTTGGATGATAGCTTAGATAACCAAAGCTTAGTTTTCATTGTTCATAAAGGTTCACAAATTGTATTTCATGTGAGTATCATAAATATCTTTTATTATGGCTTCCTTTCCTATTATGCCTTTTCTATGCCTTTGAGCATGGCTGCAAACTTATGCCAAACATATATATTCCTACCCAAGAACATTAAAGCCACAATTTTACAATGTTAAGGTTTATGAATTATCCATAAAACCTTTACCATAATGTGTAACCTTAACCTCGATAGTTTTAGTCATAACCAAACTTTTTGGTTGCTAATCGAATCCCTACTAAACATAGCCTTCTTATAAGCCTTTAAACTGAGCCCTTCAACACTTTCTAAGTACCAACCAAGAACCTGACATATCTTAAAATCTATTTAGGTTCTCTTGAGTGTTGAACCAATGCCTCTTATAACTTAGCTATGCCCATGGTTCCATGCTTCACAAGTAGACCCTTGTTAAAAGAATGGCTGGCTACAACAATATCTACATTTTTTTATTTATTTTGAAGTTTCTTTAAATAGGTTTTTACTTAATCTATGGCATAACATATATCACATTACATTTCATATATTTTTATCCATGATTTTAGTGATAAAGTACCCATTTATATCATGTCGTTCTATTAACCAAACTTGTGAGTAATTTTAAACATAATCATAGTGCTTCACATCGAAAATACATTTTAAACAATAAGTTTATATGTAAAATATATAATAAAGTTATAAACTTTTTTTTTCATCGTGGCACAATACTCTTTGTCTATTATTGCAATAATCAAGAACTAAATATTACATTCAATCTAAATTATGAAAAATCAATTATACTTAGAAAAAAGAAGAATTACACTAAAGATACAAACTCTTAACAATATATAGTAAGAAAAAGGGCTACTTTTTGTCAAGGTTATGAGGGTTGTATTCAATAAAATTTTGTTCTCCATGATTTTCAAATTTTTTTAACAATTCTCATGATATTCTATACTTAATACATAAATGCTTAGACAACCAACACAAAAATCTAAATAGTCATAAATTTAAAGATTATTTTAATATATTTTACATGGTGTTGTCTTTGATAAGAAGTGTTTTTTGTCAACTAATTGCTATTTTAAAATCATCTTTCACATATATTCATAACCAAAGCCAAACATGTAATATATGATCTTCTAATTTGCTTTCCATTGATAGGAAAAAATGTAATATACATTTTTTATCAGTCAACTAGAAACACTGTATAAGAAAGACAGAAAATTCAGCCAATCATTTACTAAAATAAGTCTTCCTTATTCTTGGGTAGAAAGAATTTCCACCTTCTTTGACAAGTTTCATGAAAAAGTATGACTAATTATTGTCACAATCAATTTCCAATGTTTCATAAACATTTTAACAAAACAATCCCTTTTTATCTTGGCTTAGATCTTAGATACATTTATTATATGAACTCAAGTATTATCCTATTTTGAAAAGACAGAGAGGACTTCTCTTTTGTAAGGTCATTCATTGCATGAATGCTTTAATCCTCCTTCTTTTTCCTCATAGCTTGCCTCACTTGTTTTACTTAGTATCTACTATGTTGGCTCCAAAAACTTCCCCTTTTATGGTTGAGTTTTCTTAAATTACAAGAATGTTTTAATAGCTTACATAGCCTTGGCCACACCACTTCAAACCAAGGATTTACTTTGTGATAAACTAGTCTTTTGTTGGAGTAGCAAGAATTCATTATTTAAAATTAACCCTCTTTTAATTACACCACTTTTGGTCTTCTACATAAAGCTCTTTAAATTTAAGAATCAATGTAAGGTATTGTAATAGATTATTCTTTCTATTATATTCATCTTTCTTATGATATTATAGAATTCATGATATATAAAAGTTTTTCTTTTAATCCTTCTATCTTCAACCAACAACCCCTAATATTAAAGAATCCTATCCATATTTTATCAAGAATTCATGGTAGGATTGAAGTAAGGATGAGAGAAAAAGTTAGTAATATAATAAACTTATAAGCTTATTTTGATACATCAAGCCTAATCATGGTTCATTTGTTATAATTTAAATTTTACAATTCCACATTGCTTCCAATTTCATATTTAAAATTTTAGAATTAAACATTCAATTTATCTATATTGAATGTTAAAGTATATTTAAATTTTAGTTAAAAAAGAAATCATATACTTTAATTAAATAAATAGTAATTATATGGCTAAAAATATTAGGTGTAACAAACACTTTATCAAATAAGAGTAATAAAGAGCTATAATTGCTATAGCTACATATCATTCCCATTGTTTTCATCAAAATAAGAATAATAAATGCATTTTCCCATTACCAATTAAGTGTAAGAATTATTGTTGGGAATCAAATTTATATTCATTATTGTTTTACTTATAATCATGGTCCTAGAATCTTCATAGTTATAAATATACCTCTAAATTATATTCCTATCCCAATATTCTTGCCACATTACATATTCAATAATAAAAGATTATTGATGACATTAATCTTTGCCAATATTTTGATAATATAATTATTCATTATCTTTAAGACTATATAACAAAGAACTTTTAGCTAAAAAAATTATGAATATGATGGCAGAAATTCATAAAACGATCAATAAGTTATTTATTAATTATTGGGTAAGTTATAAAATCGTACAAAATAGATTGCACGACATCTATTTTAGAGATTGTAGCAATATTTAAGATTTAATATATGCTATATATGGTTGGATAATTTATTTAATGAAGAATCTTATCAAGAACCTAAACGTTTAAAAAATTTTAAATTGAATCCATTAACATCCTCTCTTTGAAACATTACTATACAACAATTTGAGAGACACTAAAGGTTGAAAGATGTTGTAGCATTTCTCATTCGCACTTGCTTAAACTATTTATAGACAAAAGTGTAAGATAATTTGAAATAATATGGACTTCAATTTATTAAAAATTACAAATTTAGTTACCAATTTTAGAAAAATAAATAAGATATCTAGTAAACTGATAAAAAATATTGAAAAATGGGAAATCATAAAAAATGAAATAAAAGTTGCAATGTCAACAAAATTAACAAAAATTGTTAAGATAATTACATAACTGATGCAATTTGAGTTTAACATCAAAAATTGATTTAAATAGAATAGCAATTGATACCAACTAATAAGATGATTATATGCTAAAATTTTATATTTTGAGCTTATAAGATGTATCATAATTTTTTTTCTTGCTCACCAAAAGAAGGACATTCTTTCCAAAAGCTTGGGGTCATATTTATATGATTTAATATTGTAAGTCAATTAAGCAAACTAAGTAATGGTCCTAGTAAACATTTTTTCAAACACAAATATTAGGAAGCTTTCGAACTACAATTTAAATTGCAAAACTATTTACATGAAAAATCATGTAAATTTAAACTGTTATGTTCTTATGATCTAATTATTATTAGATCAACATAATAAGCTTTCATCATGTAGATCATAAGAACAACATAAATTACACCTCATTCAATAATTTGAACAACTAATTTCGCTAAGTTTAAAGTTGGAAACTTTTTGATAAAGAATTTTTTATGTCATAATTTTTATTGAATTATATATTTATTATATTTAAAATATAAAAAATTTATTTTTAAAAGAAATATATAAAAAAGAGCAAGAATTTCGAAAATTAATTTTTTTTACAAGAAATTTGAAATTGGTTTTGTTTAAATAAAACTATACAACTATGGGAATCATTATTGTAAAACATTGTGCAAAATTTTAAAATTTTATCATACTACTTATGAAATGGTTGTCGTTATAGTGTAATGATTGATGCGATGTCAATAACAAAAAACTTATCATAAATTGAAGCATTAGTTAGAAAAATGTTTTGAATATTCAATACATATACATTATGGTTTCAAAATTTTTTAATATTATAATCACAACAAAATTGTTAGTTTATAAACCATTTTATGTAATTAGAAAAATCATTATTATAGAAATTAAATATTGAAGAATTTATTTAATTTGTTGATATTTCTAATAAAAGATATAATAGAAATTTAAAAATCATAAACAAGGTTCCAAAGTTAAAATAAAATATAAATATAAAATTATCAAGAAATTCAATGACAAAAAATGAAATTGATGGTAAAACACTTAATATTGAAAAATTTAAATTGAAAACATAACTGACAACATTCAAAATATAATAAAATTGTAAATTTTTTAAAGTGGTTATAGTTTTTAAAAACCTAAAAATTACTATGAAAATTTATTATTATAACAAAATATTGAAAACAATTAAAACTATTTTGAGGTAATGCTAATAGGGAAAGATTTTGATACTTCAAATAAATTATCTTTCATGTTAAATAAAAATATACATACAACAATAATTTTAAATTTTGTAAATTCTTTGTACATTATATACATATGAAATTTAATTAATTTAAACTATAATAATTAATATAACAAAATATTAGAATGTAATACATTAAATAAAACTAGTATAAATCATAATGACATAAAAGTTAGAAAATATAAATCATAAATAAAAATAATACTAAATATAAAACAAAACATTTTTGATGTAGACTCATACATTTCTATATGAAAAAGCTTTCTTAAAAGTTATGCAAATAAATCTAATTGTCACAAATAAAGACTTATTAAACTTTAATTGAAAGAAAAAATTAAGATATGGAGATAGCCATCATGATAATATATTTTTTAAATGTTAAAAACTAACCCAATTAAAAAATAGTTTCACCAAGCATGATAAATTTTCCAAAACATAAAGTTTATAACTAATATATCTAAAATCTAAAAGGTTAAACTTTTTTGGAATGACATGTTATTATGTAAAGCATAAAACATTTGGATGTTGACCTCATCTTCAATAAAATTTGTAATAAATTTGAAGAATTGCTTTGACCATCTCTATAGCATCTTTGGTTTGCGAGCTAACATACATTACTAAAATTGTAAAGTATATTTTGGATTTATAGTAATTAGAAAGGACTAATGGTAACAAAATATATTTGTCCTTTTATTTGCATGATAAAGTCAACAAACCACCTTTGTATACTATTTGATGCTTTAATATTCCTTTTCTTAATTTATTTGTAATGATATATATTAATCATGATGAGTTGTTAATCAGGATAACATTAAATTTTTTTAAATTTTTAAATAATAAATATAACTCATTATTTCATATGTTACTAAGGTTTTTATTTTTAAAAATTATTTATTTATTTTATTTTTTAACATTTACTATGTTTTCTATGTCTGTCGATCACTTTTACTTTAACTATTTTGTAAAATACACTTTCTTGCAAAATCTAACATTAATATGTTTTGCATATTTTCTTATATACTTTTTCCCACAATGTTTAATTTTTTAATTATTATAATATTTTATTTATTCACGTATGTATATTTCACTAGTTTTGAAGATTATGTCAACTTATGTTTTATATATGATGCACAGATTATTAAAATTTTTTATTATTTATCTTTATGTGATATTTTTATATACATTAAAAATAAATAATTTTAAATTATTAAAATAATTATTTTTTACAAACTATAGATAAAATTTAAAATATTAAAATATTTGTTTCACTTTTTGCATCTAAATTTTTGAAAACACATGTGAAAGATAAATTGATCTATATAACATAAATGACAAGATATGAAAGGCTATAAAAAATAAGAAACCATGAACATTATTTCTCATTTGCAATTTTAACTCTATATTTGTATTTTTTCATTGAAAGATTTTTTTTCGGTAAAATCAGCTTGAAAGAAATGTTTGTGTAAAACATTTGATTACAATGAATGCAAGGTGGTCTCACTCAATGAACTTTTGGATATGGTCACTAACTAATGTTATTTTATTTAGCAACATGTTATGTGGGATTATTTGTGATAAAAATAGCCAATTCTAAAATGTAGACTACATTTATGGAGCACCAACTACCCTTTAAAGGTTTTATTATTAACATTGATGATAATGAATAACTTATACAATTCTTAAAAATCCTAATAAATCTTTAATTCTAACTTCCTTCAAAGTGGCCACAATGTCAAAATGAAGATTCAATTGATCATGTTTTCTTGTTATAAAAAAACTAAATAGATATTGGTTACTTTTTTTCAATAATTTAAACATAATTAAGCCTAAAATAAATAAAATCATGAAATTGATTGAAAAATAGGGCAAGCTATAGTATATGAAATCAGTAATATAGGGGTCATAATCATGTTACACACTTTGACATCATAGAATATTTAGAAAGCAAGTAGTGTTAAAGGCATTGCAAACTTCAATCAAACAAAACAAGTGTTATATGCAATATTAAAGATGAATGCCACTTCATAAGAACATGTTACCTCCCCAATAATACTTCATAGGAAGATGTTAGACAAGTCATTCTGGGGATCATCAATCAATGTGAAATAACTTGAGCAACAATAGTGCAAGTAGTAAGGTAGTTCCCTTTATTGATGATGTAGATGCAGTTAACCATCATTAGTGAGAATGTAAGAGGAAACTATAATGTTGTTGTAGTTGGAATTATTAGGAACAATTTAGAGGAACCATGTTTAGTATCTTCTCATATTGCAATAAATCAAACAAGACATGAAGTCAAGGTAATAGCCATAACTAGGGCTTTGTAATTATGCAGCTAATTACAATTTAGCAATTTTCTATTACATTGTGTTATTTACTATATTCCATGGCACAAGAAATATATCATGGGAGTTAGCAAAATGTTGCAAGTAAGAAAAATAATTTGCTACACATACAATACAACTCAATATGCAAAGAAAGCAATAAAGTGGTCATATCTTTAGGTAAACAAACTATAATGAAAAATTCAACTCATATATATGATGGTCAAACAATTATAATTAAATGCAAAGTTATTATTAATATGGCAAAAATATAGCTTCCATACATCTTATGATTATAAAAGGCATGTCATTTAAAATATTGAATATGTTTTCTATCTACATCAGGATAAACCTAACTACTTGAGGTTTCTACATTTTTTATACAATACAAATATTGTTTTCATAAGATAGACACTTGTAACTTTGAGAGTTACTATTCATGTGCACCAAAAATCATAACAATAAAAAGTTAAACGGCTTTGGGTGGTGAAACCTTTTTATTTCGTGCATGATTTCCTAAGAACATCTTTAACAACAAATTGATCAAAAAGTACACAACAAAGTAAATAATATCAAACTATTGTACTATTATGATGCCACATAGCTTCAAATCATAACATTATATAGGAAAAATTGGATATCTCCATTACATACAATCTTTCATACTTAGATGAGTTCAAAGATCATCAAAGAATTATGCACAATAGACCAACATGATCTATGTTTATTGTATTATCATCAATTTTTGCTTGGTTGTCACTAATATTGTTCATCTTGTTATGCAGTTGTGTTGCAAAAATGTAGTATCAACCATTTGGATTGTTGGGCAATTTTATATAGGTTGGACATGGTCTTTAGATGTTGATGGGAGTATGTTACATTTTTCATCACGTTGTGTAAATATATTAGTGTTGGTTTTGCTAGCAATAATGGCATCATGGTCATATAACCAAGGTCATAATAAGATGATACTTCATATCAACATAGGAACAGCATCACATAAAATATATTTGAAATTATTTGCCAAATTTAACTAGTAAAATTCATTTTTTTCTTGACACACATGCATATTTTGTTGATAAAAAAATAGTGTATGGCTTTAGGTGATGAATGATCCATAGTTTGAGGTATGTTATACCATTTGTAGAAATGGCATTTTAGCTACTGCCAATTTCTATGATATATTTATAATCCTTTTCTCTAAGCTTGACAAACATTTGACAGATGGTGGTATGTCTTCAATCGTTACACCACTTTCGTCAAGTAAAAGTGCTTCTCATGATTATAATCATCTAATGTCATCTATGTTGTTCTCTCAGTCCTCATTGGAGTATTCATTGGCTAACTAGGACTAGGAAGCATATTCTTTGGTCTCTTATTTACTCAATTGTGTTCAATTCCCCATAATTATCTTCCTTGATATAGCTTACTTGTCATTTATGGTATTGGGCTACTGTATGACTTCACTTTTAACATCAAGAACAAGTTACTTGGGTGATTGGTTAATAAGTTTGTTGGGTTTTATTTTAAGTTTAAGAATAAGAAGGGCATGGAGTGGTATGTTTTGGTACACTACTTATGGAGCTTCTAGGGTTGGTCAGCTTGAAGTTTAACATGGTTGTTGCTCAATACTTTTGACTTGATAAATAATTCTAGGCTTCATAGTTAGTGGAATTCCTATAGGCCTCTTCAAATGTGTGAATGTTTTGCATAAAAAGTTCCCTCTAAATATATCTCTAAGCCCAACTCAAAGTCTACAAAAGGTGGCCAAAGAATTTACAATAAGAGCACAATACAAATGTACTCATAAAAATGAGTAATGCACTATTAACATACTTTCCTCCTTTTCTTTGGGCTGTCACTTGTTAGGTAAGTGATTCTTTTAGGAGAGGAATATATATTTTGATGTGTGGTGATATCCTTTGTTAACAATAAGTTTTTATCATTTCTATAGATGGTTAAGTTTTTTTTCTTAGTTTCATTTGTGTAAATAATACCATTATTTTTCATCAAGTTTAAACTATTACAAGAAATTGTCAAACAAAACTTTTGACTCTATGTATCTTTTGAGGTTTATGATTCCTTAAAAAATGGGAATGTCGCATTTTATAGACTTCATGTGTTTGTTACCATCATTATCTTTGTGTTAACAAAAGTTGATTATAAGAGGTATTTGATAAAAGTGGATGACAATATTAGAATTGAAAAGGTGTGCTTATTTTGACCTTGTTCTCGTTTGATTATAAAAAACATATTTCTCTACCTTCTCTTCCATAGTTTGTGTTCTAGTTAATCAATCCTAGAGGGTCACTTGTGCTTGGTTGATGTGTGAGTGCTCTATCTGACAAGTTCTACATGATATCATGTGTATAAATTGTGCCCTTTCAAAATAAGAAAAGAAAACTTCCTTGTTTGAGCTTTATCACATTTTCTAAGATTATGTGCTAATAAAGGAAAATTAAAAAGAATTCTTAGCTTAGAATTGATTTGCTATTAGCATTGTAACACTGGGATAACCAAGCTCTAAAGTAAGATTTGATGCTTAACAGGTGGTACAAACTATAATAAGCTTTTAATGATTAGCCTACACAGATTAAGAATAAAGAAAATGAGTTGATAAGTACGAGAAACCTAGAAAGGTAACACACATGAGAAAGTTATCCAAGAATGCTTTAGTCAGGAAGGAGCCAAGAACAAGATAGGGTGCATTTGTTATGCTAAGCCTATAATCAATTCAATGGCACAAAGAAAGGGTATTTGGAAAGCAGTTTGACAAAACCAATTTTGTTATATGGAAAGAGCAATATAAATGTGACATGGGTGTAGATTAAGAGCCTTGAGAAATATTAATAAGCAATATATAAAAGGCGAAGTAATTAAGTAACCTACACATAAAGTTCAATGAAACAAAACAAAAAGTTGATTTGAGAACTATAAGGAAGGTGACAAGTACTAGTATAAATCTAAGGAAACATTAACTATCAAAGTGAAAAGTAACAATGAAGTGGAAGGAAAAGACAAAATAAAAGTTAATAAATGATGTAAAAGAAATATCAAAGTCAAAGGAATTATTATGCAACATCCATAACAAGGCAAAATAGTTGTGTTATAGGTTAACTTGAACATTGTGCCATCACATAAGCTTAGCATGCTTCCTCCTAATATTGAAGCTTAGATTATTTAGCACATTGGAGTTCACATTATAATTAACACTACACCTAAATAAGGCATAATGGAAAAAGTCGAATTTTGCACATTTAAGGATCATATCTTTGAAAGGCTATGCCTCCAATTTGGTAAAGAGCCTATGCAGAGAAAAAAAATTTAAAAAAGTAAAACTAATGTAATTAGCTTTCACAAAAATCAATTTGAAAAATGACTCTTTTAGTTTAAAAAAATAATTTTTTTAAAAGGTAGTTGCCAAAGATTTGGTCAAAGTTATTGGAAAATAGCTTTCTAAAATGTTATCATTTTGGCCCAAAGTTTCCAAGGTCCAAACAGTTGTGAAACTATCTTCGTACAAAGTGGTATTTTCATTTTTTCCTTCGCCAGGTTCACATGGGTCATCAAAATCAATATATTTTGTGCTTTTGTAGATTAAATCAGTGAATTGGCACATCATCGAATGTGTTGTAGTTAAATTCAAGTATGTGTATTGCAAATGTAGTCATAAGATCATTGTAGTGTTGATTATGTCTTGGTCAAATTTGAGTTGATGCATCATGGATGAAGTTAGTTGGTCAATGTGACATCAATGCTGCCATGGATCAGATTTGGTTCAATGCATAGCAAAGTGTGATAAAAAGTTAGTGTAGCATTAGTAGATCTAGTTTTGTTTCATGATGTTACCATTTTAGCAACCTTTAAGTTGTTTCTCATGGGTAATTAGAAAGTTGCAAATCTTGGTGTATTTGTGGGTCATATAACCCATGATATAGGTTAGACTTTAAAGACCTATTCATTTATTTGTTCCAAAAAACCATGGTCCATGTATGCTGTAAACTCTAATGTGCTCAGTGGTGGGTAACAAACAATGGTGTCAACAAAAATGGGCCATTTTTTGGACCCTTTTCACTTTTTTTGCATGATAGTTGAGCCTATAATATAATTTTAGGCAATATCTTAACTCTACATATAAAGAATAGATAATCAATTGCCCAAAAGTGCTAATAGATGTTTGATTTGTCTCTGGGCGTTAGAAATGTTAACTGATGACCATAATAAGATTCTTACCAAGACTATTTGCTTTGATTGTCCCCAAAAAACACTTTTAAACATAGAAAAAATATATGTGTGTTATGCTTTAAAGATCTTGCTTTACGTTATTTAAAAGTTAGTAGATTCTTTATGATAATGGCTATTTGTCCCAAATAATCCAACTTGTAGTAGCAATAGTAATCGCAATCTTGGTAAGTAAAAACAAGAAAAGAATATTGGTAGTAATGAAAAAAATACCAAGTGTATTTTAGTTGGTTTGGTTTCTACCGAAGTGAACCATTGCATAACAGGTTGAGAAGGCATTACATGTTATTTTTAAAAGGTAAACACAAAACCTCACATTGAGTGTTTTCCTCATTGTGCTAGTGCACAACCCCTTGTATTTTTTGCTAGTCGGAACATAATCTAAGTTGGTCTATTACAATGTTAAAGCCAAACTTCCTTGAGACTATTTGGGTTACACTCAACCTTCACAAAAATGGCAACTTTTTTAACTAAAATGCAATCCAATTATAATTCTAAAAAAAATCCCTTTGCTTAAGGACTAATACGTAAGATTCTATAAAATATGGGTCATGTGTATAGCATATAAAAAAAAAATTCCCACATTTTTTGTTGATGCATGAGGTTGATGAGGAAATGACATACAACAATGAACTTTACTTGAACAAAGCTTGCAATAGATATTTGAAAGCTTTTGATGTTGGTAGGAATTTTAAAATTGATAAAGGTCATAAAATTAATTTGATGAAGGAATAGTAGTTTTTGATTGCATTAAGAAATGTTATCTAGCACAATTTAAAATGTTTTATTCAAATCTACTTGTAAAAACTTTAGAATAGTTTTGGTTTCTTGACTTAATTTAATCCCTTCCAAATGCAAATTTAATATTAAACTTTTGTAGATAGGCTTAGAAGTAACTTAAGAACATTTACTAACTACGAAAATTTATTGTTGACCTAAACAGTCATATTTATTAGTGATTAATAATTTCTAGTGAGCTAGATATACTCTATGTTAGGTATAGTGTCAATATGCATTGTGTTGTTTATGTGCATTTATCCTGACTTTCCACACATATATAACAATGTAGTGTCAATGTTTTGTTGTCGAGGTTTGTAGAATTAATTGAACAAATGTTTCTTTATTATCGGTTGGATGCACCTTGGATTTATGCTACCTTAACAAATATATGAGGAGCCTTAGATCTTTGAGTGTGTGTAATAAATTTTCTTCAGTACATGCATGCTGCCTTTACACAAGTTGAATTTTTAAAATATTTTAAAACCATTTTATGAGTGAAGTGTGAAAACAAACAAATGATGTCTTTTGACATATTTTTAAAGCATGATGC
The DNA here is from genome assembly GCA_023846275.1 of Vanilla planifolia. Classification (NCBI taxonomy): domain Eukaryota; kingdom Viridiplantae; phylum Streptophyta; class Magnoliopsida; order Asparagales; family Orchidaceae; genus Vanilla; species Vanilla planifolia. The sequence continues at coordinate 1,012,495 of JAIUJO010000156.1, read as the reverse complement.
ATGCAAATTGAATCATATAAGATAAAGTTTGGAAAATATCCAAACAAATCTTTCTCAAAATTGTTTGTAATTTTTTGGCATTGTGAAGGAGCTTGATTTCCTTCAAGCCTCAATGGTTCTTTCTAAATTCAATTTGCATTTCTTTTGCAAATTGAAAGTTTGTCTTTGTTTCAAGAATGATAATGATTTGTTGTGAGCACACTTATTGCTTCAATTATGATTTTGAATTAGCCTTATTTGAGGTTCATTTGGACATCATTTTAAGTTCACTGAATTAGTCTCTAATTCACTAAATTGTTTTTTATAGGTCACATAGCTTTAGTGTAATATAACAAACTAGACAAACTTGTTAGTGGCTTACTTTATTTATATTGTTATCAACTAAACTTAAACTTGAGTCATAAGGCTTAGCAGGCCAATAACATAAGTATTACGTGATCCATACGAAAAAATATTAAATTTTAAATGGCTAAAACAATTATTATAAAGTAATTTAGAATTTTCATATTTAAGTAAAATTTGTTAGTAAAAAAATAATTAAAAAACAAACATAGATAATGTTATGTAAATAATGAAAAATCTAAGATCGATGGAACTATATCAATAACTTGTTAAACACTAATTTTTTTTTATAGGCATAGAACATATGCACAGTTTCTTGTTATAAAAAAGTTTTCTAATTATTAGAACTATCATAAATAGGTTATTACAAGAAAAGAAATAAACTTTGAAAAAATATTTAATTTTAGCAAATAGTTAATAATGATATATGTGTGATAAGCATAAAATTTTTTAAATCATAAGTAAAAGAGATGCCATTAATATAAAATATTATTTATAATAAATAGTTGGAAAAAGCTTCTTGATTACACATGCTATGAAAATTCACATTGTAAAAAACTAAACATTTCATAACATAAAAAAATCATAAAGAAAATGGTACACTTAAAATGATAAAGACCATAGCAAAACATATTTAAAAAAATATTCTCTATGTGAAAGTGAAGACTAACTTGTAATATAAAATTTGTGAATCTATTTAATCATTTGGAATATTTAAAAGTAAGTCCATAAAAAGTGAATAAACAATGTCAGTATGTAATATTTGTCTGCACCACGAAATCATGTTGAATAAGGCTCATGATTGAGATGGAATAGGCCTCTTAACTTTCTTGGCTAGGTTTTCCTTTTCTCTTTGAAATGTAACTTTTAGTTTTAGGTGAAGTGGTGTGACTTGTTTGAACTTGTTTATTTATGTAGCTAGAAAGCTTCATTGGTATTTATGTGAATTGGTGAAATTAAATTGCTATTTTATATAATGGAATCATATTATTACTAAAAAGTGCTTTTATGTGATTAGAATATGGAGATTAATAGTCGGATGTGTGATTTCTTAGTCATGAAGGCAATTTTGTGCATGCTCATACTCATGGACAAGGGAGTAAGCCAGTCTTCTATTACATTCCCTTTTATTCAAACTTTGTTTTTTTATATACTTTGGCATAAGAGTTCTCTTTGATCATAAGCAAAAAGTTGTCAAGCTCAATTTCTTTATACACCACTATGTGTGTATTAATCTTAAATTGGGTTATCTTTTATTATACATTTTCTTCCATAGCTCAAAACATTTTAAGTGCAAGATAAGATGCACTATAAAATTAACCAAGGCCCATATAAGTATTTTTCTTGGTTATTTAAAAATTTAAGTTTACATTAAACTATAACAAGTCATGTATAAGGTTAAAATGTTGACAAATATTTTAATATTTGCATCAATTATTTATGCAGAAGTATCGTTGTTAATTTTCTTCTAGTATTAAGATTGTTTCTATAAGCAATTTAGTAGAATTTGTGTAGTGAAAAAAGAAATTTTTAATTTTGACATTTAATATCATCATTGTCATTGTGGAGCGATAGTTTGCATAAAGACTAAAATAGTGGATAACATATTCTACACTTCTTTCCTTATATTTTTTTCTTCTTCAATTATTTTTATTTTTGAAAGTATAGCTAAATTATATTTGAACTATAAGATTCCTATCATATTTACCTTCATCATCATTTATTTCTTTATGAAAAATCTCATTACATTCAGACAATCACAGGCTTCCCTAGCTTGCAAATTAAATAGCAAAACATGTTAATAGTTCAAACGCTAGAATCATATTATCATCTAATTGTATTTTACTAATTTTATTTAGTCTAAATTTTCATTGGAATTAATATTTCTTACCTTTCAAATAAAAATTTAATTATTTACTATTAAATTATAAAAAAAGTCTTAGATATTTTAAATATTAAATCTCGTTTTACATTAAAAAATAAATAATATTTTTGTTTTAATAAAACCTTGAAATTGTAAAAAAATTATGATTGAAGAATTTTTAAAATACTAAAATTAATTAATAATAAATAACAAAAAAATTTATTTATAACAAATTTGAAGAAAATATGCAAGTGCAGTCAAAGATATACATAATGTATTTCAAGAAAAATATTGTTACTATAAATTTGCCAAAATATTGCTTTAAATAAAACTAGTAAACGAAGTATTATGAAGATAATACTATTTTGTAAATCTATCATACTTTCAAAGTTAATTTGCAATGATCTATAATTTAAAATGTTAATAAATCTAATTAAAAGAAAATAAATAAGTAAAATTTAATATTTCGAAATTGAAGATATTGGGTTAAAGAACTAACAAACTTAGCTGAATAATAGAAGATAATTGTTCTATTAAAAAAATGCTAAACATATTAAATGATGAAAACATATGTTAAGTACTATTTCAATGAAAATTTTGTGAGACAAAAAATGGAAAATTAATCCAAAATAATTGTAGATCAATTTTTAAACAACGTGAATAATATATTAAAAAATTATATGCATAATTAAATCATGACAAATATGACAATATACAAGAGTAAAAGAGTCAAAATACTGTTTACACCATTTAAAGTGATTTAAATAATTATCACCAAATCCCTTAGAAATGAACACACATTTTCCTTATAATGTCAAGCCACAAACATGATAATGTAAAACTTTTGAAATAATTAAGAGACATATGGTTATTAAAAGTAATTGAATAATTTATATTTGATCATTATGTTCAATTTATCAAGTAGTTATAAGAAAAATTCAGAAAAAATAATCCAAATAAATAAACAAGAAAATAATTAGAATTATAATTTTCAAAACTTTAGGCATAATATAAAGTTTTAAAAGATTGAAAGATTGCAAATGAGTATGTTGATAAATATAAAATACGAAAAATCTAGAAAAACTATTTTCAATAGGATGAAATAAAAATTTCTTGATTAATTAAAAATTACTTTCCATTTAATGAGATAAAAGAGAATAAAAGAAAGTGATCTTATTAACAAATTTCTAAATATTCGAAACAACATTAGAAATATCTCAGAAAATAATATAATAAAATTTAGCTTAATATAATAAACAATTACTTTTATTTCAATAATTTCTAATTTTCAAAAAAGTGAAAATATAAAATATTTCAAAATATTTATAGATGTTCCAAAAGGCTAAGTTTTCTTCATAGTTAGATACTAAATATGAAAACAATTTATATTATATGAAAACATTATAGAAAATAATTATTTTTTTATAATTAAGATAAGCATTAAGAATAATGATTCACCAAAGAGTTTTCTATCAATATAGCATAATTATTAAGCAATCACTCTTAACAATATTTAAGTATTTAAGAACTTGTTTAATTTAAATGGTACTTGGCTAAATAAATCATGCTAAATTTAAATAAAAAATAAAAAAATAAATAATACGTGGTAGTTATGAAAATATACCTAAAATATTTGGTAAATTTACTCAATAGATTACAAAGTTGCGTAATAATGTAAGCAAAAAAACAACTTATTATTGTAATTAAAACTTAAAACATATAAAAATACTTATGATAATAGAATACTTAATATATCAAGAACCATTTACAACTTAGTTATCAAAATTGTCCTCCATATGAAATGTGAAATAAGTTTGAAAAATTATTAGATTATTTATTAGAAAAATTTTGAAAAAAAAATATATAACACTTAAATAATTAGTTTATGCATGCAACAAATTTGTATTATCATCCAAATGAAAGGATAAATAAGTTTGAAAACAATGTTCATTTACAATTAAATTTTTAAAATCAAAGATATGTAACACTTAAATAATTAATGTACATATGCAAAAAATTGGTACAACCATCTCATCATTAATAATAAATTTTTTTTTACTTACATTATGGTGCAACTTTATAATGCATTGTATAAATTTAATAAATAATTTAAATACAACACTTTCATCTAGAATCAATGTGACTAAATGTCGATGTGTAAAAGAATTTTAGGAACATCTTGGGCTTTCTTTATATCGATCCTAAGCTTGAGTTGAACAACAATTTTTTTTTAAAACTTTTATAAATAATTTTTAATTTTTTAAAATGTTTATTAGTTTTTTTGAGTTTTATGTTTTTTTTTTATTTTATAATTTTTGAAATTCAATGACTTCTATTTTTAGCTTTTATGATAATTTTTCTTTTAAATACTTCAAATTTTATAGTCAAAGTGTTTTCTAATTCTTGTAGAGTTTAGTATTATTTCAGTTAAAGCAGAAATAGTATTTGGGTGGTCTAAATTTTGTTAGAGTAATAACTATAGCATAAATAGTGAACATAATTTTATGGCTCAACCTATTAATTTTAAAGTAAAGAATCACATTATTTCTAGAGTAGCTAATCTAAAAAGAATTTTATTTTCAAATCTTTATGATTAACATATTAAATCTTTAGCTTTTTCATAATTATGGCACATAAATTATCAATTTGGCATGCATATGTGAATTTGTTTGAGGTTGTATTTTATTTCAAGTGATTTGTGTTTTTAAAAATCTTATAAATATTCAAATATTATTTTATATACTAAATTTTTAAATGTTATGAAAAAGTTTTTCTTAATCACTCCATAAATATTGAGACCAAAGGACTCTGGTCAAGCGACTCATGCCAGCTAGGAGCATGGGCCTTGGGGGCCAGGAACCAATCAAATCTATGATTGGTTAGGCTTGAGTATTAGTCAAGTCATTTCATTGTTGCAGTATCTAAGTTAATTAATTTAGTGCATTACTTATGAGCCAAGTTAGGAGAAATTAATCAGGAGAGACTTGTTAATTTGTTTAAGTAAATCAGGTCAAGTAAGACCTGTAAATATTTGCTGGTAACCTAGGGCATGGCTTCTTGAGAACACCAGGGGTTGCCAATTGAATAGAAAGATTATAATATGTAATTGATTTATAATAAGCAATAAATACTTCAACTATTTCAAAATGTTTGATTAAATAAAAGTTATTGCTAAATTTAAGATTTCTACATTGACGTGTTTTTTGCAATTGAACAGTTCCAATCATGCCCATATTTGTGAAAAGTTAACTTTCTTTAGCTGTTCATCCAAAATAATTAATTAAATGTTTTATAGTTTCTCCTGCTACCTGAATAGAAATCTAATCATCATTACTATCAATCTGACTTTAAAATCTAATGCTCTAGATTTTATCTCAATGTGATTAGATTTGTACCCTTTATCATTTATGTTTATTCGACCATTATCACTTTTTTAGCTTAATCAGATGACAACTACACTATCTTCTCCATCTGTAAAGACTAGCTTTCTGAAAATTATATTCTTACCATTAGGAAGTTATTTTTTTAGTTTTTTATTTCAATTACATGTAGGGATCATATGAGTTAAAGTGAAGTTAAAATTATGAGTAACTAATTTTACAAAATCATCAATTCTATAGATTTTATTCAGTCTCTATTTCTCTAACTTTCATTTATAATATTTTGATATCTTTTTAGTAACTTCTACTTCATTCATTAATAAAAGAACTTTTTAAAAAAAATTAAATGTGTCAGAAATTATGTAAGAAAAGATTGTAAAGTTTTGTGGGCAACTCAAGTTCTTTTGGTTAAGCAACAATTTTTAGATTATGGCTTAGAATTTGCACAAATTCTAAATTTTCATAAGAAATGAAGCATAATTTGTTTAGCTAAAGATCCTCCTATTCAATGCTTAAGAATAAAATATATAGAATTAAGTTATAATTTTATTAGAGAACATGTATAAAAGAAATAATTCAGTTGTCATTTGTGTCATTGTCTACCTAATTAGTTGATATTTTTTGCTGAGCCATTAGCTATCAAATTATTTAATAGGCTTAAATTAAGTTTAGGTGTCATTGAACTCTTTGAATGATTACCAAAATGGAGAGAACTAATTGTTAAAATTTAGGGCGAGGGTAAATTAGAATTAAAGAGAAGTATTGGTTATCATATATGGTATACCGTAATGTTGAATATTAAATTATTTAATTTTTCTAGTAACGTTCTATTTTCTTTTAGCTTTAGTTTTATAATCCTCAATGGGAGGAATATTACAGTTATTAATTTCATCATCACAAAACCAAGGCTAAGTATTTACTAATACCTTGTTGAGAATAGCATCATTTTAGTTATGTCTCATAGAGTATTCTAATAGTATAGATTTGTTGGAGTAACAACTTTAACATTAATAATGTATACAATTTGATAACATAATTTGCTAACTTTGGAGCAAAAGATAATGGCTTTTATGTAGTGGCTAATCCAAAAAGTGGTTCTTTTTTAAATTTTAATGATTAGAATATTAAACTTTTAATTTCAACATAATTATGGCAAACATGGTTATCATCTTTAATACATATTTAAATTTGCTTAAAGTTATTTTTTATCTGAAAGCATTTGAATTTTTTAAAATCTTATAAGTATTCAAATATTTTTTATATGTACATTATTATTATTATTATTATTATATTTTTTCCTAAGCACTCTCAACCATTAAGCCCAAATAGCTTAAGAAAAATGGCTTGTAGCACTTAGATACATAGGCCTTATGGACCTTTGCAAATGAGGAACATGATTGAATTTGAAACGAGTCAAGCCCAAGTATCAATTAAGTCTAGTTACTATTACGATCTCTTCATTAATCTATTCAAGGTATTAATTTTGAACAAAATTTGGCAAAATGAGTCATAGTAGACTCTTTATTCATTTTAAAAAAATAGAGTTAGGTTAGACACAAACATGCCAAGCAATGACCTAGGCCATGACTTCTTGACAACACTTGGGGGTAGCAAACCCATTAGGATGATTGTAGCATGTAGTTGATATATTATAAGCTCAAAATACTTCAACTATTTTGCAATGTTAGACAAAACAGAAGCTATAGAATTAATTAACTTAAATTGTTAAAATATGCATGTTCATTATTAAATAGAAAAATTATTAGCAGAAATGTTTTTATATCAAATGGTAGAATATTTCATGCTCATTGGGGTAATGGAAATGTCAATATTTTATAGGATTACAATAATAAATTGACATATCTTTATAGCATGCAAACTGATTATACAACACATGTAGGTTTTATTAAAGCTCATATTTAATCTATATTTCTTAGCTTTACTTGAAGCTTTTTGGAAATTATAGTTCTTCCAATAAAAAATATGCCTGGCCTAAAAACATTCGGATTCATAAGCCTAATAATTAATTTAGGAAGGTTTTTCTTTTGAAGGACAAGTAAGACATGTGATTCATGGATAGTTGATATTTGAGACACATGAGCAGAAATATCAATTTATTCCCCAACAAGAAGCCAAAGTTAAATGAAAAGTAGTGCTTAGTGACAATTCAAAGAAATAAATCAAATGACTAAGTACTATTGGAAATTCTAAATTTTTTATTGCTAAACTTTTCTAGTTTAAAGTGTAAAGGTGTAATTTTCATAATATAATATGTGATAGTAATTTTACAATTTTATTTGAATTTATTACATGCAAAATTGGTAAATACGGAAATATAATAGTTAGTGCAACTAAATGAAATAACTCTTACTTTCATGATTTTAATAAAGTAAATAGTTCTCAAAAGAAAGTTTGTGTCATACGTTGGAGACTTTAATTTCTAGTATGGAAGACTTTGTCATGTTAGCACACACACCTTTAGAAAAATGGTAAAAAATAACTTTTTAAGAGGTTTAACCAAATTGACTTTTTAAGTTTATTATGTATTTGCCTTGACCTTTCTAAAATAAATTGTTTGGCCATATACACTACATGAGTATAGGACATAAGAAATATGGATTAGTTATTTTAGATGACTATTCTAGGTATACAATAGAATTTGCCAAAAATCTCATATCTTGATGACTAAAAATGAAAATTAGCTTATTTAAAATTTAGTTGCCATTAGAAGCGATAATCAAGGTGAATTTAGAAGTGAGAAATTTATTAAATATTTTAATAATAATAGAATTTTACAAACATTTTCCAAAAACTTTGGTTAAGGACTAGGTCCCTTCTAGATTAAAGTAAATCAGAATAATTTGATCTAATTCTACACAAATATTACATTATTTTTGTTAAGAATTGATCCATCTAAGAATGATTGTCTAATGATCAATGTAGCTTTTTCTAGAACCACTTGCCCTTTTACTTTATTATCCATGTAAATAAAGGCCCAATGAATAAGAGTTCTTTTATGCATCATTAATCGACTTAATCAATGAATTCATTCATTATATCTCACCTAAGATTGGAGGGACTCTTGTATCCATCAAGTGTAGCTATTGCATTAAAGTACAAAATTTCGACCCATGGAGCTTTCATTTCCTATACAATTTGAGTCACCTTGTACCAAACTATTCTTAATTTAGCACTTGAGCCTAGCATACACATAGCTATAATAGGCACCATCTTGTTTCCATGGATTATAATTGAGGAAGTGAACTAACTACTCATCCCTATTTAAGGTTCCACAATGGATTCCTTACATTAATAATACCCAAATCTCACTCGATTTATTCCAAATGTAGTACTCAAATTCTAATCTCTTACATAGATTATCAAAATAGCTATTGTTAGTCGTAGGTTTCAGGAGAGCAATCGTAATTATTTTTGGTTTTGAGTAGAAGAATAAACTACCATACCTAACTCCTATTTTTTGTACCTCTTATATTACAAGCTAGGATGTTATCTAATAAAAGTCATTTGTTATGAAATTTTAGAAAATTAATCACTTCTAGAAATCCTACTCAAACTAAGATGCCTCATTAACCATTTCTAATATTTCTCTTTAAGTGCCTATTGCAAACTAGGTTGAAATCTTCTTATTTAGATTACATTAGATTAGAATTTTTAGATCATTTAAGCAAGTAATTGTCAAAATCTTAAAATGATTGTAAGTTATTTCATTGGTAAGCTTTATTGTGAGACACTATTAAATAAAAAGCTAAACATAGTTGTTTATTCTAACTTTGGGTTTCTCTTAAAAGAAATCTAATTATTAATTATTTGGTTGAAAATTTCTTGTTTTTCCATGTTAATTCATCTACAAACTTGGTCTTCCTTAATCATGAGCTAATTCTACTACTAATTGTATCAACTAAATCATCTATAACTTTTTTATACTCCTTGCTTGTAGTGGAACAATTTGGTAGTGCCTCAATATTTTTTAATACAAGATCCCAATCAAAAATTAAATTATCAAAATGTAGTGACTTCAATTAAAATGTTATATAATTCATAAATAATGGCTTATTGAGATTGTACTCATTCATTTTTGTCTATGCTTTTTATATTTTGCATATTTTGTAACAGGATTTGTTTACATTGAAGAGAGATTTGACCTTGGCAATAGAAGTTGACTTAATAAGTTATTTTGAATTCTTTGTCATAATGTGTTTGAGTTTCAAAATTTTTTGTTATCTAGATTAAACTAGGTAATTCCTTCACTAGATCCACTTCAACACACATCTTGTTTATGCTTAATCTAAGTAGGTTTATAGTATATATGGTTACTTACATAGGATTTTTTTTAACTTCCAATGCTAAGGAATATAGAGTTACCATGTTGAAAAATTTAAAGGAAACCTAAAAGAGTGCTAATATTGATTCAAACAACATTCACGTGAAACTCATGATGCCACTTAAATATTGTTTTCTTAAAGTCACTAACATCCCATGCTTGGTGAGGTCGAACTCTAAAACAATCTATCAAATGTAATTTGTACAAGTCAGTTATCCTAAAAAGATACCTTTAAGTCTCTTAAAATTTTCATTTTCTTAAATGCCACTAGCATTGTTTCCATATTTGGAAATTTGTGCGAAAAATTCCTCACTAATTCAAGCTTAAGTAGTGTGTCAATTTTTTCAATTTCTTCCTCATTGAAAATAATTTTTGGTTGACCATTGAAGCTTCTCTTTGGTATATTCGAACTACTGAAATGTCAGCTGCCAAGCAAACAACCTCAACAAATGAATGGTTGAAGGAGGTGAGGCCCCCTAAAGTTACAAAAAAGTCTTTCTAGCCTATCAGCATAGTATAACTAAAATATGGTTGAGTGTAGTACCTCACCTTCAGGTGTCCCAAAGACTCTAGACTAGCTACATTTAAGATTTTTCATGCATAACATCAGTGCTTGTCCATCACAATTGTTGACCAGTTAATTTTTTGTTATTTACTATTTTTGCTCATGTATTCATTAGAATCATAAAAATCAAAATTTGGGATAAGTAATATTAAGTAGTCATTCCTTAAAAATGAGGTAATTGTGTGGAACATAATTAGATAATATTGTCCACTATAAAATTGACAGTAATCAAGACTTCTTATGTGACAACTTGTCATGAGAAGATATACTAATTCCGTCTTCTTTTGAATACCACAACTAATCTATGTAAAACAATTGGTTGAGATTTAAAAATTTATGGTTTGGTTAAATAAATGTTAATCATGATTATTAGAAATTCAAAAACAATGCTGAACATATTAATTTAAGGATTTAGAATTGTAGTTCATCTACATCCCTTACTCAAGTTATTTTGATTTGCATATGATTAATCAATATCAATTTGGTGAGCCTTAGTTCCTTGTGAATCAAAATTAATTGAGTTATATTCACAAATGATTTTCTTTATTGAACTCAAATCTTATAGCATTATGCTAAGTTTAAATATTTATTACTTGATGTTAGAAGTTGGGTACATAACTAATTCTTGAACGTAATCATTATGAATATAGTTTTACTAATTTTTTAACATTAATAGTTGTAAATAAATATTGAAGTTGTACTTAAATGTATAATATATTTTATAATTATCCTATAATGTCAAAGACCATGATGAGATAATATTATCTATTTACATAGAACAAATCCTAAATCAAATAGTTGAAGATGCTAATCTTTATGAGAAATATGGTATTTCATTTTGAAGTAAAAGTTAATTTTAATCTTTGTAGAAGCTTATAATGCGGGGAGACCTACTTTATTTCAAAAAAAAAATTTGTATTCTTTAGAGGAAATAATGTGTGATGAGTGTGAAGTATTTTAAGTTCACATCCAAAAAAATGTCACCTATGAATTCAAGCATATTTACATGGAATTGAACAAATGGTTTTCCTCAAAGAATAGTATAATTAACTTTGACTTGGACTATGGAAGTAATTTGATATTGCCTTTTATGATACATATGTAAAGCATACAAATTCATCCTTGATGATAAGGCAGTTTCAATGTTAACATGTGTTTGTGTGAATGCATGCAAATGCATATATGATGTATGAACTAAAACAATTTTTGATCAAATAATTTAATTCATAGAAATCAAGCATTAGAATTTTTTTTTTATTCATGAAAAAAAAAAATTATTTTCGAGAAACCTATTTTTAAATATCAAATACTTCAAAATTGAGTCAAGTTCCAACGAAACATTGTGAAAGAAATTCTTTTTTGCAAGTAATTCGCTAGTGAAAGAAATCTTCAAATAATTATCAAGTGATAATAATTCATATTTTCTTTAGTTAATCATATATCATTTCAAAATCATTAATGCTTTTCTCATGAAATGTACAACATTTCTTTAAAAAAAATATATTTCTTCTTTCTTTTTTAAATTTGTCATGCACTTCATCAATAGAGGAGCATGATTCATCAGAAAATAAAATATTTAAATTAACTTCGTCGCTTGAAGAATTTTTACCTCAATAATGAGCTATTATTCGAAATAAGCTCCACATTAGTTTTGGGGCTCTACCTTCTTTTCCATTTCTTCTCTTTCTTCGTTTTCCTTTTCTTTTTGTTACCTTTAGTTTTTTTTCATATTGCCCTTCTAACACACACATAGGCTCAAAGAAATTATTTGCATTAACTTTTTACTACAAATTTCTTATCGTATAACACAAAATAAATATTATACCTTTTGGATAAAGTTAAGTACGTATGTTCATACAAAATGTTAATAATATTGTCATAAAATTTCCAAATAATTTCCTCAACTTTAAATCAAATTTTTGGATAAAACAGTTGGAAAGGATTTTTCCAAAAAGAAAATTGTTGACTCATGAACATTGGTCGGTACTTAAGCCTATTGAATGGAGAACTTCTCGAATAAACATTACAATCTATGTTGATAAAAGTGTTTCACTATTCTGTGTAACTAGAGGAGGAGAATTGGGATTAATCGATTTCTTTATAATATAAAATCTTGCACAATCTTTATTTTTAGCATTCTAGTTCTTAAAACAAAATATGAAGAAAAGTATAATAAAGTAAATCACTTAAATGTTTTAATATATTTGACCATTTGATCATATTGAATGCTGACCCCACAGAAATCTATAACCTGATCTATATAATCACTCCTTCACTTAACATGAGTGGCATGAGAAAGCCTTAGATCGACATTCTTTTATGAAAAAATGTGTTCCCAATCCACTAACAAAAGGAATACAAATAGTATTTACCTCAATAACACACTTTACTCCAAGCCTTGGAGTACATCCTTCCAATTTCTACTAAACAAAGGCTTACTTTTTGAGCTAAATGTTGTGGCATAATAATACCTCAATGTAAGTTTGCCAGTCATCTACTCATTAGAAAGTCTTTCGTTAAGATCCTTCCTTGCTGACAAATAGAGCCAAGTGTTTTTTAAGAATGTAGTCACAACGAAATTGAGAAACATTAACCCTAATTTAATTGCATAAATATGCGATAAATATCACTAATAAATCAACATTAGAAGTTACAAATAAAAATCATGAGATTTTTATGATTTTGAAGATATGAAAGTGCTATGTTATAGAACAAGAGGAATTCACTTCAACATAATCCAAAAATAATATTTTAATCAAAGTCCCATGAAAGAGCAACCATTAAATGAAATGATTTTAGATGATTAAATACTATTGAATCCCATCATGCTTTTGTGGACCACAATTTGGGAGAAAAATGAGGCCTATTTGTAGGAATTTTAGTACTCATAAATTCATTCAAATGGTTGTATGGCAATTAAGTAAAACTTCCTTATCCCTCACAATACATAAAAATCTTCATAGATTTCTTTTTCTAAACATTTTATTGACACAACATATTCATACCTTGCATCACTAAGACTTATTGCAGATAATTACCCTATAAAAGCTACATCTAGAAGAGTATTTAGCACTCCCATTACACCTGTTAATGAGAACACACTTCACATATCTTCTATTCACGTTGGCATTGTGCATTGCACTGCTAAGTAATACTACCCACTAGCACAATCCTTTCCTACATGAATGACTCTACGTACATATTATATGCAAGTGTCTATAGCCATGAAATTTTATGTTTGAAACGAAGTATTGTTTATCTTACCAGTCATGTATAATTCATAACATTATCATTACAAATGTTTGCATTAGACCGTATCTTTTGTATAAATGTAAATTATCATTTTTACTTAATGTTAGTGAATTGAAACAAGTGTCAAAATCAACTAGTCGATGCTTAATGTGTGAGGTATTTGTATAATAACATATTAAGCTTTTTCAAACTCTTTTACACAAGTTATGCATAAGTGAAGTCAAGTGAAGATATGATATGTATGGTATGATCTTAACATGAATCTTTTATATAACAAAATTACCTTAATGGTCCAAATGGGTTAATTATTTTCTAAATAACTTCACAATTAATATGATCAATAGTAAAGATATAATTAATATGTTTCTTATACAACCCATGAATAAGGATAGTTAACCATATAATGTATAAATTTAGGGTTGTCCTATTAAAAATTATCAAGTCTTGATATATACATTTAATTATAATTTTCATCTTATTTCATGCACAAAATATTCTTGTGAGTTATGTCGACGCGCATTTGCAAGTTATTCATTTTTATAAGATAATTATTAATACAATCTCTACTTTTGACCTACTATTAGGCCTCATGGGATTCTTTGATACCAACTTTTAGTTTAAGGGCTTTTTGATACTTTTTGTAAGGTTTGGAATTCAACTCACTAGATGTCATATAACTTAACCCATGATTGGGGTGAATTTTGAATTATTAGGTTTTTGTAATACTTTGGTAGAGCATTGTAATGGATCACCAAGCATTACATGGAATGGTTAAAAAATTGAAAAATCAAGAAATAAGAAAGATAAATATGTTCTAAAGAGAAGTGTTGGCCAAATATGACATGGTTTACCCAACAAAACTATGGACTTTATTGACCCTTAAGTAGCCAAGCTTAAGCCTAAGAATACTTTTGTGCTCCTTCATAAGTGGAGAAAGTTTTGCAATTGTTATTTAAATAAGTTAAAGCATAAACCCCTTTCTACATTTTCATGAACCCAAAAATTACCCTCATTACCTTTTTCTTACAAGAACTTAACCCTCATATCTTTTTAATGGTGTCAAATAAAACGAAAAAAAATCTTAACGCTAAGACCTAAGAGTATTCTTTATTTCCTAAAAGAAGAGACTAGAATGGACTTCCTTTCCCTTAATCCAAGTTAGAAGGAAATAGAGAGCACAAGAATTAAAATTCTAAAAAAAGGAAAAATAATAAAAGTCAATGTGCCCTTTTTGAGATATAAAGTAATGGTTCAACCTCTATTATCAAAGAATATTTTGAAATTATTTCATAAAAAATGTTGTGTTATAGCTGTTCAAAGATCTTCCAAAATACACATCAAAGCCTTCGTAGGAAAAAAGATTAAGACAGTGAAGTATTACTAAAGTCTACAAAAAGAATGTAGTAGGCTATGAAAGGAAATTTATACTTTTTTAAATTTAACAATTGAAATAAAAAGATCATTTGAGTATTAAAATATATATTTTTTCTTTTACACATAAGTAGTATTTATTGATGAGGTAAGTATATAAGTTTAGCCTAAGAATCAAATTGTTATCCTAATGTTTCCCTTATGTTTACTTCAATGATTAAGCACAATGTGAGAACCTCTAAACTAATCGGTAAGCAAACCATTATTCCTCTTTGTAAGTTCATTAATCTTATTAGATAACTCACTGCCTTCAACTTTTATTTTCTTTGTTCAACAAGCTATACGTTTTACTTTCCATTTAGCTTTGGATAGAAATCTAGTTTTGGCTCAAGTTTTATTCTCATTCATTAAACTATTTGACCCACATTAAAAAATGCCATCATATTCAACATGAAATTCCTATGAAATGGTTTGATGGACATCATTTAAAAAGTCAAGTTGATGATAAACTTTTTTCTTTCTTTTGCATATAAACCTTGAATGATCAATAGTTCATTAGATTGAGCACCACATGGTTAATCAAGTTGTTTGATGGACATTCAACAAATTTACATCTTAGAATTTTACTATTGCTATTAATTCCAATCTAACTGGTTGGTTCATTGCCCGTAAAACACTAGTTTAGGTAGTTAATTAGATTATCAAAAGGATAATCCAATTGAGAATCTTTCAATAATTTTTATTTACAAAAATTCGTTTTTACTAATTCTATTGCGTAGATACTTTCTGAACAAAATCTTTAATTTTTGAAGATGAAATGTATTTGTAAAATTGAATATATTTGTTTCATTAGAAGGTTAATGTTTGTATATACAAAAATTGAAGTTTTCCCTAAACTTTTTAGCTTACGACATTTCATTATTCGTTGAATATAAAGCATTCACCTCAAGAAATGTAATAGGTTTATATTCAATTCTATTAATGCTTAAAATGAATTGTACATGCGTGCTTAATGTAAGGTGCAACTGTAGTTCATGATCAATCTCTAATGAAAAACAATTTATCCATTACATAAGTACTAAATAACACAAATAATTCCCTGAAGAAAAACACATGTTATGCTTTGGGACCTTAAAATTCTTCCACATCCTACAGCTTATTTTATATCATTCATATCAGTTTTTTATGTTGTACTCTTGCATCAGTTGACGTCATAGGATAAAAAACATCACATATAACTTTCTATTTGCAAAATAAAAAATCATGCACTAGGTATACCACAACATGAAAAAAAAGTGACTGAAATAGTTTGGTGTAGTCAAAATCATATTTATCTTTTGGAGCACATGGTGCGAAGGATGCCAAAATTTTGACAATGCTATATCTAAATGTGAGAAAATATTACGAAATAGAATTTTCTGTAATAGCATAAGGCTTCTTAATCTGTACATGTAACACTTATTGATACATATAACACTTAATAGAGTGGCGAGCAAAATAAGTTTGTGAAAATTTTTCAAAATTTACACATTAAAGTATTTAGACAATGTGGGAGTAAAGTCCAATTTGATTGTTAAAGAAGGCAGAAAGGCAAGTGAGATCAAATGACTGAGATTAATCAATATAAAATGACAAGTAAGAGAATCAAACCAGGGCTGAGTTGATATGCACCAGGAGATGTAATCACTATAGTAAATGTTTTAACTTTAATAATTTATGGACACATTATTCTAATACATGCATGACACCTACGTGCAATCAAAAGGTCTAGATCATGGCCGCCTACATCCAACTACCAGGAATAATATCGAACGGTAAAAATGAGACTCAATCAGAAATATCCATTTCTGGGCCCCAAATCGGACGATGGCTGCTTTCCGTCCATTAGCCAAACATCTAGTTTATTTTAGAGTCATTGGGAGTAATTTTAGAGCTCAAATTTAAGCTCAATAAATAGAGAAGAATGAAGAACTTCTAGGGGTTACATTTGCTAAGTTCTAAAAGCTTTCAAATCATGATTTCAAGGAAATTCAAGTGAATACGGTGCATCCAAATTTATAAAGAGAGAGTGGAAAGAAGGATTCCAAAATTAGATGTTTTTGCTTCAACTATTTTTTTAATCTCTACTCCTCTCTTTTTCAGTCCTATATGCCTCCTATTTCTCCTAAAATTATCTTAAGTTTTGCCAATTATCGTATTTCTTTCTTTGGGGTAAGTGCATCCTGGCAATTGTGCAAAAGCCCGGGGTTTGAGTTAAGCTCAAAAAAACTCAAGTAGGTTCGGGATTAGCCGTAAGTAAAATCCCCAGTAGGTTTAAGGTGAACCGTACGAAAAACCTCGCTTATAATTTGGTGTTTTTATTGTTGTTTTGCCAACACCGGTTAGGGATCGATGTAGGCTCGATTTTGAGTTGAATCACTTTAAAAATCTTTTGTGTTCTATTTTTTTTTATTCGTGCTTAAAAGATTTAATCTTTAATAGAAGCAAAAAATCAAAAGAAAATTTTATTTACCACAATTCAACCCCCTTCCTGTGGGATTATCTTATGCACAAAGAACTTCATTTGGTATCTAAGCCAGGATTGCCAAATTACGTAACATCACGTGGGATATCCACTTTTGCTAAGTGAAGGCTTTCTCATATTCTTTGTGGTCTTGTTATTTTTTGTTTTATTGCTTCCTCTTTGGTTGATATGGATGCAACCTTGTATGAAGATTTTTGTTCAATTCAGCCTACCTAGTTTAAAGGAGAATTTTACTCATATTAGAAAAACCGTTTTAGAGTTTTTATTCAATCTATCGATTTAGAATTATGGGAAGTTATGACTAAGCCTTGTAAACTTCCTAGAAATTCTTTTACTAATGAAGTCAAGACCATTAGTGAACTATCTTCATTGTGGAATTTCTCTTAGTGAATTTTCCACAATAAAAACAAACAATATTTGATGGCGTCGACATGCTTAAGTATTTAGGCTTTCCAAAATTGAAGTTATGTGAAGAATAATAAGCATGTGAAGCATAAGAAGTATATGATGTTTTCCTTACTCTAGCATGCTCAAAAGATTGTATTTTTTCTTTTAAAAGTAAATTCTCATGCTTTAAAGAAGTATTCTCAATGATAAGGGAAGCCCTTTCGTCATATATACATTGATTTTTCTATTCTTTCTTTTCATCTTCTTTCATAACAAAATCAAGTAATTCAACTATTTCTTTGTAAGTCTTTTTCAATTTTTTATGAGCACTCATTAAAGAAATCAATGCATTCATAATTTCAATATAATTACTTTCTAAAATATCTCTTATCCAAGTGCTTTCTAAAATATGATTACTTTTTATTGTTGTAAACCTGGACATACTATGAAAGATTATTTTTTAGAAGAAATATGTATGCACAAAAATAAAATTTTAGATGAATTGTTGAAAATGAGAACATGAAAGCTCGATTTAGTACTCAACCTAAGTTTGCTTTGGTTCCCAAGAGTAGAGCTTAGAAGACTAGAAGAAAAGGTCTCCAAAATATTTTGATACATTCTATGATAGGTCTAGGACATTTAGAAATTTTAAATTGATGATTTAATTTAGTGGTATGCTTCTAATTTAGATTTTACATGTTATATAATCAAAATCGAGAAGAAAATCAAAATAAACATCTTTGGTATTCATCTATTTTGGAAAGCATATAGTCTTTAATCTAGAATCATAGGGTAGAGGAAACAATACATTTTTGTTTGATGAGTCTTTCCAACTAGTTAGTGTGAAGCATTTAGAAATTGAAATAAAATTAAAAAACAACTTAGATTTGAATAAGAATGGAGAAAAATTCGAAATTCTAAAAGTAGAAAGAAAAAAATGGTAATTTATCTAGATGATGGAAATTTGTAACCCCACATCCAAAGGATTTGATCATTAGGAGATGATTTACCAATTATTCAGATTTATGTTTTAGTAGTAGAAAAGAAGAAATACGTAAATAATTTGGAAATCTTATGACTAAGAAATTTGAAATAAGCATGATGGTAGAGCTACTTTTTTTTTCTTAGGATTGCAAATAAGATAACAACTTCAAGACTATGGTCACACCCATTAGAATTGATAAAACTATTGCTTTAGTATTAGCTAAAAATTAAGTTCATAATTCTCGGACTAAGCACATAGATCTTAGATATTACTTTATTAGAGACCAAGTAGCCAAAGGATTAGTAAAATTAGAGTATGTTCCCACTAAGCTTGAAGCTAATTTTTTAACCAAACCTATACAATCGGAGCAATTTCAAACATTAAGGGAATAATTATGAATTTTAGACATTGCTTAAGTTTCACTCCCATTTGATGGTGTCAAAGGGGAGAATAGTTAGGAGTTAGGGGGAGCATCAAGATAGGGGAAGCATGTTAATTCTAAATTTCCTCTTTAAGAATTTTCTCCTTAAAAATTTATTTTTTATTTATTTTGTCACATTTTTGTATTTCTTTCTTTGGGGGAAGGGCATTCCGGTATTTGTCCAAGAGCCTGGGGTTTGAGTTGAGCCCGATAAAACTCAACAAAGTTCGGGATTATTCGTTGGTAAAATCCCAAGTAGGTTTGAGGTGAAATGTACGAAAAACCTCGCTTGTAATTTGGTATTTTTAATGTTGTTTTCCCAACACCTATATGGGGTGGATGTAGGCTCGATTTTTAGTCGAACCACTTTAAAAATTTTTTATGTTTTATTTCTTCTTATTCGTGCTTAAAAGATTTAAGTTTTAGTTGAAACCGAAAATCAAAAGAAAATTTTATTTACCACAATTCACCCCCCCCCTCTTGTTGAGTTATCATAAGCATAAAGAACTTCACATACCGAAACCTTTCTCTCCTTTGTCATAGTTAATGAAGAAGCCATGACATCATCTATCTTACCTTATGAATTTATGAGCAACCCCTCCTTAGAGATATGTTTTCTCTTGAGCACTATTATTTCTATGAGATATTTGTATGGCTCAAACTAAAACCTCATGTAGGATTATATGCTAAACTTTTTTTAGCTCATAATTATTAAAAAATCCTTAGGGTCTAGAAATATATTCAAACAATGGCTGACACAAGGATGCTATAGGTTTAGAATTTTAAATCTTAGGAACCTTGGGCAAGTAAATCTTTTGTAAAGAGTAAAGACTTGCACTGATCTTTAACATTAGGGATCACAACCTAGAGAAAAATTGTTCTAAGCACCCACACATTGAATACTCACATTACTGGTGAAGAGGCAAGATAAACACATAAGTGAATTAGTTAGAAAGGCAAACCAAAAATCAATCATCCACTTAGATAAACTAGAAAGTTGAACTTAGTTATTAATTTTCCAAAAATTTTAATTAAACTGATTATAAACTTTCCTGGATATTTGATACTTTTTTTGAATGCTAGATAATGAGTTAGGATCTTCTTTCTTGAGCACTTGTTATCGTTCCTAGGGCACCTCCAAAAATACACCATTGGATTGATTGTACATGGCAGAGTGTTGTTAATCAAGATTAAAGACAACACTATGTTACTTCATTTAAATTGTAATACTCAAAACATGATTGAGATGGCCATGTGGGTTGGCATAGGTAAAGGAAATGTTTACAAATGTTGGTGATAATGGTGATGCACTAATATGGACAGTAATGAAAAATAGTCCAAAACTTAAATTTAATCCTTTTTGAAGGACATTTTCAAACAAAAATTGCATTGACACTATTATAGGAGTTCTACAAGGATGACTTATGCTAATTTAAAGCTAAAAAATATCTAAAAAGTTATAAATTGATATTCAAATAACTTAAACTAAAGTGTAGATACAAATCACTATACTAGCAAAGGAAAAGCAAACTGAAATATTCAGCAAATAGTAATTAGCTATAATTGACACCATTAAAGACAATGATAATAGACATTAATGAGAAATAAAGAGGTAAACTCTACAAAGCTATGGTGAACTCCCTGATACTTCTTTAGCATTTTTATGTTTTGGTAATGAAGCTTTTACCATTTAATCCAAGTTTCATTAAATGTGGGATGGCCTCACCAATGTACTAAAAATCTTTCTTGTGCCTGATTCTATGCTAAAATTGTTTGATTATCTATGATTTGCTATACTTGACTGTGAGGTTGCTAGATGCAACTAAATGTTTTGGTTGGATTGGTTTACTTTGCTGTAATACAAAAGGCTCAAAAGACTGACTAGGTATTAGGTATGGTTCTCTATATGTAATAACATCTTGAATATTAAAGAATGTTTTAGTTTCATGATCTTCAATTAAATCTAAAGCATACATGTTAACGCTTAATATTATTTACCATTCTAAATTGTCCAACATGATGGGAATTTAATTTTATAAGCATTTATAATAGGAATCTCATAGAATTGACATAGATCTTACATAATTATACTCAATAAATTCTCTATGTTGAATATGAGCCTCTACTATACATTTTTATATTTCATTATTGAAATTAATTTGTTCAATAATATGTCAATGTAATGATAAAATATGGTAAGAGACTAAAACCTAATGCTTTATATTTTAAGCAAATTTAATGGATAAAAATAAAAGATCTTAGGTTGATTAATGAAGAAGATAAACGAAGCTTTAATTTACTATTTCTATTTGCACATCTATTTAGGATGTTATGTTAATAAAAACTTAAGTTTCATTCCTATGTGGAGACAATGTTATTTCTAGAAATAGTTAATAAATTTGATATCTTAATCTAAATAATTGTTGAAGGTAAGCCATGTAGCTTCAGAACATAATCAAGAAATATCTTTACAATATTTAAGATAACTAATAAATTATGGTAGTGCATTAAATAAGGCATTTTAAAAAATATATCAAGCATTTTAAAGGATAGGCATCTCATTTTATAGTAACTCAAGAATAATAAAAAAATAAAGAAAGAAAAAAAAATTCAAATTTGGTGGTCAAAATCTATTTCGATATAGGTTTCTAGGGAACTACCATTTTATTTGAAAAACATTGTTTTCTATATGCTATTTGCAAAAGTCATTCTTAAAATAATTTCAGAACAAATTTTTAAGGTGCTATCATTTTGGACCAAAAGTGATGCATTTAAATCTATTTATAAGTAGTGTTACAAAAAAACTTCATTTTTTTATTCAATCGAGCTAGGTTAGCTATGGCCCTTGTAGTTTTAGTGATGGTCAACATGTCATGGATTTTGTCATTATGTTTTGGGTCAATGTGTTGCACATTGGATCAGGGAATCGATAAGATGTCAGCAATGCCCAAGGTCATATGTTCATAGTCATGTCACAGATTAAGTTACATTTACTTAATATAAAATTAATAATTTATTACTATTTATACTTGCTTAGTTTTGCATTGCATAGTGATTTGAAATGAGGTGTGGTTTAGGCAAAATAGATGTAATTGGACAGTCTCCATTGGCACTATCTAATTAAATATTGATTTATTTATGTTTTCGAAACATTTTATTTCCTAATTTTTTGACACAATTTATGAGACGATTTCTTTCATAGCAGATGTAACAATCAAGGCTGTTACGCTTCATCTCCTCTATATCTTGGAATACAACTTTCCTAATAATTAATCTTATTTACTCAAAATTTTTTTCTTTGATATGGCTATCTTTCTTTGAAAATATATATCTCTTCTTGTGCAAACTTTAGATCAACTTTAGTTCATTTTATTACATTGTATCAATTTATCTTATTTTTGCTTTACTATGTATATACTTAATATCAAATGATAAATTTTTATGATTTTTTACTTATTTTGCTTTGCTGATTGTCAGAAATATAAACCAAATCATATTATGACAAAATAAAAGTTTGTTGGACTGATATAGACAAGCTCTATCTAGTTAAATATTTATTCGTTGGTTTTTAAATCTTTTCTTTTTTAGTTTGATGGTCTTTGTAGGACTTTTTGATTTTTATTTCATTTCATTAATGATGATATTATTATAGAATATCTTAAAATCTTGCAATGTAAATTTCCTTTATAATTTTTCTTATCTCTTCAAATGTTTTCTTTGATTTAGTTTTATTTCTGTTTATCTCCAAATATCTTTTTATGTTGCATTTTTGTTGCCCTGATCTTGTTATATTATATTGACTAAATTTATCTTATCAAGATAATGGATCATTAGACTAAACTCATCTACTTAAATGAAACAAATATAGGTTTTTATATTTTTAAATATTATATTTTCTAAAGTTCTCACATGTTATATCATAATATTTTATTTATAATTAATTTGATGAATGATGTTGTTACACTTGAACTCTTTTGAAAATTGGAAATAAATTTTCTCTTATATTTTACTTGTCTACAAATTAATTGGATTTGATTTCATTGTGTTATAACATTTCCCTAAATTGCTTCTTGTGTGAACCATACATCTTGAATTTGTTATATAACATTATTTAGATTTATCTCCTTTTAACTTTAATAAACTTTTCCATTATATTGAAAAATAATTTATTATTATTTATGATTATTTGTTTATTCATTCATTGAAACTCCGAACATGGTCCAATCTAGATAAAGAAAATATCTCTGGACCTGCCTTGATGAACTCTATTCACATTAAATATTAGTTAATTGAATATTTTATTTTTTTTTAGATTTTGGCTATTTTATGATATATTTTCATTTGGACCTCATTTGAAGATCATTGATTTTCTATTTCATCAAATTTTTTATCGTGATTTCTTTATATTACATTATTTTCAATTCGCTACATTCTGCATTAAAAAGTTATTTAATATAAAAATAATAATAATTTTTCATTTGTTCTTGTAAACTTTGATATTTTTTTAGTAATTGTAGATCAGATCTAATCGAGATGATGTAAACATTGTTTGTCTCATTTGGGTAAGCTCAATCTATTTAAATAATCATTTTGACATTTTTAAATATTATAATTTCTATGGTTTTGGGACATTTTACTCGACCTTTTTTTTTGTACTAGGTTCATTGATGGAAGATGACACAATCAATCCCCTTAGTATTTTCGAATGATAATTTAAAGACAATTTATCACATTTCTTCCACTTTTTAGCTTTTATTTTTTATGTTATTATTATACTCAAATTCTTCATTCATGTTATATTTGCAATACTTTCATTTGCTTATATGGCATTGCTTTAACTAATCTTGCTTTAGCTTTAATATATTTTTATAAAATATTAAACTAGTACTTATTTATTATTAATGCATTTCAATTTTAATAAATCATAGTGATTCCCAATGAGGCTCATCAAGATGAAACATACATCATTTGACTTGTCTCGATAGGCATTTAATTAAATATTCATTTTTATAAATTTAAATGTATTAAATTCTAAGGATTCTTTTGAGAAATTTTAATAAGTTCTTAATTTAAAGAATGAAGATGTTACACTCCACCACCTTTGTATCTTGTAATGCAACTTTCATATATACTTTATCTTATTTCTTCAATTTCTTTTCTTGATTTAGTTATGGATTTCGAAATCTTCTCTAGTTTAATAGTTTTAACATTTTTTATTTTGTTATACTACACTACTTCAATTTATCCCAATTAAATTTAATATATATTTATTTAAAAAATAATTTGTATTTATTTTTATTTATTTAATGTCTAGTTTTTCATTAAATCTAATTATTTCCTATCAAGATTAAATATTTGTTGTTAGACTCATCTCGATAAGCTCTATCCTCTTAAATATTCTATTAAGATTACCATCAAAACAAAGTAAACTAAATTAATAAAAAAATAAGTTTTTAATATTAAGGTAAATATCTAATAAAAGTAGGAATTAGATAAGTTAAAGGAAAGTAATATAAGAAAAAAAAAATTGTTAAAGGTAACACAAGAGGAGTTTGATATTAACATAACACAATAAGATTAAAAAAAGTAAAGAAAATACATAAGTTTCACAAAAACATTCAATTCCTAAACAGTAAAGAGATCTAGCATAACATCATCGATTAAAAAGTTTACCAAAAAAATTAAAAAAATATTTAAAAAAATAAAAACAATATTTAATTTAATAGAGCTTACGAAGATTAATTCAATGAAGTTTATTTAATCTTGAATGGGACTCATTTGAAATTTCTACAAAATAAAAAATAATTTCCAATAAATAATAACAATTTACTAATTTAATATTAAGTAAATATATGTTGAAAAAGCAGAATATAACCCAATAAGAGTAATGTAAGGGCGACACCAACAAAGATTTAGAATAACAAAGTAATACAAATAAAAAATATTTTATGAAATGAGATTAATTATAATAAAACTTTTCATTCCAAGATCCCCAGGTGATTAAGTGTAACATCCAAGGTTATTAAATGTCGTAGGAATAAAAATTTATAAAAAATAATTTTAAAGATATTAAAAAATATATGAAAATACAAAAAAAAATATTCAAATGAATAGAGCTCATTAAGACAAGTACAACAATGTTTTGTTTCATCCCAATCACACGTTATTAATAATTATTACAAATTATCAAATTTAATATGCCTAAATAATAATAAAATATCGTTATAATATTAAGTAAATATCTTTTAAAATTCAAAGGAGATAAATTAAAAACTTATAGCTTGACAAACATAAAGCTATTTAAACGTCATGCAAGAGTAGATTTATAGTTGCATAATAATTTGACCAACTAATACTAAAAACTTTTAAGAAATAAGAAAACTTTTATGTAGAAGGTTTATTCCACCATGCTAAGGAGATTCCATATAACATCCTTAACAATTAAATTTGTTATGAACTAGAATTACTTGCAAAGAGTTCCAAAACCTTTGATATTAAAGTATTTAAAAATCGAAAAAAGATAACTAAATTGGATAAAACCGTTCAGGTTAGTTCAACGACCTTTGTTTCATCTCTAATAGACCTAATTTTGAATTACTACGAATTACCACAAAAATAGTCAAAATAGCAATATATTGTTACTTAATATTAAGTAAAATATCAATAATAAAATATTGATTTTATAGACTTATCAAGATGAGTCAAATGATGTTTGCTTATGGAGGATGAGTCAAATGATGTTTGCTTCATCTCCATAAGACCTTATTTGGAACTACTATGAATTACCAAACTAATTTGCATAAATAGTAATAAATTATATTTATATATTAACTAAACAAAAACTAAAGCTGAAATGAGATAAATTATAGCAATGGTACTTAACCGAATAAGAGCTTTAGGAAGGTCATGTAAGGGGAGACTTAGACAAGCGCAAGAACATAAACAAATCAAAGTAAATTATTTGAAGAAATGAGATAAGTTATATGTAAAGATACATCACATGATACTAAGGAGATAATGTGTAACTTCTTTGATTATTAAATCAGGTGCAACTAGAAGTGTTTTGTAAAACATTCCAATTCAATAGAAAATAAATTATTTAAGAAAATACTAAATTAATATTTGATATGATAAATCTTGTCGAGATGAGTCCAACATTATTCAAAAGTATTACAAATTACTAAAGAAAAAAATCATACATAATAATAAATTATTAATTTAAACAAAATTAAATATGTATTAATGCTAAAATAAGACAGACAGAAGTAATGTAAGATTACAAAATCAAAGCTATATAATTTTCACTCGAGAGAAAAAAAATTGGGCTATAAAGAAATACAAAAATTTCAAAGCAAAAAATTTGAAGGAGTTACATACATTGTTCAAAAACTTTTCATTCCAAGATAATAATGATATGATGAAACATCCTCATTTGTTAAATTAGGTATATATCAAAATACCTTGTAAAGCAACCAAAAACATAAAAGAAATAATTAAAAATATAAAAGTAAATATTTAATTAAATATTACTCATCAAAATAGATGCAATGACATTTGTTTCATTTTAATGAAACCTCATTTTCAATTATCATAAATCACAAAAGTAAATAAGCATAAATAATAAAATAATATTACTTTAAAATTGAATGAACATGTGTTAAAGCTAAGAAAATTGATTAAGTAACATAGTATTATGAACAAGTAAATGTAAAAATTTTCCAATAATGAGATAAATTATACGAGAAAGTTATATTTCTCGATATTAAAGAGGTCAAGCATAACATCATTGATTGTTAGAATAGGTAAGAATAAAATGTCCTTATAATTAGAAATATTTAATTACAAATAGCTCATCAAGGCAGTTCAATAAATTTCTGAGTCCTAATTTGACATTCTTTGGAATTACTTTCTATAACAAAAGTAATTAAGTAGAAACAATAATAAATTATTATTTTAATATTTATTAAAAATATTTTGAAACTAAACTAAGACATGTAGAATAATTACAATATTACAAAATGAAAGCAAGGTAAAAGTCTTATGAGAGGAGATTTAGAGTTACAAAGTAATAAAATAACAACAAAGCAAAAACATTCTAAAAAATTATTATGAGGGAAAATTACATTCCAAGAAACAAAAAAAGAAACATTATAATAACATATATATTCAAATCTAGTACATATCTAAACGGATTATTAATTGTACCAAAATCATAAAGAATTAACAAAACTTAAAATAAAAAAATAAATATTAATTTTGATATATGTCATTTAGATATCTCCAACGATGTTTGTGTATTCTTTTTCTAACCTCATTAGGATTATTATGGATTACATAAATAAATAAACCAAATAACATAATTTATTATTTTAATATTAAGTAAATTTCTTTAAATGTGAAATGTGATAAACTCAAGCAATGTAATAAGACCAAACTAATGCTAATAAGGGTGATAGAAGATATGAATTAGAGTTGCACGGTAATATAACGTAAAAGTGTAAAACATTTGAAAATAATTAGATAAATTATTTGGGAATGTTGCATTACAAAAAAATAGAAGGCATATAGGTTGCCTTCCTCAATCATGAAATCATATAGGAAAGGAAATGACAAGTAAAGAATGCCCAAACTTTAGAAAAAAATTGAAAAATATAACCAAGATCATTTTATTTGGTAGAGCTTGTTGAGACTAGTCTAATAATGTTTGATCCATATGGATTGGATTTTGATGACAATTAGTACATTTTAAAGAAATTAATAAGAATAAATTCAATTCAATTTTTATTATAAAGTCAAGTAAAAATATATTAAATTTTAAGTGAGATAAATTGAAGCTACGTAATAGAAAAAAAAGTAATTTGTGGTCAAACTATTGGGGATTTAGACTTACATAAAAATATAACCAAATCAAAGAGAAAAATTTAAAGAAATAATAAAGTATTTAAAAAACCTTAATTCAAAGATGTTGAGGATATCAACTATAATATCCTTATCTGTCATATAACATAAGAGTCAAAATATCCTATAACATGTGCCAAAATCCTTTAAAAATATTTAAATATAAAAATTTTATGTTTAATTATGCATAATATGTCAAGAGAAGTATAATAATGTTTATATCATCTTTATGAGACCATGTTTAGAATTACTACAAGTTTTTATATTAAATAAGGATTAAAAATAATAAATGTTTTTTAATATTAGTTAAGTATATATAAAAGCTAAAATAATGTTAAGTAAAGAATTATAAAATGACTAGTTCAAAGTGACATGTAGCTTATGCCATAAGAGATTTGTTGTTGTGTAGTAACCTGGTGAGATCAAAGAAAAAAATTATGGAAATGAGTTAAATTGTACTAAAAGGTTACATTATGGAATTACAAGGAGATATAGTGCGACAAGCACAATTGTCACGCTAGGTATGAATTTAAATGTCTCGTAATACCTATCAAAGCCACAAAAAATTAACTGGTTTAAAAAATATTTAATTAAATAAAGCCATTAAAATGACTACAACGTTTGTATAGTTTTGAGCTTACAACCGTTTTAGTTATTTTAAATTACTAAGGAATTAAGTATTAAAATTTGTGAGAAAGTCACATTAAAAGATATTTTAGAGACCAAGTGTACAATCCATGATCGATAAATATGGTAAAAATTGAAATGCCTCGGAAAACATACAAAAACATTTCAAAATAAAGTATCCAAAAATATTCATATGAGCATATAAGTAGATAAAACTAATTTGGAAGAGTCAAACGATGTTTGTTTCTTCTTTATCGAACATCTTTTAGCAACATTATAAATTTTTAAAGTAAATAATCATAAACATTAAAAATATATATATTTTATTTGAATTAAAAATATTATAACGTTAAAAATAAGAAACATTAAAAGGTGTAATATAAAAAAATTGAAGCAATGTAAATGTCACACTATGGGACATTTATAGTGACATAATAATATCACAAAATAAGAACAAAAAATTTATAAAAATGAGATAAATTATGTGATAAAGTAGCATTCGAAGGTAGTAACAACATCAGGTGTAATATCGTCTATGATTAAAATTATAGTGACTCGTAAAGCCTGAAAGCCTTAAAATATAAAATATTTAAAATTACAGAAATGAAATTTTTTTTTTGAGACCTTCTTGAAAGGAACCAATAATTTTTGTTTTGTCTCGCTTAGATCACATTTGGAATTACTAAGAATTAAAAAATTAAAATAGGCATAAATAATAATAATTATTTATTTTAATAACAAGTAATTATATCGTAATACTAAAGTGAGATAAACTGGATCATCGTAATACAAACAAATAAATGCAAAGTAAGGGTCACCTAAGAGCAAAGTTAAAGTTTTATTGTTATATAGCTAAAAAAAGAAAAACAATTTAAGAAATGAGATAAATTGTATGAGAAACTTGCACTCTAAGATGCCTAATATTATTGTTGAGAATATTTTACTTGATAACCATAGTATCTTTAATGCATGTCTTTTCTACAATTTATCTCATTTATTCAACTTTTTTGCTTTGATTTTTCCTAACTGTTATGAAACTTGAATTAATTTATATTGTGACCTTTACATAGGTTTGGTTTCAGACATTTCCTTAATACAAAGCCAAAAATTTACTATTTTTTAGATTTATTTAATTTTTTAATTTATAGAAATTCTAAAATAGACCTAATCACGATGAAATAAATGATGTTGGACTCATCAAAATGAACCCTATCTAATTAAATATTCATTGTAAGATATTTTATTTTATTTGTCAAGATTTTTTCTTAATTTATGAGCTTATCGATTCCTACCTTAATTTTTTATAAAGGATTTTATAATTGACATCCTTAGTATCTTGGAGCACATCTTTCACCTAACAATTATCTCATTTTCATAAATTTTCTATTATTTTCTTAAGTTACTAGGAAACGTTGACTGTTTTCTTAAGTGGCATTGACATGTCTTGGATATGCTTATGATAAATTACTATAATTTATTGCATTTAAACTTTAATACGTACTTCTTTAAAGTTAAAATAATATTTTTTTATTATTTATACTTATTTACTTTAATATTTCATTGTAATTAAAAATAAGTTCAATTAAGAGAACAAACACCATTAGACTCATTCCCCTTAGTTCTTGTCTATTAAATAATTTATATATGATTTGATGATCAAGAATGCCATACTCAATCTTCTTGGTATCTTAGGAATACAACTCTTGCACATAATTACTTCATTTCATTAATATTTTTACTTTGATTTGTTTATATTACTGTGAAACTCAAATTCTGCTCTCTATTGACTCTTATATCATAACAATTTACTTATATTATAATTTTTAATAGATTTTATTTAAGGTTTAACATAAATTTACTTAGTACTAAAATGATAGTCTAATGTTATTTATATTTATTTTCTTTAATAATTTGTGATAATTCCAAGTAGAATATAGTTGAAATGAAATAAATGTCATTGCAAGTCTCTATAATAGCTCTACCATATTAAATATAATTTTATATATTTTATAATACTTTATTTTCAAAGTTTTTAATTGCTTAACAAAAATTATAATTTTACCTAATTTTACAATCAAAATGCTAATTTTGATCATCTTAGTATCTTCATACACTTCTTTTCATAGAATTTAATTCAGCTCCTAAAATGTTTTGCTTTAATTTAGTTGTATTACAATATGACTCCAAATCTCTTGTTTGGTGACATTTATATCACATCTATTTGATAATATTATATTACTTTAATCCATCTCATTTGATCTTTAATATATATATTTCCTTAATAATTACTTATTAATTTATTATTATTATTTGTTATTTACATTTGTGCTTCACTATGACTCTAAATGATATCAAATTAAGATAAAAGAGATATCCTTAGACTCTTCTCATCAAGTTATGTCCAATTAAATATTTTTTATATTTTCAAATTTTTTTTTCTTATGACTTCAAGCTATTTTATGCAATTTTTTTATTCTTACTTAATTTGATAAATGAAGATATTATACTCAATCTCCTTAGTACCTTGGAAAGTAACTTTGCTATACAATACCTTCTTCAAATGTTTTACATTCAATTGTTATATTAAGATGAAACTCTTATTCTCCTCTCTTGTGACCATTATATTACTTTGATCTGGTTATATACACTATTTTAATTTCACTTTTTAAACTTTAATATACGTTTTCTTAATATTAAAAGAATAATTTATTTCTATATGAGCTAATTTCCTCTTATTAAATATAGTAATAACAAATGAGGTTTGATTGTGATGGAATAAAATTTATTTCACTTGTCCATATGAACTCCTATAGTTAAATATTAATTTTTTTATTTTAAAATTTTTTTGTAATTTTGTTATCATTATATGTTTCATTACATATAATCTTTAATCGTTAAGGATATTACACTTGATGCCTTTTGTATCTCATAATGCAACTTCCACATATAAATATTTAATTTCTTTTAAGTTTTCATTTTTTTTGTTATAATATGTTATTTTAATTTCTCTCATTTAAAGTTTCAAATATATTAAAATAATAATGTATTATTATTAATTCTTTTTTTTATTAGTAATTCATAATAATTCTGAATGAGATGAGATTATGATAAACCAAATGCTATTGATGTTGTCTCATCCATCTCAATCCAATGAAATATTTCTTAATATTTTACTTACAAGGGACTTTGCATGCTTTACAAACCTCTCCATTGATTATTAATGTGGCAAACGATAATGTTGCACTCGATCTCTTTTGCATCATTGAACATAACTTTCCCTTAAAATTTTCTTATTTCATCAAATTTTTCTCACTTATCAGGTTTTATTACTATGTGACTCAAATTCTCATCCTATGTAACTTATACGTCACTTTTTTTGTTAAATTACATAGACTAAAGCTATGTCATTTTGCTTTAATTTTGTATATATATTTTTTTAATATGAGTACGATAATTTTTTGTTAATTATGGTAATTTATTTTAATAATTTATAGTAATGCCAAACAAATTTTTATTGAGATAAAATAAACATCATTCAACTTATCCCAATGAGCTCTATGTGATTAAAAATTAAAACCTATACTTTTATTATTTTTTCATCATATTTTTAAAGGTTTTAATAGATATTTTTATTTTTACTGATTTGATGGACGAGATGTAACACTTGATCTCCTTAGTATTTTAAACTACATTTTTCTTGTATAATTTTCTCATTCATCAAATTTTTTCTTATTTGATTTTACTATGATATAACTCCAAGTCCCTATTCTTATTACAATTATCATTAATTTTTGTTGGATTACATTAATTCAGTTGTTCCATTTCAACAATATAACTATTTTATTATTATTACAATAGTGATTTAAAATTTTTTATGCTTATTTTTTTTTGTAATTTCTAATAATTAAAAATTACAATAGATTTTTATGAAACAAACTTCATTAGACTTTTCTCAAAGTGCTCTATAAAAAAATATTAATTATTAAATTTTATATTTTTTGTTCAAGGATTTTGTCATACTTTGTAAGATATTTTGATTTATAACTAATTTTATGATTGTGGTTAATACTCTAGATCTCATCACTTTATTGGAATGCATCTTGTGATATAGTTGGTCTAGTTTGGTAAAACCTTCTACTTTTATTCAATTATAGCCTATTGCTTCAATTTTTCTTCTTTCTACATTAACATACATTTTTTTAATATTAAAAAAAATATGTTTTTCTAACTTAAGTATATTTATTTTCTCAATTCATAAAAATGCCAAACAAGGTTTAACCAAATAAAAATAATTGTTATTAGACTTCTCTCTATCAGTTCTATTTATTTAAATATTCATTTTTTTAAATATTTTGTTTTCTATATTTTTCATATATTTTATTAGACCTCCTTAATTATACTTGATTTAATGATCATGGATGTTATGCTTGGTCTCTTTGGAATAATGGAATGCAACTTTCTCATGTAAATTATCTTAATTCATCAAAGTCATTACTTTGAATTGGCTATTTTATTGAGTAACACTACTTCTCCTCAGATGTGGCCATTACATCGACTTGATTTGGATATATTGAATTTCATTAATTTATCTCATCAAAACATCAATAAAAATTTAAATAATATTATAAAATAATTTATTATTATGAAAGTTGACTTAATTTAGTAATTCATAGTAATTCAAGTGAGGTCAAATCGTGACGAAACAATCTTTAATGTACTTATCTAGACAAGCTCTATCAAATTAAATGTTCCTTCTATATTTTAAATACTTTATTATGAACGATTTTTGTATATCTTAAGAGTCATTTTGATTCATACCTAAAGTATTGATCAAAGATGTTAGACTTCATCTCTCAGATATCTTGGAATGTACTTTACAATACAATTTATTTTATTTCCACTTATTTTTCTTTGTTTTGGATATATTCCTATGATAAACTTTATTGCTTTGATTTATTTGCATACATCAATTAAATTTATGTTGTTTCAACTTAAATATACATTTACTTAATATAAAATTAATAATTTATTACTTTTTATACTTGCTTAGTTTTGCATTGCATAGTGATTTCAAATGAGGTGTGGTTTAGGCAAAATAGATGTAATTGGATAGTCTCCATTGGCACTATCTAATTAAATATTGATTTATTTATGTTTTCTAAATATTTTATTTCCTAATTTTTTGACACAATTTATGAGACGATTTCTTTCATAGCAGATGTAACAATCAAGGTTGTTACGCTTCATCTCATCTATATCTTGGAATACAACTTTCCTAATAATTAATCTTATTTACTCAAAATTTTTTTCTTTGATATGGCTATCTTTCTTTGAAAATATATATCTCTTCTTCTGCAAACTTTAAATCAACTTTAGTTCATTTTATTACATTGTATCAATTTATCTTATTTTTGCTTTACTATGTATATACTTAATATCAAATGATAAATTTTTATGATTTTTTACTTATTTTGCTTTGCTGATTGTCAGAAATATAAACCAAATCTTATTATGACAAAATAAAAGTTTGTTGGACTGATATAGACAAGCTCTATCTAGTTAAATATTTATTTGTTGGTTTTTAAATCTTTTCTTTTTTAGTTTGATGGACTTTGTAGGACTTTTTGATTTTTATTTCATTTCATTAATGATGATATTATTATAGAATATCTTAAAATCTTGCAATGTAAATTTCCTTTATAATTTTTCTTATCTCTTCAAATGTTTTCTTTGATTTAATTTTATTTCGTTTTATCTCCAAATATCTTTTTATGTTGCATTTTTGTTGCCTTGATCTTGTTATATTATATTGACTAAATTTATCTTATCAAGATAATGGATCATTAGACTCAACTCATCCACTTAAATGAAACAAATATAGGTTTTTATATTTTTAAATATTATATTTTCTAAAGTTCTCACATGTTATATCATAATATTTTATTTATAATCAATTTGATGAGTGATGTTGTTACACTTGAACTCTTTTGAAAATTGGAACAAAATTTTCTCTTATATTTTACTTGTCTACAAATTAATTGGATTTGATTTCATTGTGTTATAACATTTCCCTAAATTGCTTCTTGTGTGAACCATACATCTTGAATTTGTTATATAACATTATTTAGATTTATCTCCTTTTAACTTTAATAAACTTTTCCATTATATTGAAAAATAATTTATTATTATTTATGATTATTTGTTTATTCATTCATTGAAACTCCGAACATGGTCCAATCTAGATAAAGAAAATATCTCTGGACCTGCCTTGATGAACTCTATTCACATTAAATATTAGTTAATTGAATATTTTATTTTGTTTTAGATTTTGGCTATTTTATGATATATTTTCATTTGGACCTCATTTGAAGATCATTGATTTTCTATTTCATCAAATTTTTTATTGTGATTTCTTTATATTACATTACTTTCAATTCGCTACATTCTGCATTAAAAAGTTATTTAATATAAAAATAATAATTAATTTTCATTTGTTCTGGTAAACTTTGATATTTTTTTAGTAATTGTAGATCAGATCTAATCGAGATGATGTAAACATTGTTTGTCTCATTTGGGTGAGCTCCATCAATTTAAATAATCATTTTGACATTTTTAAATATTATAATTTCTATGGTTTTGGGACATTTTACTTGACCTTTTTGTTTGTACTAGGTTCAATGATGGAAGATGACACAATCAATCCCCTTAGTATTTTGGAATGATAATTTAAAGACAATTTATCACATTTCTTCCACTTTTTAGCTTTTATTTTTTATGTTATTATTATACTCAAATTCTTTATTCATGTCATATTTGCAATACTTTCATTTGCTTATATGGGATTGCTTTAATTAATCTTGCTTTAGCTTTAATATATTTTTATAAAATATTAAACTAGTACTTATTTATTATTTATGCATTTCAATTTTAATAAATCATAGTGATTCCCAATGAGGCTGATCAAGATGGAACATACATCATTTGACTTTTCTCGATGAGCATTTAATTAAATTTTCATTTTTATAAATTTAAATGTATTAAATTCTAAGGATTCTTTTGAAAAATTTTAATAAGTTCTTAATTTAAAGAATGAAGATGTTACACTCCACCACCTTTGTATCTTGTAATGCAACTTTCATATATACTTTATCTGTTTTCTTCAGTTTCTTTTCTTGATTTAGTTATGGATTTCGAAATCTTCTCTAGTTTAATAGTTTTAACATTTTTTATTTAGTTATACTACACTACTTCAATTTATCCCAATTAAATTTAATATATATTTATTTAAAAAATAATTTGTATTTATTTTTATTTATTTAATTTCTAGTTTTTCATTAATTCTAATTATGTCCTATCAAGATTAAATATTGGTTGTTAGACTCATCTCGATAAGCTCTTTCCTCTTAAATATTCTATTAAGATTACCATCAAAACAAGGTAAACTAAATTAATAAAAAAATAAGTTTTTAATATTAAGGTAAATATCTAATAAAAGTAGGAATTAGATAAGTTAAAGCAAAGTAATATAAGAAAAAAAAAATTGTTAAAGGTAACACAAGAGGAGTTAGATATTAACATAACACAATAAGATTAAAAAAAGTAAAGAAAATACATAAGTTTCACAAAAACATTCAATTCCTAAACAGTAAAGAGATCAAGCATAACATCATCGATTAAAAAGTTTACCAAAAAAATTTAAAAAATATTTAAAAAAATAAAAACAATATTTAATTTAATAGAGCTTACGAAGATTAATTCAATGAAGTTTATTTAATCTTGAATGGGACTCATTTGAAATTTCTACAAAATAAAAAATAATTTCCAATAAATAATAACAATTTACTAATTTAATATTAAGTAAATATATGTTGAGAAAGCAGAATATAACCCAATAAGAGTAATGTAAGGGTGACACCAACAAAGATTTAGAATAACAAAGTAATACAAATAAAAAATATTTTATGAAATGAGATTAATTATAATAAAACTTTTCATTCCAAGATCCCCAGGTGATTAAGTGTAACATCCAAGGTTATTAAATGTGGTAGGAATAAAAATTTATAAAAAATAATTTTAAAGATATTAAAAAATATTTCAAAATAAAAAAAAAATATTCAAATGAATAGAGCACATTAAGACAAGTACAACAATGTTTTGTTTCATCCCAATCACACGTTATTAATAATTATTACAAATTATCAAATTTAATATGCCTAAATAATAAAAAAATATCGTTATAATATTAAGTAAATATCTTTTAAAATTCAAAGGAGATAAATTAAAAGCTTATAGCATGACAAACATAAAGCTATTTAAACGTCATGCAAGAGTAGATTTATAGTTGCATAATAATTTGACCAACTAATACTAAAAACTTTTAAGAAATAAGAAAACTTTTATGTAGAAGGTTTATTCCACCATGCTAAGGAGATTCCATATAACATCCTTAACAATTAAATTTGTTATGAACTAGAATTACTTGCAAAGAGTTCCAAAACCTTTGATATTAAAGTATTTAAAAATCGAAAAAAGATAACTAAATTGGATAAAACCGTTCAGGTTAGTTCAACGACCTTTGTTTCATCTCTAATAGACCTAATTTGGAATTACTACGAATTACCACAAAAATAGTCAAAATAGCAATATATTATTACTTAATATTAAGTAAAATATCAATAATAAAATATTTATTTTATAGACTTATCAAGATGAGTCAAATGATGTTTGCTTATGGAGGATGAGTCAAATGACGTTTTCTTCATCTCCATAAGACCTTATTTGGAACTACTATGAATTACCAAACTAATTTGCATAAATAGTAATAAATTATATTTATATATTAACTAAACAAAAACTAAAGCTGAAATGAGATAAATTATAGCAATGGTACTTAACCGAATAAGAGCTTTAGGAAGGTCATGTAAGGGGAGACTCAGACAAGCGCAAGAACATAAACAAATCAAAGTAAATTATTTGAAGAAATGAGATAAGTTATATGTAAAGATACATCACATGATACTAAGGAGATAATGTGTAACTTCTTTGATTATTAAATCAGGTGCAACTAGAAGTGTTTTGTAAAACATTCCAATTCAATAGAAAATAAATTATTTAAGAAAATACTAAATTAATATTTGATATGATAAATCTTGTCGAGATGAGTCCAACATTATTCAAAAGTATTACAAATTACTAAAGAAAAAAATCATACATAATAATAACTTATTAATTTAAACAAAATTAAATATGTATTAATGCTAAAATAAGACAGACAGAAGTAATGTAAGATTACAAAATCAAAGCTATATAATTTTCACTCGTGAGAAAAAAAATTGGGCTATAAAGAAATACAAAAATTTCAAAGCAAAAAATTTGAAGGAGTTACATACATTGTTCAAAAACTTTTCATTCCAAGATAATAATGATATGATGAAACATCCTCATTTGTTAAATTAGGTATATATCAAAATACCTTGTAAAGCAACCAAAAACATAAAAGAAATAATTAAAAATATAAAAGTAAATATTTAATTAAATATTACTCATCAAAATAGATGCAATGACATTTGTTTCATTTTAATGAAACCTCATTTTCAATTATCATAAATCATAAAAGTAAATAAGCATAAATAATAAAATAATATTACTTTAAAATTGAATGAACATGTGTTAAAGCTAAGAAAATTTAATAAGTAACATAGTATTATGAACAAGTAAATGTAAAAATTTTCCAATAATGAGATAAATTATACGAGAAAGTTATATTTCTCGATATTAAAGAGGTCAAGCATAACATCATTGATTGTTAGAATAGGTAAGAATAAAAGGTCCTTATAATTAGAAATATTTAATTACAAATAGCTCATCAATGCAGTTCAATAAATTTCTGAGTCCTAATTTGACATTCTTTGGAATTACTTTCTATAACAAAAGTAATTAAGTAGAAACAATAATAAATTATTATTTTAATATTTATTAAAAATATTTTGAAACTAAACTAAGTCATGTAGAATAATTACGATATAACAAAATGAAAGCAAGGTAAAAGTCTTATGAGAGGAGATTTAGAGTTACAAAGTAATAAAAT
Organism: Vanilla planifolia; assembly: GCA_023846275.1. Classification (NCBI taxonomy): domain Eukaryota; kingdom Viridiplantae; phylum Streptophyta; class Magnoliopsida; order Asparagales; family Orchidaceae; genus Vanilla; species Vanilla planifolia. Next base: position 973,450 of record JAIUJO010000156.1, on the reverse strand, counting down.
AACAACAAAGCAAAAACATTCTAAAAAATTATTATGAGGGAAAATTACATTCCAAGAAACAAAAGAAGAAACATTATAATAACATATATATATTCAAATCTAGTACATATCTAAACGGATTATTAATTGTACCAAAATCATAAAAAATTAACAAAACTTAAAATAAAAAAATAAATATTAATTTTGATGGATGTCATTTAGATATCTCCAAAGATGTTTGTGTATTCTTTTTCTAACCTCATTAGGATTATTATGGATTACATAAATAAATAAACCAAATAACATAATTTATTATTTTAATATTAAGTAAATTTCTTTAAATGTGAAATGTGATAAACTCAAGCAATGTAATAAGACCTAACTAATGCTAATAAGGGTGATAGAAGATGAGAATTAGAGTTGCATGGTAATATAACGTAAAAGTGTAAAACATTTGAAAATAATTAGATAAATTGTTTGGGAATGTTGCATTACAAAAAAATAAAAGGCATATAGCTTTCCTTCCTCAATCATCAAATCATATAGGAAAGGAAATGACAAGTAAAGAATGCCCAAACTTTAGAAAAAAATTGAAAAATATAACCAAGATCATTTTATTTGGTAGAGCTTGTTGAGACTAGTCTAATAATGTTTGATCCATATGGATTGGATTTTGATGACAATTAGTACATTTTAAAGAAATTAATAAGAATAAATTCAATTCAATTTTTATTATAAAGTCAAGTAAAAATATAATAAATTTTAAGTGAGATAAATTGAAGCTACGTAATAGAAAAAAAAGTAATTTGTGGTCAAACTATTGGGGATTTAGACTTACATAAAAATATAACCAAATCAAAGAGAAAAATTTAAAGAAATAATAAAGTATTTAAAAAACCTTAATTCAAAGATGTTGATGATATCAACTATAATATCCTTATCTGTCATATAACATAAGAGTCAAAATATCCTATAACATGTGCCAAAATCCTTAAAAAATATTTAAATATAAAAATTTTATGTTTAATTATGCATAATATGTCAAGAGAAGTATAATAACGTTTATATCATCTTTATGAGACCATGTTTAGAATTACTACAAGTTATATATTAAATAAGGATTAAAAATAATAAATGTTTTTTAATATTAGTTAAGTATATATAAAAGCTAAAATAATGTTATGTAAAGAATTATAAAATGACTAGTTCAAAGTGACATGTAGCTTATGCCATAAGAGATTTGTTGTTGTGTAGTAACCTGGTGAGATCAAAGAAAAAAATTATGGAAATGAGTTAAATTGTACTAAAAGGTTACATTATGGAATTACAAGGAGATATAGTGCGACAAGCACAATTGTCACGCTAGGTATTAATTTCAATGTCTCGTAATACCTATCAAAGCCACAAAAAATTAACTGGTTTAAAAAATATTTAATTAAATAAATCCATTAAAATGACTACAAGGTTTGAATAGTTTTGAGCTTACAACCTTTTTAGTTATTTTAAATTACTAAGGAATTAAGTATTAAAATTTGTGAGAAAGTCACATTAAAAGATATTTTAGAGATCAAGTGTACAATCCATGATCGATAAATATGGTAAAAATTGAAATGCCTCGGAAAACATACAAAAACATTTCAAAATAAAGTATCCAAAAATATTCATATGAGCATATAAGTAGATAAAACTAATTTGGAAGAGTCAAACGATGTTTGTTTCTTCTTTATCGAACATCTTTTAGCAACATTATAAATTTTTAAAGTAAATAATCATAAACATTAAAAATTTATATATTTTATTTGAATTAAAAATATTATAACGTTAAAAATAAGAAACATTAAAAGGTGTAATATAAAAAAATTGAAGCAATGTAAATGTCACACTATGGGACATTTATAGTGACATAATAATATCACCAAATAGGAACAAAAAATTTATAAAAATGAGATAAATTATGTGATAAAGTAGCATTCGAAGGTAGTAACAACATCAGGTGTAATATCGTCTATGATTAAAATTATAGTGACTCGTAAAGCCTGAAAGCCTTAAAATATAAAATATTTAAAATTATAGAAATGAAATTTTTGCTTGTGAGACCTTCTTGAAAGGAACCAATAATTTTTTGTTTGTCTCGCTTAGATCACATTTGGAATTACTAAGAATTAAAAAATTAAAATAGGCATAAATAATAATAATTATTTATTTTAATAACAAGTAATTATATCGTAATACTAAAGTGAGATAAACTGGATCATCGTAATACAAAAAAATAAATGCAAAGGGTCACCTAAGAGCAAAGTTAAAGTTTTATTGTTATATAGCTAAAAAAAGAAAAACAATTTAAGAAATGAGATAAATTGTATGAGAAACTTGCACTCTAAGATGCCTAATATTATTGTTGAGAATATTTTACTTGATAACCATAGTATCTTTAATGCATGTCTTTTGTACAATTTATCTCATTTATTCAACTTTTTTGCTTTGATTTTTCCTAACTGTTATGAAACTTGAATAAATTTATATTGTGACCTTTACATAAGTTTTGTTTCAGACATTTCCTTAATACAAAGCCAAAAATTTACTATTATTTAGATTTATTTAATTTTTTAATTTATAGAAATTCTAAAATAGACCTAATCACGATGAAATAAATGATGTTGGACTCATCAAAATGAACCCTATCTAATTAAATATTCATTGTAAGATATTTTATTTTATTTGTCAAGATTTTTTCTTAATTTATGAGCTTATCGATTCCTACCTTAATTTTTTATAAAGGATTTTATAATTGACATCCTTAGTATCTTGGAGCACATCTTTCACCTAACAATTATCTCATTTTCATAAATTTTCTTTTATTTTCTTAAGTTACTAGGAAACCTTTACTGTTTTCTTAAGTGGCATTGACATCTCTTGGATATGCTTATGATAAATTACTATAATTTATTGCATTTAAACTTTAATACGTATTTCTTTAAAGTTAAAATAATATTTTTTTATTATTTATACTTATTTACTTTATTATTTCATTTTAATTAAAAATAAGTTCAATTAAGAGAACAAACGCCATTAGACTCATTCCCCTTAGTTCTTGTCTATTAAATAATTTATATATGATTTGATGATCAAGAATGCCATACTCAATATTCTTGGTATCTTAGGAATACAACTCTTGCACATAATTACTTCATTTCATTAATATTTTTACTTTGATTTGTTTATATTACTGTGAAACTCAAATTCTGCTCTCTTATGACCCTTATATCATAACAATTTACTTATATTATAATTTTTAATAGATTTTATTTAAGGTTTAACATAAATTTACTTAGTACTAAAATGATAGTCTAATGTTTTTTATATTTATTTTCTTTAATAATTTGTGATAATTCCAAGTAGAATATAGTTGAAATGAAATAAATGTCATTGCAAGTCTCTATAATAGCTCTACCATATTAAATATAATTTTATATATTTTATAATACTTTATTTTCAAAGTTTTTAATTGCTTAACAAAAATTATAATTTTAAATAATTTTACAATCAAAATGCTAATCTTGATCATCTTAGTATCTTCATACACTTCTTTTCATAGAATTTAATTCAGCTCCTAAAATGTTTTGCTTTAATTTAGTTATATTACAATATGACTCCAAATCTCTTGTTTGGTGAAATTTATATCATATCTATTCGATAATATTATATTACTTTAATCCATCTAATTTGATCTTTAATATATATATTTCCTTAATAATTACTTATTAATTTATTATTATTATTTGTTATTTACATTTGTGCTTCACTATGACTCTAGATGATATCAAATTAAGATAAAAGAGATATCCTTAGACTCTTCTCATCAAGTTATGTCCATATAAATATTTTTTATATTTTCAAATTTTCTTTTCTTATGACTTCAAGCTATTTTATGCAATTTTTTTATTCTTACTTAATTTGATAAATGAAGATATTATACTCAATCTCCTTAGTACCTTGGAAAGTAACTTTCCTATACAGTACCTTCTTCAAATGTTTTACATTCAATTGTTATATTAAGATGAAACTCTTATTCTCCTCTCTTGTCACCATTATATTACTTTGATCTGGTTATATACACTATTTTAATTTCACTTTTTAAACTTTAATATACGTTTTCTTAATATTAAAACAATAATTTATTTCTATATGAGCTGATTTCCTCTTATTAAATATAGTAATAGCAAATGAGGTTTGATTGTGATGGAATAAAATTTATTTGAGTTATCCATATGAACTCCTATAGTTAAATATTAATTTTTTTATTTTAAAATTTTTTTGTAATTTTGTTATCATTATATGTTTCATTATATATAATATTTAATTGTTAAGGATATTACACTTGATGCCTTTTGTATCTCATAATGCAACTTCCACATATAAATATTTAATTTCTTTTAAGTTTTCATTTTTTTTGTTTATAATATGTTATTTTAAATTCTCTCATTTAAAGTTTCAAATATATTAAAATAATAATGTATTATTTTTTTTTTTTTTTATTAGTAATTCATAATAATTCTGAATGAGATGAGATTATGATAAACCAAATGCTATTGATGTTGTCTCATCCATCTCAATCCAATGAAATATTTCTTAATATTTTACTTACAAGGGACTTTGCATGCTTTACAAACCTCTCCATTGATTATTAATGTGGCAAACGATAATGTTGCCCTCGATCTCTTTTGCATCATTGAACGTAACTTTCCCTTAAAATTTTCTTATTTCATCAAATTTTTCTCACTTATCAGGTTTTATTACTATGTGACTCAAATTCTCATCCTATGTGACTCAAAATCCTGAAAAAAGTTACACTTTTATGGTGCCAACACGGAGCGCGCGTTGGTTGCTGCCGTGCACGAAAAAAGGCCCGTTGCACAGACTGCACGCAGCACAAGGGAAGACTGCCAATATGTTGTCATCGCATCCATGCAGAAGCAGCCCGCAGCGCTAAAAATCCCGAAAAAAGTTACACTTGTCATGTGCCAACATGGAGCGCGCGTAGGTTGCTGTTGTGCACGCAAACAAGCCCGGTGAACGGACGGCACGCAGCACATGGTAAGACTACCAATAGGTTGTCACCGCATCCATGCAGAAGCAGCCCGCAGCGCTCAAAATCCCGAAAAAAGTTACACTTTTATGGTGCCGACACGGAGCGCGCGTTGGTTGCTGCCGTGCACGCAAAAAGGCCCGGTGCACAGACTCAACGCGGCACAAGGGAAGACTACCAACAGGTTGTCCTCGCATCCATGCAGAAGTGGCCCGCAGCGCTAAAAATCCCGAAAAAAGTTGCACTTTTCTGGTGCCAACATGGAGCTCGCGTTGGTTGCTGCTGTGCACGCAAACAGGCCCGGTGCACCGACAGCACGCAGCACAAGGTAAGACTACCAATAGGTCGTCACCGCATCCACGCAGAAGCAGCCCGCGGCGCTAAAAATCCCGAAAAAAGTTAAACTTTTCTGCAGCCAACATGGAGCGCGAGTAGGTTGCTGCTGTGGAGGCAAACAAGCCTGGTGCACAGACAACACGCAACACAAGATAAGACTACCAATAGGCTGTCACCGCATCCATGCAGAAGCAGCCCGCGTCGCTAAAAATCCCGAAAAGAGTTGCACTTTTCTGGTGCCAACGTGGAGCGCGCGCTGGTTGCTGTCGTGCACACAAACAGGCCCGCTGTCAGTGTTGGAATGCATCTTGTGATATAGTTGGTCTAGTTAGGTAAAACCTTCTACTTTTATTCAATTATAGCCTATTGCTTCAATTTTTCTTCTTTCTACATTAACATACATTTTTTTAATATTAAAAAAAATATGTTTTTCTAACTTAAGTATATTTATTTTCTCAATTCATAAAAATGCCAAACAAGGTTTAACCAAATAAAAATAATTGTTATTAGACTTCTCTCTATCAGTTCTATTTATTTAAATATTCATTTTTTTAAATATTTTGTTTTCTATATTTTTCATATATTTTATTAGACCTCCTTAATTATACTTGATTTAATGATCATGGATGTTATGCTTGGTCTCTTTGGAATAATGGAATGCAACTTTCTCATGTAAATTATCTTAATTCATCAAAGTCATTACTTTGAATTGGCTATTTTATTGAGTAACACTACTTCTCCTCAGATGTGGCCATTACATCGACTTGATTTGGATATATTGAATTTCATTAATTTATCTCATCAAAACATCAATAAAAATTTAAATAATATTATAAAATAATTTATTATTATGAAAGTTGACTTAATTTAGTAATTCATAGTAATTCAAGTGAGGTCAAATCGTGACGAAACAATCTTTAATGTACTTATCTAGACAAGCTCTATCAAATTAAATGTTCCTTCTATATTTTAAATACTTTATTATGAACGATTTTTGTATATCTTAAGAGTCATTTTGATTCATACCTAAAGTATTGATCAAAGATGTTAGACTTCATCTCTCAGATATCTTGGAATGTACTTTACAATACAATTTATTTTATTTCCACTTATTTTTCTTTGTTTTGGATATATTCCTATGATAAACTTTATTGCTTTGATTTATTTGCATACATCAATTAAATTTATGTTGTTTCAACTTAAATATACATTTACTTAATATAAAATTAATAATTTATTACTTTTTATACTTGCTTAGTTTTGCATTGCATAGTGATTTCAAATGAGGTGTGGTTTAGGCAAAATAGATGTAATTGGATAGTCTCCATTGGCACTATCTAATTAAATATTGATTTATTTATGTTTTCTAAATATTTTATTTCCTAATTTTTTGACACAATTTATGAGACGATTTCTTTCATAGCAGATGTAACAATCAAGGTTGTTACGCTTCATCTCCTCTATATCTTGGAATACAACTTTCCTAATAATTAATCTTATTTACTCAAAATTTTTTTCTTTGATATGGCTATCTTTCTTTGAAAATATATATCTCTTCTTCTGCAAACTTTAAATCAACTTTAGTTCATTTTATTACATTGTATCAATTTATCTTATTTTTGCTTTACTATGTATATACTTAATATCAAATGATAAATTTTTATGATTTTTTACTTATTTTGCTTTGCTGATTGTCAGAAATATAAACCAAATCTTATTATGACAAAATAAAAGTTTGTTGGACTGATATAGACAAGCTCTATCTAGTTAAATATTTATTTGTTGGTTTTTAAATCTTTTCTTTTTTAGTTTGATGGTCTTTGTAGGACTTTTTGATTTTTATTTCATTTCATTAATGATGATATTATTATAGAATATCTTAAAATCTTGCAATGTAAATTTCCTTTATAATTTTTCTTATCTCTTCAAATGTTTTCTTTGATTTAATTTTATTTCGTTTTATCTCCAAATATCTTTTTATGTTGCATTTTTGTTGCCTTGATCTTGTTATATTATATTGACTAAATTTATCTTATCAAGATAATGGATCATTAGACTCAACTCATCCACTTAAATGAAACAAATATAGGTTTTTATATTTTTAAATATTATATTTTCTAAAGTTCTCACATGTTATATCATAATATTTTATTTATAATCAATTTGATGAGTGATGTTGTTACACTTGAACTCTTTTGAAAATTGGAACAAAATTTTCTCTTATATTTTACTTGTCTACAAATTAATTGGATTTGATTTCATTGTGTTATAACATTTCCCTAAATTGCTTCTTGTGTGAACCATACATCTTGAATTTGTTATATAACATTATTTAGATTTATCTCCTTTTAACTTTAATAAACTTTTCCATTATATTGAAAAATAATTTATTATTATTTATGATTATTTGTTTATTCATTCATTGAAACTCCGAACATGGTCCAATCTAGATAAAGAAAATATCTCTGGACCTGCCTTGATGAACTCTATTCACATTAAATATTAGTTAATTGAATATTTTATTTTGTTTTAGATTTTGGCTATTTTATGATATATTTTCATTTGGAACTCATTTGAAGATCATTGATTTTCTATTTCATCAAATTTTTTATTGTGATTTCTTTATATTACATTACTTTCAATTCGCTACATTCTGCATTAAAAAGTTATTTAATATAAAAATAATAATTAATTTTCATTTGTTCTGGTAAACTTTGATATTTTTTTAGTAATTGTAGATCAGATCTAATCGAGATGATGTAAACATTGTTTGTCTCATTTGGGTGAGCTCCATCAATTTAAATAATCATTTTGACATTTTTAAATATTATAATTTCTATGGTTTTGGGACATTTTACTCGACCTTTTTGTTTGTACTAGGTTCAATGATGGAAGATGACACAATCAATCCCCTTAGTATTTTGGAATGATAATTTAAAGACAATTTATCACATTTCTTCCACTTTTTAGCTTTTATTTTTTATGTTATTATTATACTCAAATTCTTTATTCATGTCATATTTGCAATACTTTCATTTGCTTATATGGGATTGCTTTAATTAATCTTGCTTTAGCTTTAATATATTTTTATAAAATATTAAACTAGTACTTATTTATTATTTATGCATTTCAATTTTAATAAATCATAGTGATTCCCAATGAGGCTGATCAAGATGGAACATACATCATTTGACTTTTCTCGATGAGCATTTAATTAAATTTTCATTTTTATAAATTTAAATGTATTAAATTCTAAGGATTCTTTTGAAAAATTTTAATAAGTTCTTAATTTAAAGAATGAAGATGTTACACTCCACCACCTTTGTATCTTGTAATGCAACTTTCATATATACTTTATCTGTTTTCTTCAGTTTCTTTTCTTGATTTAGTTATGGATTTCGAAATCTTCTCTAGTTTAATAGTTTTAACATTTTTTATTTAGTTATACTACACTACTTCAATTTATCCCAATTAAATTTAATATATATTTATTTAAAAAATAATTTGTATTTATTTTTATTTATTTAATTTCTAGTTTTTCATTAATTCTAATTATGTCCTATCAAGATTAAATATTGGTTGTTAGACTCATCTCGATAAGCTCTTTCCTCTTAAATATTCTATTAAGATTACCATCAAAACAAGGTAAACTAAATTAATAAAAAAATAAGTTTTTAATATTAAGGTAAATATCTAATAAAAGTAGGAATTAGATAAGTTAAAGCAAAGTAATATAAGAAAAAAAAAATTGTTAAAGGTAACACAAGAGGAGTTAGATATTAACATAACACAATAAGATTAAAAAAAGTAAAGAAAATACATAAGTTTCACAAAAACATTCAATTCCTAAACAGTAAAGAGATCAAGCATAACATCATCGATTAAAAAGTTTACCAAAAAAATTTAAAAATATTTAAAAAAATAAAAACAATATTTAATTTAATAGAGCTTACGAAGATTAATTCAATGAAGTTTATTTAATCTTGAATGGGACTCATTTGAAATTTCTACAAAATAAAAAATAATTTCCAATAAATAATAACAATTTACTAATTTAATATTAAGTAAATATATGTTGAGAAAGCAGAATATAACCCAATAAGAGTAATGTAAGGGTGTGACACCAACAAAGATTTAGAATAACAAAGTAATACAAATAAAAAATATTTATGAAATGAGATTAATTATAATAAAACTTTTCATTCCAAGATCCCCAGGTGATTAAGTGTAACATCCAAGGTTTATTAAATGTGGTAGGAATAAAAATTTATAAAAAATAATTTTAAAGATATTAAAAAATATTTCAAAATAAAAAAAAAATATTCAAATGAATAGAGCTCATTAAGACAAGTACAACAATGTTTTGTTTCATCCCAATCACACGTTATTAATAATTATTACAAATTATCAAATTTAATATGCCTAAATAATAAAAAAATATCGTTATAATATTAAGTAAATATCTTTTAAAATTCAAAGGAGATAAATTAAAAGATTATAGGCATGACAAACATAAAGCTATTTAAACGTCATGCAAGAGTATGATTTATAGTTGCATAATAATTTGACCAACTAATACTAAAAACTTTTAAGAAATAAGAAAACTTTTATGTAGAAGGTTTATTCCACCATGCTAAGGAGATTCCATATAACATCCTTAACAATTAAATTTGTTATGAACTAGAATTACTTGCAAAGAGTTCCAAAACCTTTGATATTAAAGTATTTAAAATCGAAAAAAGATAACTAAATTGGATAAAACGTTCAGGTTAGTTCAACGACCTTTGTTTCATCTCTAATAGACCTAATTTGGAATTACTACGAATTACCACAAAAATAGTCAAAATAGCAATATATTATTACTTAATATTAAGTAAAATATCAATAATAAAATATTTATTTTATAGACTTATCAAGATGAGTCAAATGATGTTTGCTTATGGAGGATGAGTCAAATGACGTTTTCTTCATCTCCATAAGACCTTATTTGGAACTACTATGAATTACCAAACTAATTTGCATAAATAGTAATAAATTATATTTATATATTAACTAAACAAAAACTAAAGCTGAAATGAGATAAATTATAGCAATGGTACTTAACCGAATAAGAGCTTTAGGAAGGTCATGTAAGGGGAGACTCAGACAAGCGCAAGAACATAAACAAATCAAAGTAAATTATTTGAAGAAATGAGATAAGTTATATGTAAAGATACATCACATGATACTAAGGAGATAATGTGTAACTTCTTTGATTATTAAATCAGGTGCAACTAGAAGTGTTTTGTAAAACATTCCAATTCAATAGAAAATAAATTATTTAAGAAAATACTAAATTAATATTTGATATGATAAATCTTGTCGAGATGAGTCCAACATTATTCAAAAGTATTACAAATTACTAAAGAAAAAAATCATACATAATAATAACTTATTAATTTAAACAAAATTAAATATGTATTAATGCTAAAATAAGACAGACAGAAGTAATGTAAGATTACAAAATCAAAGCTATATAATTTTCACTCGTGAGAAAAAAAATTGGGCTATAAAGAAATACAAAAATTTCAAAGCAAAAAAATTTGAAGGAGTTACATACATTGTTCAAAAACTTTTCATTCCAAGATAATAATGATATGATGAAACATCCTCATTTGTTAAATTAGGTATATATCAAAATACCTTGTAAAGCAACCAAAAACATAAAAGAAATAATTAAAAATATAAAAGTAAATATTTAATTAAATATTACTCATCAAAATAGATGCAATGACATTTGTTTCATTTTAATGAAACCTCATTTTCAATTATCATAAATCATAAAAGTAAATAAGCATAAATAATAAAATAATATTACTTTAAAATTGAATGAACATGTGTTTAAAGCTAAGAAAATTTAATAAGTAACATAGTATTATGAACAAGTAAATGTAAAAATTTTCCAATAATGAGATAAATTATACGAGAAACTTATATTTCTCGATATTAAAGAGGTCAAGCATAACATCATTGATTGTTAGAATAGGTAAGAAGAAAATGTCCTTATAATTAGAAATATTTAATTACAAATAGCTCATCAATGCAGTTCAATAAATTTCTGAGTCCTAATTTGACATTCTTTGGAATTACTTTCTATAACAAAAGTAATTAAGTAGAAACAATAATAAATTATTATTTTAATATTTATTAAAAATATTTTGAAACTAAACTAAGACATGTAGAATAATTACGATATAACAAAATGAAAGCAAGGTAAAAGTCTTATGAGAGGAGATTTAGAGTTACAAAGTAATAAAATAACAACAAAGCAAAAACATTCTAAAAAATTATTATGAGGGAAAATTACATTCAAGAAACAAAAGAAGAACATTATAATAACATATATATTCAAATCTAGTACATATCTAAACGGATTATTAATTGTACCAAAATCATAAAAAATTAACAAAACTTAAAATAAAAAAATAAATATTAATTTGATGGATGTCATTTAGATATCTCCAAAGATGTTTGTGTATTCTTTTTCTAACCTCATTAGGATTATTATGGATTACATAAATAAATAAACCAAATAACATAATTTATTATTTTAATATTAAGTAAATTTCCTTTAAATGTGAAATGTGATAAACTCAAGCAATGTAATAAGTCCTAACTAATGCTAATAAGGGTGATAGAAGATGAGAATTAGAGTTGCATGGTAATATAACGTAAAAGTGTAAAACATTTGAAAATAATTAGATAAATTGTTTGGGAATGTTGCATTACAAAAAAATAAAAGGCATATAGCTTGCCTTCCTCAATCATCAAATCATATAGGAAAGGAAATGACAAGTAAAGAATGCCCAAACTTTAGAAAAAAATTGAAAAATATAACCAAGATCATTTTATTTGGTAGAGCTTGTTGAGACTAGTCTAATAATGTTTGATCCATATGGATTGGATTTTGATGACAATTAGTACATTTTAAAGAAATTAATAAGAATAAATTCAATTCAATTTTTATTATAAAGTCAAGTAAAAATATAATAAATTTTAAGTGAGATAAATTGAAGCTACGTAATAGAAAAAAAAAGTAATTTGTGGTCAAACTATTGGGGATTTAGACTTACATAAAAATATAACCAATTCAAAGAGAAAAATTTAAAGAAATAATAAAGTATTTAAAAAACTTAATTCAAAGATGTTGATGATATCAACTATAATATCCTTATCTTTCATATAACATAAGTGTCAAAATATCCTATAACATGTGCCAAAATCCTTAAAAAATATTTAAATATAAAAATTTTATGTTTAATTATGCATAATATGTCAAGAGAAGTATAATAATGTTTATATCATCTTTATGAGACCATGTTTAGAATTACTACAAGTTATATATTAAATAAGGATTAAAAATAATAAATGTTTTTTAATATTAGTTAAGTATATATAAAAGCTAAAATAATGTTATGTAAAGAATTATAAAATGACTAGTTCAAAGTGACATGTAGCTTATGCCATAAGAGATTTGTTGTTGTGTAGTAACCTGGTGAGATCAAAGAAAAAAATTATGGAAATGAGTTAAATTGTACTAAAAGGTTACATTATGGAATTACAAGGAGATATAGTGCGACAAGCACAATTGTCATGCTAGGTATTAATTTCAATGTCTCGTAATACCTATCAAAGCCACAAAAAATTAACTGGTTTAAAAAATATTTAATTAAATAAATCCATTAAAATGACTACAAGGTTTGAATAGTTTTGAGCTTACAACCTTTTTAGTTATTTTAAATTACTAAGGAATTAAGTATTAAAATTTGTGAGAAAGTCACATTAAAAGATATTTTAGAGATCAAGTGTACAATCCATGATCGATAAATATGGTAAAAATTGAAATGCCTCGGAAAACATACAAAAACATTTCAAAATAAAGTATCCAAAAATATTCATATGAGCATATAAGTAGATAAAACTAATTTGGAAGAGTCAAACGATGTTTGTTTCTTCTTTATCGAACATCTTTTAGCAACATTATAAATTTTTAAAGTAAATAATCATAAACATTAAAAATATATATATTTTATTTGAATTAAAAATATTATAACGTTAAAAATAAGAAACATTAAAAGGTGTAATATAAAAAAATTGAAGCAATGTAAATGTCACACTATGGGACATTTATAGTGACATAATAATATCACCAAATAGGAACAAAAAATTTATAAAAATGAGATAAATTATGTGATAAAGTAGCATTCGAAGGTAGTAACAACATCAGGTGTAATATCGTCTATGATTAAAATTATAGTGACTCGTAAAGCCTGAAAGCCTTAAAATATAAAATATTTAAAATTACAGAAATGAAATTTTTGCTTGTGAGACCTTCTTGAAAGGAACCAATAATTTTTGGTTTGTCTCGCTTAGATCACATTTGGAATTACTAAGAATTAAAAAATTAAAATAGGCATAAATAATAATAATTATTTATTTTAATAACAAGTAATTATATCGTAATACTAAAGTGAGATAAACTGGATCATCGTAATACAAACAAATAAATGCAAAGTAAGGGTCACCTAAGAGCAAAGTTAAAGTTTTATTGTTATATAGCTAAAAAAAGAAAAACAATTTAAGAAATGAGATAAATTGTATGAGAAACTTGCACTCTAAGATGCCTAATATTATTGTTGAGAATATTTTACTTGATAACCATAGTATCTTTAATGCATGTCTTTTGTACAATTTATCTCATTTATTCAACTTTTTTGCTTTGATTTTTCCTAACTGTTATGAAACTTGAATTAATTTATATTGTGACCTTTACATAGGTTTTGTTTCAGACATTTCCTTAATACAAAGCTAAAATTTACTATTATTTAGATTTATTTAATTTTTTAATTTATAGAAATTCTAAAATAGACCTAATCACGATGAAATTAATGATGTGGGACTCATCAAAATGAACCCTATCTAATTAAATATTCATTGTAAGATATTTTATTTTATTTGTCAAGATTTTTTCTTAATTTATGAGCTTATCGATTCCTACCTTAATTTTTTATAAAGGATTTTATAATTGACATCCTTAGTATCTTGGAGCACATCTTTCACCTAACAATTATCTCATTTTCATAAATTTTCTTTTATTTTCTTAAGTTACTAGGAAACCTTGACTGTTTTCTTAAGTGGCATTGACATCTCTTGGATATGCTTATGATAAATTACTATAATTTATTGCATTTAAAATTTAATACGTATTTCTTTAAAGTTAAAATAATATTTTTTTATTATTTATACTTATTTACTTTATTATTTCATTTTAATTAAAAATAAGTTCAATTAAGAGAACAAACGCCATTAGACTCATTCCCCTTAGTTCTTGTCTATTAAATAATTTATATATGATTTGATGATCAAGAATGCCATACTCAATATTCTTGGTATCTTAGGAATACAACTCTTGCACATAATTACTTCATTTCATTAATATTTTTACTTTGATTTGTTTATATTACTGTGAAACTCAAATTCTGCTCTCTTATGACCCTTATATCATAACAATTTACTTATATTATAATTTTTAATAAATTTTATTTAAGGTTTAACATAAATTTACTTAGTACTAAAATGATAGTCTAATGTTATTTATATTTATTTTCTTTAATAATTTGTGATAAATCCAAGTAGAATATAGTTGAAATGAAATAAATGTCATTGCAAGTCTCTATAATAGCTCTACCATATTAAATATAATTTTATATATTTTATAATACTTTATTTTCAAAGTTTTTAATTGCTTAACAAAAATTATAATTTTACCTAATTTTACAATCAAAATGCTAATCTTGATCATCTTAGTATCTTCATACACTTCTTTTCATAGAATTTAATTCAGCTCCTAAAATGTTTTGCTTTAATTTAGTTATATTACAATATGACTCCAAATCTCTTGTTTGGTGACATTTATATCATATCTATTTGATAATATTATATTACTTTAATCCATCTAATTTGATCTTTAATATATATATTTCCTTAATAATTACTTATTAATTTATTATTATTATTTGTTATTTACATTTGTGCTTCACTATGACTCTAGATGATATCAAATTAAGATAAAAGAGATATCCTTAGACTCTTCTGATCAAGTTATGTCCATTTAAATATTTTTTATATTTTCAAATTTTCTTTTCTTATGACTTCAAGCTATTTTATGCAATTTTTTTATTCTTACTTAATTTGATAAATGAAGATATTATACTCAATATCCTTAGTACCTTGGAAAGTAACTTTCCTATACAGTACCTTCTTCAAATGTTTTACATTCAATTGTTATATTAAGATGAAACTCTTGTTCTCCTCTCTTGTCACCATTATATTACTTTGATCTTGTTATATACACTATTTTAAATTCACTTTATAAACTTTAATATACGTTTTCTTAATATTAAAAGAATAATTTATTTCTATATGAACTGATTTCCTCTTATTAAATATAGTAATAGCAAATGAGGTTTGATTGTGATGGAATAAAATTTATTTGACTTATCCATATGAACTCCTATAGTTAAATATTAATTTTTTTATTTTAAAAATTTTTTGTAATTTTTTTACAATTATATGTTTCATTACATAAAATATTTAATGGTTAAGGATATTACACTTGATGCCTTTTGTATCTCATAATGCAACTTCCACATAAAAATATTTAATTTCTTTTAAGTTTTCATTTTTTTTTTATAATATGTTATTTTAAATTCTCTCATTTAAAGTTTCAAATATATTAAAATAATAATGTATTATTTTTTTTTTTTATTAGTAATTCATAATAATTCTGAATGAGATGAGATTATGATAAACCAAATGCTAATTATGTTGTCTCATCCATCTCAATCCAATGAAATATTTCTTAATATTTTACTTACAAGGGACTTTGCATGCTTTACAAACCACTCCATTGATTATTAATGTGGCAAACGATAATGTTGCCCTCGATCTCTTTTGCATCATTGAACGTAACTTTCCCTTAAAATTTTCTTATTTCATCAAATTTTTCTCACTTATCAGGTTTTATTACTATGTGACTCAAATTCTCATCCTATGTGACTCAAAATCCCGAAAAAAGTTACACTTTTATGGTGCCAACACGGAGCGCGCGTTGGTTGCTGCCGTGCACGCAAAAACGCCCGGTGCACAGACTGCACGCAGCACAAGGGAAGACTGCCAATAGGTTGTCATCGCATCCATGCAGAAGCAGCCCGCAGCGCTAAAAATCCCGAAAAAAGTTACACTTTTCATGTGCCAACATGGAGCGCGCGTAGGTTGCTGCTGTGGACGCAAACAAGCCCGGTGAACGGACGGCACGCAGCACATGGTAAGACTACCAATAGGTTGTCACCGCATCCATGCAGAAGCAGCCCGCAGCGCTCAAAATCCCGAAAAACGTTACACTTTTATGGTGCCGACACGGAGTGCGCGTTGGTTGCTTCGGTGCACGCAAAAAGGCCCGGTGCACAGACTGCACTCGGCACAAGGGAAGACTACCAACAGGTTGTCCTCGCATCCATGCAGAAGCAGCCCGCAGCGCTAAAAATCCCGAAAAAAGTTGCACTTTTCTGGTGCCAACATGGAGCTCGCGTTGGTTGCTGCTGTGCACGCAAACAGGCCCGGTGCACCGACAGCACGCAGCACAAGGTAAGACTACCAATAGGTCGTCACCGCATCCACGCAGAAGCAGCCCGCGGCGCTAAAAATCCCGAAAAAAGTTAAACTTTTCTGCAGCCAACATGGAGCGCGTGTAGGTTGCTGCTGTGGAGGCAAACAAGCCTGGTGCACAGACAACACGCAACACAAGATAAGACTACCAATAGGCTGTCACCGCATCCATGCAGAAGCAGCCCGCGTCGCTAAAAATCCCGAAAAGAGTTGCACTTTTCTGGTGCCAACGTGGAGCGCGCGGTGGTTGCTGCCGTGCACACAAACAGGCCCGCTGTCAGTGTTGGAATGCATCTTGTGATATAGTTGGTCTAGTTTGGTAAAACCTTCTACTTTTATTCAATTATAGCCTATTGCTTCAATTTTTCTTCTTTCTACATTAACATACATTTTTTTAATATTAAAAAAAATATGTTTTTCTAACTTAAGTATATTTATTTTCTCAATTCATAAAAATGCCAAACAAGGTTTAACCAAATAAAAATAATTATTATTAGACTTCTCTCTATCTGTTCTATTTATTTAAATATTCATTTTTTTAAATATTTTGTTTTCTATATTTTTCATATATTTTATTAGACCTCCTTAATTATACTTGATTTAATGATCATGGATGTTATGCTTGGTCTCTTTGGAATAATGGAATGCAACTTTCTTATGTAAATTATCTTAATTCATCAAAGTCATTACTTTGAATTGGCTATTTTATTAAGTAACACTACTTCTCCTCAGATGTGGCCATTACATCGACTTGATTTGGAGATATTGAATTTCATTAATTTATCTCATCAAAACATCAATAAAAATTTAAATAATATTATAAAATAATTTATTATTATGAAAGTTGACTTAATTTAGTAATTCATAGTAATTCAAGTGTGGTCAAATCGTGACGAAACAATCTTTAATGTACTTATCTAGACAAGCTCTATCAAATTAAATGTTCCTTCTATATTTTAAATACTTTATTATGAACGATTTTTGTATATCTTAAGAGTCATTTTGATTCATACCTAAAGTATTGATCAAAGATGATAGACTTCATCTCTCAGATATCTTGGAATGTACTTTACAATACAATTTATTTTATTTCCACTTATTTTTCTTTTTTTTGGATATATTCCTATGATAAACTTTATTGCTTTTATTTATTTGCATACATCAATTAAATTTATGTTGTTTCAACTTAAATATACATTTACTTAATATAAAATTAATAATTTATTACTATTTATACTTGCTTAGTTTTGCATTGCATAGTGATTTCAAATGAGGTGTGGTTTAGGCAAAATAGATGTAATTGGATAGTCTCCATTGGCACTATCTAATTAAATATTGATTTATTTATGTTTTCTAAATATTTTATTTCCTAATTTCTTGACACAATTTATGAGACGATTTCTTTCAAAGCAGATGTAACAATCAAGGTTGTTACGCTTCATCTCCTCTATATCTTGGAATACAACTTTCCTAATAATTAATCTTATTTACTCAAAATTTTTTTCTTTGATATGGCTATCTTTCTTTGAAAATATATATCTCTTCTTCTGCAAACTTTAAATCAACTTTAGTTCATTTTATTACATTGTATCAATTTATCTTATTTTTGCTTTACTATGTATATACTTAATATCAAATGATAAATTTTTATGATTTTTTACTTATTTTGCTTTGCTGATTGTCAAAAATATAAACCAAATCTTATTATGACAAAATAAAAGTTTGTTGGACTGATATAAACAAGCTCTATCTAGTTAAATATTTATTTATTGGTTTTTAAATCTTTTCTTTTTTAGTTTGATGGTCTTTGTAAGACTTTTTGATTTTTATTTCATTTCATTAATGATGATATTATTATAGAATATCTTAAAATCTTGCAATGTAAATTTCCTTTATAATTTTTCTTATCTCTTCAAATGTTTTCTTTGATTTAATTTTATTTCTGTTTATCTCCAAATATCTTTTTATGTTGCATTTTTGTTGCCTTGATCTTGTTATATTATATTGACTAAATTTATCTTATCAAGATAATGGATATTAGACTCAACTCATCCACTTAAATGAAACAAATATAGGTTTTTATATTTTTAGATATTATATTTTCTAAAGTTCTCACAAGTTATATCATAATATTTTATTTATAATTAATTTGATGAATGATGTTGTTACACTTGAACTCTTTTGAAAATTGGAACAAAATTTTCTCTTATATTTTACTTGTCTACAAATTAATTGGATTTGATTTCATTGTGTTATAACATTTCCCTAAATTGCTTCTTGTGTGAACCATACATCTTGAATTTGTTATATAACATTATTTAGATTTATCTCCTTTTAACTTTAATAAACTTTTCCATTATATTGAAAAATAATTTATTATTATTTATGATTGTTTGTTTATTCATTCATTGATACTCCGAACAAGGTCCAATCTAGATAAAGAAAATATCTCTGGACCTGCCTTGATGAACTCTATTCACATTAAATATTAGTTAATTGAATATTTTATTTTGTTTTAGATTTTGGCTATTTTATGATATATTTTCATTTGGACCTCATTTGAAGATCATTGATTTTCTATTTCATCAAATTTTTTATTGTGATTTCTTTATATTACATTACTTTCAATTCGCTACATTCTGCATTAAAAAGTTATTTAATATAAAAATAATAATTAATTTTCATTTGTTCTGGTAAACTTTGATATTTTTTTAGTAATTGTAGATCAGATCTAATCGAGATGATGTAAACATTGTTTGTCTCATTTGGGTGAGCTCCATCAATTTAAATAATCATTTTGACATTTTTAAATATTATAATTTCTATGGTTTTGGGACATTTTACTCGACCTTTTTGTTTGTACTAGGTTCAATGATGGAAGATGACACAATCAATCCCCTTAGTATTTTGGAATGATAATTTAAAGACAATTTATCACATTTCTTCCACTTTTTAGCTTTTATTTTTTATGTTATTATTATACTAAAATTCTTTATTCATGTCATATTTGCAATACTTTCATTTGCTTATATGGGATTGCTTTAATTAATCTTGCTTTAGCTTTAATATATTTTTATAAAATATTAAACTAGTACTTATTTATTATTTATGCATTTACATTTTAATAAATCATAGTGATTCCCAATGAGGCTGATCAAGATGGAACATACATCATTTGACTTTTCTCGATGAGCATTTAATTAAATTTTCATTTTTATAAATTTAAATGTATTAAATTCTAAGGATTCTTTTGAAAAATTTTAATAAGTTCTTAATTTAAAGAATGAAGATGTTACACTCCACCACCTTTGTATCTTGTAATGCAACTTTCATATATACTTTATCTTTTTTCTTCAATTTCTTTTCTTGATTTAGTTATGGATTTCGAAATCTTCTCTAGTTTAATAGTTTTAACATTTTTTATTTTGTTATACTACACTACTTCAATTTATCCCAATTAAATTTAATATATATTTATTTAAAAAATAATTTGTATTTATTTTTATTTATTTAATTTCTAGTTTTTCATTAATTCTAATTATGTCCTATCAAGATTAAATATTGGTTGTTAGACTCATCTCGATAAGCTCTATCCTCTAAAATATTCTATTAAGATTACCATCAAAACAAAGTAAACTAAATTAATAAAAAAATAAGTTTTTAATATTAAGGTAACTATCTAATAAAAGTAGGAATTAGATAAGTTAAAGCAAAGTAATATAAGAAAAAAAAAATTGTTAAAGGTAACACAAGAGGAGTTAGATATTAACATAACACAATAAGATTAAAAAAAGTAAAGAAAATACATAAGTTTCACAAAAACATTCAATTCCTAAACAGTAAAGAGATCAAGCATAACATCATCGATTAAAAAGTTTACCAAAAAAATTTAAAAAATATTTAAAAAAATAAAAACAATATTTAATTTAATAGAGCTTACGAAGATTAATTCAATGAAGTTTATTTAATCTTGAATGGGACTCATTTGAAATTTCTACAAAATAAAAAATAATTTCCAATAAATAATAACAATTTACTAATTTAATTTTAAGTAAATATATGTTGAAAAAGCAGAATATAACCCAATAAGAGTAATGTAAGGGTGACACCAACAAAGATTTAGAATAACAAAGTAATACAAATAAAAAATATTTTATGAAATGAGATTAATTATAATAAAACTTTTCATTCCAAGATCCCCAGGTGATTAAGTGTAACATCCAAGGTTATTAAATGTGGTAGGAATAAAAATTTATAAAAAATAATTTTAAAGATATTAAAAAATATTTCAAAATAAAAAAAAATATTCAAATGAATAGAGCTCATTAAGACAAGTACAACAATGTTTTGTTTCATCCCAATCACACGTTATTAATAATTATTACAAATTATCAAATTTAATATGCCTAAATAATAACAAAATATCGTTATAATATTAAGTAAATATCTTTTAAAATTCAAAGGAGATAAATTAAAAGCTTATAGCATGACAAACATAAAGCTATTTAAACGTCATGCAAGAGTAGATTTATAGTTGCATAATAATTTGACCAACTAATACTAAAAACTTTTAAGAAATAAGAAAACTTTTATGTAGAAGGTTTATTCCACCATGCTAAGGAGATTCCATATAACATCCTTAACAATTAAATTTGTTATGAACTAGAATTACTTGCAAAGAGTTCCAAAACCTTTGATATTAAAGTATTTAAAAATCGAAAAAAGACAACTAAATTGGATAAAACCGTTCAGGTTAGTTCAACGACCTTTGTTTCATCTCTAATAGACCTAATTTGGAATTACTACGAATTACCACAAAAATTGTCAAAATAGCAATATATTATTACTTAATATTAAGTAAAATATCAATAATAAAATATTTATTTTATAGACTTATCAAGATGAGTCAAATGATGTTTGCTTATGGAGGATGAGTCAAATGACGTTTGCTTCATCTCCATAAGACCTTATTTGGAACTACTATGAATTACCAAACTAATTTGCATAAATAGTAATAAATTATATTTATATATTAACTAAATAAAAACTAAAGCTGAAATGAGATAAATTATAGCAATGGTACTTAACCGAATAAGAGCTTTAGGAAGGTCATGTAAGGGGAGACTCAGACAAGCGCAAGAACATAAACAAATCAAAGTAAATTATTTGAAGAAATGAGATAAGTTATATGTAAAGATACATCACATGATACTAAGGAGATAATGTGTAACTTCTTTGATTATTAAATCAGGTGCAACTAGAAGTGTTTCGTAAAACATTCCAATTCAATAGAAAATAAATTATTTAAGCAAATACTAAATTAATATTTGATATGATAAATCTTGTCGAGATGAGTCCAACATTATTCAAAAGTATTACAAATTACTAAAGAAAAAAATCATACATAATAATAACTTATTAATTTAAACAAAATTAAATATGTATTAATGCTAAAATAAGACAGACAGAAGTAATGTAAGATTACAAAATCAAAGCTATATAATTTTCACTCGTGAGAAAAAAAATTGGGCTATAAAGAAATACAAAAATTTCAAAGCAAAAAATTTGAAGGAGTTACATACATTGTTCAAAAACTTTTCATTCCAAGATAATAATGATATGATGAAACATCCTCATTTGTTAAATTAGGTATATATCAAAATACCTTGTAAAGCAACCAAAAACATAAAAGAAATAATTAAAAATATAAAAGTAAATATTTAATTAAATATTACTCATCAAAATAGATGCAATGACATTTGTTTCATTTTAATGAAACCTCATTTTCAATTATCATAAATCATAAAAGTAAATAAGCATAAATAATAAAATAATATTACTTTAAAATTGAATGAACATGTGTTAAAGCTAAGAAAATTTAATAAGTAACATAGTATTATGAACAAGTAAATGTAAAAATTTTCCAATAATGAGATAAATTATACGAGAAACTTATATTTCTCGATATTAAAGAGGTCAAGCATAACATCATTGATTGTTAGAATAGGTAAGAATAAAATGTCCTTATAATTAGAAATATTTAATTACAAATAGCTCATCAATGCAGTTCAATAAATTTCTGAGTCCTAATTTGACATTCTTTGGAATTACTTTCTATAACAAAAGTAATTAAGTAGAAACAATAATAAATTATTATTTTAATATTTATTAAAAATATTTTGAAACTAAACTAAGACATGTAGAATAATTGCGATATAACAAAATGAAAGCAAGGTAAAAGTCTTATGTGAGGAGATTTAGAGTTACAAAGTAATAAAATAACAACAAAGCAAAAACATTCTAAAAAATTATTATGAGGGAAAATTACATTCCAAGAAACAAAAGAAGAAACATTATAATAACATATATATTCAAATCTAGTACATATCTAAACGGATTATTAATTGTACCAAAATCATAAAAAATTAACAAAACTTAAAATAAAAAAATAAATATTAATTTTGATGGATGTCATTTAGATATCTCCAAAGATGTTTGTGTATTCTTTTTCTAACCTCATTAGGATTATTATGGATTACATAAATAAATAAACCAAATAACATAATTTATTATTTTAATATTAAGTAAATTTCTTTAAATGTGAAATGTGATAAACTCAAGCCATGTAATAAGACCTAACTAATGCTAATAAGGGTGATAGAAGATGAGAATTAGAGTTGCATGGTAATATAATGTAAAAGTGTAAAACATTTGAAAATAATTAGATAAATTGTTTGGGAATGTTGCATTACAAAAAAATAAAAGGCATATAGCTTGCCTTCCTCAATCATCAAATCATATAGGAAAGGAAATGACAAGTAAAGAATGCCCAAACTTTAGAAAAAAATTGAAAAATATAACCAAGATCATTTTATTTGGTAGAGCTTGTTGAGACTAGTCTAATAATGTTTGATCCATATGGATTGGATTTTGATGACAATTAGTACATTTTAAAGAAATTAATAAGAATAAATTCAATTCAATTTTTATTATAAAGTCAAGTAAAAATATAATAAATTTTAAGTGAGATAAATTGAAGATACGTAATAGAAAAAAAAGTAATTTGTGGTCAAACTATTGGGGATTTAGACTTACATAAAAATATAACCAAATCAAAGAGAAAAATTTAAAGAAATAATAAAGTATTTAAAAAACCTTAATTCAAAGATGTTGATGATATCAACTATAATATCCTTATCTGTCATATAACATAAGAGTCAAAATATCCTATAACATGTGCCAAAATCCTTAAAAAATATTTAAATATAAAAATTTTATGTTTAATTATGCATAATATGTCAAGAGAAGTATAATAATGTTTATATCATCTTTATGAGAACATGTTTAGAATTACTACAAGTTATATATTAAATAAGGATTAAAAATAATAAATGTTTTTTAATATTAGTTAAGTATATATAAAAGCTAAAATAATGTTATGTAAAGAAATATAAAATGACTAGTTCAAAGTGACATGTAGCTTATGCCATAAGAGATTTGTTGTTGTGTAGTAACCTGGTGAGATCAAAGAAAAAATTATGGAAATGAGTTAAATTGTACTAAAAGGTTACATTATGGAATTACAAGGAGATATAGTGCGACAAGCACAATTGTCACGCTAGGTATTAATTTCAATGTCTCGTAATACCTATCAAAGCCACAAAAAATTAACTGGTTTAAAAAATATTTAATTAAATAAATCCATTAAAATGACTACAAGTTTTGAATAGTTTTGAGCTTACAACCTTTTTAGTTATTTTAAATTACTAAGGAATTAAGTATTAAAATTTGTGAGAAAGTCACATTAAAAGATATTTTAGAGATCAAGTGTACAATCCATGATCGATAAATATGGTAAAAATTGAAATGCCTCAGAAAACATACAAAAACATTTCAAAATAAAGTATCCAAAAATATTCATATGAGCATATAAGTAGATAAAACTAATTTGGAAGAGTCAAACGATGTTTGTTTCTTCTTTATCGAACATCTTTTAGCAACATTATAAATTTTTAAAGTAAATAATCATAAACATTAAAAATATATATATATTATTTGAATTAAAAATATTATAACGTTAAAAATAAGAAACATTAAAAGGTGTAATATAAAAAAATTGAAGCAATGTAAATGTCACACTATGGGACATTTATAGTGACATAATAATATCACCAAATAGGAACAAAAAATTTATAAAAATGAGATAAATTATGTGATAAAGTAGCATTCGAAGGTAGTAACAACATCAGGTGTAATATCGTCTATGATTAAAATTATAGTGACTCGTAAAGCCTGAAAGCCTTAAAATATAAAATATTTAAAATTACAGAAATGAAATTTTTGCTTGTGAGACCTTCTTGAAAGGAACCAATAATTTTTGGTTTGTCTCGCTTAGATCACATTTGGAATTACTAAGAATTAAAAAATTAAAATAGGCATAAATAATAATAATTATTTATTTTAATAACAAGTAATTATATCGTAATACTAAAGTGAGATAAACTGGATCATCGTAATACAAACAAATAAATGCAAAGTAAGGGTCACCTAAGAGCAAAGTTAAAGTTTTATTGTTATATAGCTAAAAAAAGAAAAACAATTTAAGAAATGAGATAAATTGTATGAGAAACTTGCACTCTAAGATGCCTAATATTATTGTTGAGAATATTTTACTTGATAACCATAGTATCTTTAATGCATGTCTTTTGTACAATTTATCTCATTTATTCAACTTTTTTGCTTTGATTTTTCCTAACTGTTATGAAACTTGAATTAATTTATATTGTTACCTTTACATAGGTTTTGTTTCAGACATTTCCTTAATACAAAGCCAAAAATTTACTATTATTTAGATTTATTTAATTTTTTAATTTATAGAAATTCTAAAATAGACCTAATCACGATGAAATAAATGATGTTGGACTCATCAAAATGAACCCTATCTAATTAAATATTCATTGTAAGATATTTTATTTTATTTGTCAAGATTTTTTCTTAATTTATGAGCTTATCGATTCCTACCTTAATTTTTTATAAAGGATTTTATAATTGACATCCTTAGTATCTTGGAGCACATCTTTCACCTAACAATTATCTCATTTTCATAAATTTTCTTTTATTTTCTTAAGTTACTAGGAAACCTTGACTGTTTTCTTAAGTGGCATTGACATCTCTTGGATATGCTTATGATAAATTACTATAATTTATTGCATTTAAACTTTAATACGTATTTCTTTAAAGTTAAAATGATATTTTTTTATTATTTATACTTATTTACTTTATTATTTCATTTTAATTAAAAATAAGTTCAATTAAGAGAACAAACGCCATTAGACTCATTCCCCTTAGTTCTTGTCTATTAAATAATTTATATATGCTTTGATGATCAAGAATGCCATATTCAATCTTCTTGGTATCTTAGGAATACAACTCTTGCACATAATTACTTCATTTCATTAATATTTTTACTTTGATTTGTTTATATTACTGTGAAACTCAAATACTGCTCTGTTATGACCCTTATATCATAAAAATTTACTTATATTATAATTTTTAATAGATTTTATTTAAGGTTTAACATAAATTTACTTAGTACTAAAATGATAGTTTAATGTTATTTATATTTATTTTCTTTAATAATTTGTGATAATTCCAAGTAGAATATAGTTGAAATGAAATAAATGTCATTGCAAGTCTCTATAATAGCTCTACCATATTAAATATAATTTTATATATTTTATAATACTTTATTTTCAAAGTTTTTAATTGCTTAACAAAAATTATAATTTTACCTATTTTTACAATCAAAATGCTAATCTTGATCATCTTAGTATCTTCATACACTTCTTTTCATAGAATTTAATTCAGCTCCTAAAATGTTTTGCTTTAATTTAGTTATATTACAATATGACTCCAAATCTCTTGTTTGGTGACATTTATATCATATCTATTTGATAATATTATATTACTTTAATCCATCTAATTTGATCTTTAATATATATATTTCCTTAATAATTACTTATTAATTTATTATTATTATTTGTTATTTACATTTGTGCTTCACTATGACTCTAGATGATATCAAATTAAGATAAAAGAGATATCCTTAGACTCTTCTCATCAAGTTATGTCCATTTAAATATTTTTTATATTTTCAAATTTTCTTTTCTTATGACTTCAAGCTATTTTATGCAATTTTTTTATTCTTACTTAATTTGATAAATGAAGATATTATACTCAATCTCCTTAGTACCTTGGAAAGTAACTTTCCTATACAGTACCTTCTTCAAATGTTTTACATTCAATTGTTATATTAAGATGAAACTCTTATTCTCCTCTCTTGTCACCATTATATTACTTTGATCTGGTTATATACACTATTTTAATTTCACTTTTTAAACTTTAATATACGTTTTCTTAATATTAAAAGAATAATTTATTTCTATATGAGCTGATTTCCTCTTATTAAATATAGTAATAGCAAATGAGGTTTGATTGTGATGGAATAAAATTTATTTGACTTATCCATATGAACTCCTATAGTTAAATATTAATTTTTTTATTTTAAAAGTTTTTTGTAATTTTGTTATCATTATATGTTTCATTACATATAATATTTAATTGTTAAGGATATTACACTTGATGCCTTTTGTATCTCATAATGCAACTTCCACATATAAATATTTAATTTCTTTTAAGTTTTCATTTTTTTTGTTTATAATATGTTATTTTAAATTCTCTCATTTAATGTTTCAAATATATTAAAATAATAATGTATTATTTTTTTTTATTTTTTATTAGTAATTCATAATAATTCTGAATGAGATGAGATTATGATAAACCAAATGCTATTGATGTTGTCTCATCCATCTCAATCCAATGAAATATTTCTTAATATTTTACTTACAAGGGACTTTGCATGCTTTACAAACCTCTCCATTGATTATTAATGTGGCAAACGATAATGTTGCCCTCGATCTCTTTTGCATCATTGAACGTAACTTTCCCTTAAAATTTTCTTATTTCATCAAATTTTTCTCACTTATCAGGTTTTATTACTATGTGACTCAAATTCTCATCCTATGAGACTCAAAATCCCGAAAAAAGTTACACTTTTATGGTGCCAACACGGAGCGCACGTTGGTTGCTGCCGTGCACGCAAAAAGGCCCGGTGCACAGACTGCACGCAGCACAAGGGAAGACTGCCAATAGGTTGTCATCGCATCCATGCAGAAGCAGCCCGCAGCGCTAAAAATCCCGAAAAAAGTTACACTTTTCATGTGCCAACATGGAGCGCGCGTAGGTTGCTGCTGTGCACGCAAACAAGCCCGGTGAACGGAGGACACGCAGCACATGGTAAGACTACCAATAGGTTGTCACCGCATCCATGCAGAAGCAGCCCGCAGCGCTCAAAATCCCGAAAAACGTTACACTTTTATGGTGCCGACACGGAGCGCGCGTTGGTTGCTGCCTTGCACGCAAAAAGGCCCGGTGCACAGACTGCACGCGGCACAAGGGAAGACTACCAAAAGGTTGTCCTCGCATCCATGCAGAAGCAGCCCGTAGCGCTAAAAATCCCGAAAAAAGTTGCACTTTTCTGGTGCCAACATGGAGCTCGCGTTGGTTGCTGCTGTGCACGCAAACAGGACCGGTGCACTGACAGCACGCAGCACAAGGTAAGACTACCAATAGGTCGTCACCGCATCCACGCAGAAGCAGCCCGCGGCGCTAAAAATCCCGAAAAAAGTTAAACTTTTCTGCAGCCAACATGGAGCGCGTGTAGGTTGCTGCTGTGGAGGCAAACAAGCCTGGTGCACAGACAACACGCAACACAAGATAAGACTACCAATAGGCTGTCACCGCATCCATGCAGAAGCAGCCCGCGTCGCTAAAAATCCCGAAAAGAGTTGCACTTTTCTGGTCCCAACGTGGAGCGCGCGCTGGTTGCTGCCGTGCACACAAACAGGCCCGCTGTCAGTGTTGGAATGCATCTTGTGATATAGTTGGTCTAGTTTGGTAAAACCTTCTACTTTTATTCAATTATAGCCTATTGCTTCAATTTTTCTTCTTTCTACATTAACATACATTTTTTTAATATTAAAAAAAATATGTTTTTCTAACTTAAGTATATTTATTTTCTCAATTCATAAAAATGCCAAACAAGGTTTAACCAAATAAAAATAATTGTTATTAGACTTCTCTCTATCAGTTCTATTTATTTAAATATTCATTTTTTAAAATATGTTGTTTTCTATATTTTTCATATATTTTATTAGACCTCCTTAATTATACTTGATTTAATGATCATGGATATTATGGTTGGTCTCTTTGGAATAATGGAATGCAACTTTCTCATGTAAATTATCTTAATTCATCAAAGTCATTACTTTGAATTGGCTATTTTATTGAGTAACACTACTTCTCCTCAGATGTGGCCATTACATCGACTTGATTTGGATATATTGAATTTCATTAATTTATCTCATCAAAACATCAATAAAAATTTAAATAATATTATAAAATAATTTATTATTATGAAAGTTGACTTAATTTAGTAATTCATAGTAATTCAAGTGAGGTCAAATCGTGACGAAACAATCTTTAATGTACTTATCTAGACAAGCTCTATCAAATTAAATGTTCCTTCTATATTTTAAATACTTTATTATGAACGATTTTTGTATATCTTAAGAGTCATTTTGATTCATACCTAAAGTATTGATCAAAGATGATAGACTTCATCTCTCAGATATCTTGGAATGTACTTTACAATACAATTTATTTTATTTCCACTTATTTTTCTTTGTTTTGGATATATTCCTATGACAAACTTTATTGCTTTTATTTATTTGCATACATCAATTAAATTTATGTTGTTTCAACTTAAATATACATTTACTTAATATAAAATTAATAATTTATTACTATTTATACTTGCTTAGTTTTGCATTGCATAGTGATTTCAAATGAGGTGTGGTTTAGGCAAAATAGATGTAATTGGATTGTCTCCATTGGCACTATCTAATTAAATATTGATTTATTTATGTTTTCTAAATATTTTATTTCCTAATTTCTTGACACAATTTATGAGACGATTTCTTTCATAGCAGATGTAACAATCAAGGTTGTTATGCTTCATCTCCTCTATATCTTGGAATACAACTTTCCTAATAATTAATCTTATTTACTCAAAATTTTTTTCTTTGATATGGCTATCTTTCTTTGAAAATATATATCTCTTCTTCTGCAAACTTTAAATCAACTTTAGTTCATTTTATTACATTGTATCAATTTATCTTATTTTTGCTTTACTATGTATATACTTAATATCAAATGATAAATTTTTATGATTTTTTACTTATTTTGCTTTGCTGATTGTCAGAAATATAAACCAAATCTTATTATGACAAAATAAAAGTTTGTTGGACTGATATAGACAAGCTCTATCTAGTTAAATATTTATTTGTTGGTTTTTAAATCTTTTCTTTTTTAGTTTGATGGTCTTTGTAGGACTTTTTGATTTTTATTTCATTTCATTAATGATGATATTATTATAGAATATCTTAAAATCATGCAATGTAAATTTCCTTTATAATTTTTCTTATCTCTTCAAATGTTTTCTTTGATTTAATTTTATTTCTGTTTATCTCCAAATATCTTTTTATGTTGCATTTTTGTTGCCTTGATCTTGTTATATTATATTGACTAAATTTATCTTATCAAGATAATGGATCATTAGACTCAACTCATCCACTTAAATGAAACAAATATAGGTTTTTATATTTTTAAATATTATATTTTCTAAAGTTCTCACATGTTATATCATAATATTTTATTTATAATTAATTTGATGAATGATGTTGTTACACTTGAACTCTTTTGAAAATTGGAACAAAATTTTCTCTTATATTTTACTTGTCTACAAATTAATTGGATTTGATTTCATTGTGTTATAACATTTCCCTAAATTGCTTCTTGTGTGAACCATACATCTTGAATTTGTTATATAACATTATTTAGATTTATCTCCTTTTAACTTTAATAAAGTTTTCCATTATATTGAAAAATAATTTATTATTATTTATGATTATTTGTTTATTCATTCATTGAAACTCCGAACATGGTCCAATCTAGATAAAGAAAATATCTCTGGACCTGCCTTGATGAACTCTATTCACATTAAATATTAGTTAATTGAATATTTTATTTTGTTTTAGATTTTGGCTATTTTATGATATATTTTCATTTGGACCTCATTTGAAGATCATTGATTTTCTATTTCATCAAATTTTTTATTGTGATTTCTTTATATTACATTACTTTCAATTCGCTACATTCTGCATTAAAAAGTTATTTAATATAAAAATAATAATTAATTTTCATTTGTTCTGGTAAACTTTGATATTTTTTTAGTAATTGTAGATCAGATCTGATCGAGATGATGTAAACATTGTTTGTCTCATTTGGGTGAGCTCCATCAATTTAAATAATCAGTTTGACATTTTTAAATATTATAATTTCTATGGTTTTGGGACATTTTACTCGACCTTTTTGTTTGTACTAGGTTCAATGATGGAAGATGACACAATCAATCCCCTTAGTATTTTGGAATGATAATTTAAAGACAATTTATCACATTTCTTCCACTTTTTAGCTTTTATTTTTTATGTTATTATTATACTCAAATTCTTTATTCATGTCATATTTGCAATACTTTCAATTGCTTATATGGGATTGCTTTAATTAATCTTGCTTTAGCTTTAATATATTTTTATAAAATATTAAACTAGTACTTATTTATTATTTATGCATTTCAATTTTAATAAATCATAGTGATTCCCAATGAGGCTGATCAAGATGGAACATACATCATTTGACTTTTCTCGATGAGCATTTAATTAAATTTTCATTTTTATAAATTTAAATGTATTAAATTCTAAGGATTCTTTTGAAAAATTTTAATAAGTTCTTAATTTAAAGAATGAAGATGTTACACTCCACCACCTTTGTATCTTGTAATGCAACTTTCATATATACTTTATCTTTTTTCTTCAATTTCTTTTCTTGATTTAGTTATGGATTTCGAAATCTTCTCTAGTTTAATAGTTTTAACATTTTTTATTTTGTTATACTACACTACTTCAATTTATCCCAATTAAATTTAATATATATTTATTTAAAAAATAATTTGTATTTATTTTTATTTATTTAATTTCTAGTTTTTCATTAATTCTAATTATGTCCTATCAAGATTAAATATTGGTTGTTAGACTCATCTCGATAAGCTCTATCCTCTAAAATATTCTATTAAGATTACCATCAAAACAAAGTAAACTAAATTAATAAAAAAATAAGTTTTTAATATTAAGGTAACAATCTAATAAAAGTAGGAATTAGATAAGTTAAAGCAAAGTAATATAAGAAAAAAAAAATTGTTAAAGGTAACACAAGAGGAGTTAGATATTAACATAACACAATAAGATTAAAAAAAGTAAAGAAAATACATAAGTTTCACAAAAACATTCAATTCCTAAACAGTAAAGAGATCAAGCATAACATCATCGATTAAAAAGTTTACCAAAAAAATTTAAAAAATATTTAAAAAAATAAAAACAATATTTAATTTAATAGAGCTTACGAAGATTAATTCAATGAAGTTTATTTAATCTTGAATGGGACTCATTTGAAATTTCTACAAAATAAAAAATAATTTCCAATAAATAATAACAATTTACTAATTTAATTTTAAGTAAATATATGTTGAAAAAGCAGAATATAACCCAATAAGAGTAATGTAAGGGTGACACCAACAAAGATTTAGAATAACAAAGTAATACAAATAAAAAATATTTTATGAAATGAGATTAATTATAATAAAACTTTTCATTCCAAGATCCCCAGGTGATTAAGTGTAACATCCAAGGTTATTAAATGTGGTAGGAATAAAAATTTATAAAAAATAATTTTAAAGATATTAAAAAATATTTCAAAATAAAAAAAAAATATTCAAATGAATAGAGCTCATTAAGACAAGTACAACAATGTTTTGTTTCATCCCAATCACACGTTATTAATAATTATTACAAATTATCAAATTTAATATGCCTAAATAATAACAAAATATCGTTATAATATTAAGTAAATATCTTTTAAAATTCAAAGGAGATAAATTAAAAGCTTATAGCATGACAAACATAAAGCTATTTAAACGTCATGCAAGAGTAGATTTATAGTTGCATAATAATTTGACCAACTAATACTAAAAACTTTTAAGAAATAAGAAAACTTTTATGTAGAAGGTTTATTCCACCATGCTAAGGAGATTCCATATAACATCCTTAACAATTAAATTTGTTATGAACTAGAATTACTTGCAAAGAGTTCCAAAACCTTTGATATTAAAGTATTTAAAAATCGAAAAAAGATAACTAAATTGGATAAAACCGTTCAGGTTAGTTCAACGACCTTTGTTTCATCTCTAATAGACCTAATTTGGAATTACTACGAATTACCACAAAAATTGTCAAAATAGGAATATATTATTACTTAATATTAAGTAAAATATCAATAATAAAATATTTATTTTATAGACTTATCAAGATGAGTCAAATGATGTTTGCTTATGGAGGATGAGTCAAATGACGTTTGCTTCATCTCCATAAGACCTTATTTGGAACTACTATGAATTACAAAACTAATTTGCATAAATAGTAATAAATTATATTTATATATTAACTAAACAAAAACTAAAGCTGAAATGAGATAAATTATATCAATGGTACTTAACCGAATAAGAGCTTTAGGAAGGTCATGTAAGGGGAGACTTAGACAAGCGCAAGAACATAAACAAATCAAAGTAAATTATTTGAAGAAATGAGATAAGTTATATGTAAAGATACATCACATGATACTAAGGAGATAATGTGTAACTTCTTTGATTATTAAATTAGGTGCAACTAGAAGTGTTTTGTAAAACATTCCAATTCAATAGAAAATAAATTATTTAAGAAAATACTAAATTAATATTTGATATGATAAATCTTGTCGAGATGAGTCCAACATTATTCAAAAGTATTACAAATTACTAAAGAAAAAAATCATACATAATAATAACTTATTAATTTAAACAAAATTAAATATGTATTAATGCTAAAATAAGACAGACAGAAGTAATGTAAGATTACAAAATCAAAGCTATATAATTTTCACTCGTGAGAAAAAAAATTGGGCAATAAAGAAATACAAAAATTTCAAAGCAAAAAATTTGAAGGAGTTACATACATTGTTCAAAAACTTTTCATTCCAAGATAATAATGATATGATGAAACATCCTCATTTGTTAAATTAGGTATATATCAAAATACCTTGTAAAGCAACCAAAAACATAAAAGAAATAATTAAAAATATAAAAGTAAATATTTAATTAAATATTACTCATCAAAATAGATGCAATGACATTTGTTTCATTTTAATGAAACATCATTTTCAATTATCATAAATCATAAAAGTAAATAAGCATAAATAATAAAATAATATTACTTTAAAATTGAATGAACATGTGTTAAAGCTAAGAAAATTTAATAAGTAACATAGTATTATGAACAAGTAAATGTAAAAATTTTCCAATAATGAGATAAATTATACGAGAAACTTATATTTCTCGATATTAAAGAGGTCAAGCATAACATCATTGATTGTTAGAATAGGTAAGAATAAAATGTCATTATAATTAGAAATATTTAATTACAAATAGCTCATCAATGCAGTTCAATAAATTTCTGAGTCCTAATTTGACATTCTTTGGAATTACTTTCTATAACAAAAGTAATTAAGTAGAAACAATAATAAATTATTATTTTAATATTTATTAAAAATATTTTGAAACTAAACTAAGACATGTAGAATAATTACGATATAACAAAATGAAAGCAAGGTAAAAGTCTTATGAGAGGAGATTTAGAGTTACAAAGTAATAAAATAACAACAAAGCAAAAACATTCTAAAAAATTATTATGAGGGAAAATTACATTCCAAGAAACAAAAGAAGAAATATTATAATAACATATATATACAAATCTAGTACATATCTAAACGGATTATTAATTGTACCAAAATCATAAAAAATTAACAAAACTTAAAATAAAAAAATAAATATTAATTTTGATGGATGTCATTTAGATATCTCCAAAGATGTTTGTGTATTCTTTTTCTAACCTCATTAGGATTATTATGGATTACATAAATAAATAAACCAAATAACATAATTTATTATTTTAATATTAAGTAAATTTCTTTAAATGTGAAATGTGATAAACTCAAGCAATGTAATAAGACCTAACTAATGCTAATAAGGGTGATAGAAGATGAGAATTAGTGTTGCATGGTAATATAATGTAAAAGTCTAAAACATTTGAAAATAATTAGATAAATTGTTTGGGAATGTTGCATTACAAAAAAATAAAAGGCATATAGCTTGCCTTCCTCAATCATCAAATCATATAGGAAAGGAAATGACAAGTAAAGAATGCCCAAACTTTAGAAAAAAATTGAAAAATATAACCAAGATCATTTTATTTGGTAGAGCTTGTTGAGACTAGTCTAATAATGTTTGATCCATATGGATTGGATTTTGATGGCAATTAGTACATTTTAAAGAAATTAATAAGAATAAATTCAATTCAATTTTTATTATAAAGTCAAGTAAAAATATATTAAATTTTAAGTGAGATAAATTGAAGCTACGTAATAGAAAAAAAAGTAATTTGTGGTCAAACTATTGGGGATTTAGACTTACATAAAAATATAACCAAATCAAAGAGAAAAATTTAAAGAAATAATAAAGTATTTAAAAAACTTTAATTCATAGATGTTGATGATATCAACTATAATATCCTTATCTGTCATATAACATAAGAGTCAAAATATCCTATAACATGTGCCAAAATCCTTAAAAAATATTTAAATATAAAAATTTTATGTTTAATTATGCATAATATGTCAAGAGAAGTATAATAATGTTTATATCATCTTTATGAGACCATGTTTAGAATTACTACAAGTTTTTATATTAAATAAGGATTAAAAATAATAAATGTTTTTTAATATTAGTTAAGTATATATAAAAGCTAAAATAATGTTATGTAAAGAATTATAAAATGACTAGTTCAAAGTGACATGTAGCTTATGCGATAAGAGATTTGTTGTTGTGTAGTAACCTGGTGAGATCAAAGAAAAAAATTATGGAAATGAGTTAAATTGTACTAAAAGGTTACATTATGGAATTACAAGGAGATATAGTGCGACAAGCACAATTGTCACCCTAGGTATTAATTTCAATGTCTCGTAATACCAATCAAAGCCACAAAAAATTAACTGGTTTAAAAAATATTTAATTAAATAAATCCATTAAAATTACTACAAGGTTTGTATAGTTTTGAGCTTACAACCTTTTTAGTTATTTTA
The DNA here is from genome assembly GCA_023846275.1 of Vanilla planifolia. Taxonomy (NCBI): domain Eukaryota; kingdom Viridiplantae; phylum Streptophyta; class Magnoliopsida; order Asparagales; family Orchidaceae; genus Vanilla; species Vanilla planifolia. Next base: position 936,882 of record JAIUJO010000156.1, on the reverse strand, counting down.
AATTACTAAGGAATTAAGTATTAAAATTTGTGAGAAAGTCACATTAAAAGATATTTTAGAGATAAAGTGTACAATCCATGATCGGTAAATATGGTAAAAATTGAAATGCCTCGGAAAACATACAAAAACATTTCAAAATAAAGTATCCAAAAATATTGATATGAGCATATAAGTAGATAAAACTAATTTGGAAGTGTCAAACGATATTTGTTTCTTCTTTATCGAACATCTTTTAGCAACATTATAAATTTTTAAAGTAAATAATCATAAACATTAAAAATATATATATTTTATTTGAATTAAAAATATTATAACGTTAAAAATAAGAAACATTAAAAGGTGTAATATAAAAAAATTGAAGCAATGTAAATGTCACACTATGGGACATTTATAGTGACATAATAATATCACCAAATAGGAACAAACAATTTATAAAAATGAGATAAATTATGTGATAAAGTAGCATTCGAAGGTAGTAACAACATCAGGTGTAATATCGTCTATGATTAAAATTATAGTGACTCGTAAAGCCTGAAATCCTTAAAATATAAAATATTTAAAATTACAGAAATGAAATTTTTGTTTGTGAGACCTTCTTGAAAGGAACCAATAATTTTTGTTTTGTCTCGCTTAGATCACATTTGGAATTTCTAAGAATTAAAAAATTAAAATTGGCATAAATAATAATAATTATTTATTTTAATAACAAGTAATTATATCGTAATACTAAAGTGAGATAAACTGGATCATCGTAATACAAACAAATAAATGCAAAGTAAAGGTCACCTAAGGCAAAGTTAAAGTTTTATTGTTATATAGCTAAAAAAAGAAAAACAATTTAAGAAATGAGATAAATTGTATGAGAAACTTGCACTCTAAGATGCCTAATATTATTGTTGAGAATATTTTACTTGATAACCATAGTATCTTTAATGCATGTCTTTTGTACAATTTATCTCATTTATTCAACTTTTTTGCTTTGATTTTTCCTAACTGTTATGAAACTTGAATTAATTTATATTGTGACCTTTACATAGGTTTGATTTCAGACATTTCCTTAATACAAAGCAAAAAATTTACTATTATTTAGATTTATTTAATTTTTTTAATTTATAGAAATTCTAAAATAGACCTAATCACGATGAAATAAATGATGTTGGACTCATCAAAATGAACCCTATCTAATTAAATATTCATTGTAAGATATTTTATTTTATTTGTCAAGATTTTTTCTTAATTTATGAGCTTATCGATTCCTACCTTAATTTTTTATAAAGGATTTTATAATTGACATCCTTAGTATCTTGGAGCACATCTTTCACCTAACAATTATCTCATTTTCATAAATTTTCTTTTATTTTCTTAAGTTACTAGGAAACCTTGACTGTTTTCTTAAGTGGCATTGACATCTCTTGGATATGCTTATGATAAATTACTATAATTTATTGCATTTAAACTTTAATACGTATTTCTTTAAAGTTAAAATAATATTTTTTTATTATTTATACTTATTTACTTTATTATTTCATTTTAATTAAAAATAAGTTCAATTAAGAGAACAAACGCCATTAGACTCATTCCCCTTAGTTCTTGTCTATTAAATAATTTATATATGATTTGATGATCAAGAATGCCATACTCAATCTTCTTGGTATCTTAGGAATACAACTCTTGCACATAATTACTTCATTTCATTAATATTTTTACTTTTATTTGTTTAAATTACTGTGAAACTCAAATTCTGCTCTCTTATGACCCTTATATCATAACATTTTACTTATATTATAATTTTTAATAGATTTTATTTAATGTTTAACATAAATTTACTTAGTACTAAAATGATAGTCTAATGTTATTTATATTTATTTTCTTTAATAATTTGTGATAATTCCAAGTAGAATATAGTTGAAATGAAATAAATGTCATTGCAAGTCTCTATAATAGCTATACCATATTAAATATAATTTTATATATTTTATAATACTTTATTTTCAAAGTTTTTAATTGCTTAACAAAAATTGTAATTTTACCTAATTTTACAATCAAAATGCTAATCTTGATCATCTTAGTATCTTCATACACTTCTTTTCATAGAATTTAATTCAGCTCCTAAAATGTTTTGCTTTAATTTAGTTATATTACAATATGACTCCAAATCTCTTGTTTGGTGACATTTATATCATATCTATTTGATAATATTATATTACTTTAATCCATCTAATTAGATCTTTAATATATATATTTCCTTAATAATTACTTATTAATTTATTATTATTATTTGTTATTTACATTTGTGCTTCACTATGACTCTAGATGATATCAAATTAAGATAAAAGAGATATCCTTAGACTCTTCTCATCAAGTTATGTCCATTTAAATATTTTTTATATTTTCAAATTTTCTTTTCTTATGACTTCAAGCTATTTTATGCAATTTTTTTATTCTTACTTAATTTGATAAATGAAGATATTATACTCAATCTCCTTAGTACCTTGGAAAGTAACTTTCCTATACAGTACCTTCTTCAAATGTTTTACATTCAATTGTTATATTAAGATGAAACTCTTATTCTCCTCTCTTGTCACCATTATATTACTTTGATCTGGTTATATACACTATTTTAATTTCACTTTTTAAACTTTAATATACGTTTTCTTAATATTAAAGGAATAATTTATTTCTGTATGAGCTGATTTCCTCTTATTAAATATAGTAATAGCAAATGAGGTTTGATTGTGATGGAATAAAATTTATTTGACTTATCCATATGAACTCCTATAGTTAAATATTAATTTTTTTATTTTAAAAGTTTTTTGTAATTTTGTTATCATTATATGTTTCATTACATATAATATTTAATGGTTAAGGATATTACACTTGATGCCTTTTGTATCTCATAATGCAACTTCCACATATAAATATTTAATTTCTTTTAAGTTTTCATTTTTTTTTTTATAATATGTTATTTTAATTTCTCTCATTTAAAGTTTCAAATATAGTAAAATAATAATGTATTATTATTAATTCTTTTTTTTATTAGTAATTCATAATAATTCTGAATGAGATGAGACTATGATAAACCAAATGCTATTGATGTTGTCTCATCCATCTCAATCTAATGAAATATTTCTTAATATTTTACTTACAAGGGACTTTGCATGCTTTACAAACCTCTCCATTGATTATTAATGTGGCAAACGATAATGTTGCCCTCGATCTCTTTTGCATCATTGAACGTAACTTTCCTTTAAAATTTTCTTATTTCATCAAATTTTTCTCACTTATCAGGTTTTATTACTATGTGACTCAAATTCTCATCCTATGTGACTCAAAATCCCGAAAAAAGTTACACTTTTATTGTGCCAACACGGAGCCCGCGTTGGTTGCTGCCGTGCACGCAAAAAGGCCCGGTGCACAGATTGCACGCAGCACAAGGGAAGACTGCCAATAGGTTGTCATCGCATCCATGCAGAAGCAGCCCGCAGTGCTAAAAATCCCGAAAAAAGTTACACTTTTCATGTGCCAACATGGAGCGCGCGTAGGTTGCTGCTGTGCACGCAAACAAGCCAGGTGAACGGACGGCACGCAGCACATGGTAAGACTACCAATAGGTTGTCACCGCATCCATGCAGAAGCAGCCCGCAGCGCTAAAAATCCCGAAAAAAGTTACACTTTTATGGTGCCGACACGGAGCGCGCGTTGGTTGCTGCCGTGCATGCAAACAGGCCTGGTGCATAGACTGCACGCGGAACAAGGGAAGACTACCAACAGGTTGTCCTTGCATCCATGCAGAAGCAGCCCGCAGCGATAAAAATCCCGAAAAAAGTTGCACTTTTCTGGTGCCAACATGGAGCTCGCGTTGGTTGCTGCTGTGCACGCAAACAGGCCCGGTGCACCGACAGCACGCAGCACAAGGTAAGACTACCAATAGGTCATCACAGCATCCACGCAGAAGCAGCCCGCGGTGCTAAAAATCCCGAAAAAAGTTACACTTTTCTGCAGCCAACATGGAGCGTGCGTAGGTTGCTGCTGTTGAGGCAAACAAGCCTGGTGCACAGACAACACGCAACACAAGGTAAGACTACCAATAGGTTGTCACCGCATCCATGTAGAAGCAGCCCGCGTCGCTAAAAATCCCGAAAAGAGTTGCACTTTTCTGGTCCCAACGTGGAGCGCGCGCTGGTTGCTGCCGTGCACACAAACAGGCCCGCTGTCAGTGTTGGAATGCATCTTGTGATATAGTTGGTCTAGTTTGGTAAAACCTTCTACTTTTATTCAATTATAGCCTATTGCTTCAATTTTTCTTCTTTCTACATTAACATACATTTTTTTAATATTAAAAAAAATATGTTTTTCTAACTTAAGTATATTTATTTTCTCAATTCATAAAAATGCCAAACAAGGTTTAACAAAATAAAAATAATTGTTATTAGACTTCTCTCTATCAGTTCTATTTATTTAAATATTCATTTTTTAAAATATTTTGTTTTCTATTTTTTTCATATATTTTATTAGACCTCCTTAATTATACTTGATTTAATGATCATGGATGTTATGCTTGGTCTCTTTGGAATAATGGAATGCAACTTTCTCATGTAAATTATCTTAATTCATCAAAGTCATTACTTTGAATTGGCTATTTTATTGAGTAACACTACTTCTCCTCAGATGTGGCCATTACATCGACTTGATTTGGATATCTTGAATTTCATTAATTTATCTCATCAAAACATCAATAAAAATTTAAATAATATTATAAAATAATTTATTATTATGAAAGTTGACTTAATTTAGTAATTCATAGTAATTCAAGTGAGGTCAAATCGTGACGAAACAATCTTTAATGTACTTATCTAGACAAGCTCTATCAAATTAAATGTTCCTTCTATATTTTAAATATTTTATTATGAACGATTTTTTTATATCTTAAGAGTCATTTTGATTCATACCTAAAGTATTGATCAAAGATGTTAGATTTCATCTCTCAGATATCTTGGAATGTACTTTACAATACAATTTATTTTATTTCCACTTATTTTTCTTTGTTTTGGATATATTCCTATGATAAACTTTATTGCTTTGATTTATTTGCATACATCAATTAAATTTATGTTGTTTCAACTTAAATATACATTTACTTAATATAAAATTAATAATTTATTACTTTTTATACTTGCTTAGTTTTGCATTGCATTGTGATTTCAAATGAGGTGTGGTTTAGGCAAAATAGATGTAATTGGTCAGTCTCCATTGGCACTATCTAATTAAATATTGATTTATTTATGTTTTCTAAATATTTTATTTCCTAATTTTTTGACACAATTTATGAGACGATTTCTTTCATAGCAGATGTAACAATCAAGGTTGCTACGCTTCATCTCCTCTATATCTTGGAATACAACTTTCCTAATAATTAATCTTATTTACTCAAAATTTTTTTCTTTGATATGGCTATCTTTCTTTGAAAATATATATCTCTTCTTGTGCAAACTTTAGATCAACTTTAGTTCATTTTATTACATTGTATTAATTTATCTTATTTTTGCTTTACTATGTATATACTTAATATCAAATGATAAATTTTTATGATTTTTTACTTATTTTGCTTTGCTGATTGTTAGAAATATAAACCAAATCTTATTATGACAAAATAAAAGTTTGTTGGACTGATATAGACAAGCTCTATCTAGTTAAATATTTATTTGTTAGTTTTTAAATCTTTTCTTTTTTAGTTTGATGGTCTTTGTAGGACTTTTTGATTTTTATTTCATTTCATTAATGATGATATTATTATAGAATATCTTAAAATCTTGCAATGTAAATTTCCTTTATAATTTTTCTTATCTCTTCAAATGTTTTCTTTGATTTAATTTTATTTCTGTTTATCTCCAAATATCTTTTTATGTTGCATTTTTGTTGCCTTGATCTTGTTATATTATATTGAGTAAATTTATCTTATCAAGATAATGGATCATTAGACTCAACTCATCTACTTAAATAAAACAAATATAGGTTTTTATATTTTTAAATATTATATTTTCTAAAGTTCTCACATGTTATATCATAATATTTTATTTATAATTAATTTGATGAATGATGTTGTTACACTTGAACTCTTTTGAAAATTGGAACAAAATTTTCTCTTATATTTTACTTGTCTACAAATTAATTGGATTTGATTTCATTGTGTTATAACATTTCCCTAAATTGCTTCTTGTGTGAACCATACATCTTGAATTTGTTATATAACATTATTTAGATTTATCTCCTTTTAACTTTAATAAACTTTTCCATTATATTGAAAAATAATTTATTATTATTTATGATTATTTTTTTATTCATTCATTGAAACTCCGAACATGGTCCAATCTAGATAAAGAAAATATCTCTGGACCTGCCTTGATGAACTCTATTCACATTAAATATTAGATAATTGAATATTTTATTTTGTTTTAGATTTTGGCTATTCTATGATATATTTTCATTTGGACCTCATTTGAAGATCATTGATTTTCTATTTCATCAAATTTTTTATTGTTTTTGTAAACTTTGATATTTTTTTAGTAATTGTAGATCAAATCTAATCGAGATGATGTAAACATTGTTTGTCTCATTTGGGTGAGCTCCATCAATTTAAATAATCATTTTGATATTTTTAAATATTATAATTTCTATGGTTTTGGGACATTTTACTCGACCTTTTTGTTTGTACTAGGTTCAATGATGGAAGATGACACAATCAATCCCCTTAGTATTTTCGAATGATAATTTAAAGACAATTTATCACATTTCTTCCACTTTTTAGCTTTTATTTTTTACGTTATTATTATACTCAAATTCTTCATTCATGTTATATTTGCAATACTTTCATTTGCTTATATGGCATTGCTTTAATTAATCTTGCTTTAGCTTTAATATATATTTATAAAATATTAAACTAGTACTTATTTATTATTTATGCATTTCAATTTTAATAAATCATAGTGATTCCCAATGAGGCTGATCAAGATGGAACATACATCATTTGACTTGTCTCGATGAGCATTTAATTAAATTTTCTTTTTTATAAATTTAAATGTATTAAATTCTAAGGATTCTTTTGAGAAATTTTAATAAGTTCTTAATTTAAAGAATGAAGATGTTACACTCCACCACCTTTGTATCTTGTAATGCAACTTTCATATATACTTTATCTTATTTCTTCAATTTCTTTTCTTGATTTAGTTATGGATTTCGAAATCTTCTCTAGTTTAATAGTTTTAACATTTTTTATTTTGTTATACTACACTACTTCAATTTATCCCAATTAAATTTAATATATATTTATTTAAAAAATAATTTGTATTTATTTTTATTTATTTAATTTCTAGTTTTTCATTAATTCTAATGATGTCCTATCAAGATTAAATATTGGTTGTTAGGCTCATCTCGATAAGCTCTATCCTCTTAAATATTCTATTTTACATTTTTAGAAATTTAATTTTTTTAAGAATTTTGATCAAGGTTGATTTTCCTTAGTATATTAGAATGTGATTTTTCTATGTAATTAATAACATTTGTTAGAACTTTTCATTTTTATTTCATTATATTATTACAATAGTCTAACTTTACTCTTATTATGTATTTACTTTTATTTGAATTTAGTTATATATTTCTTTAAATTATCTTATTTTAGTTTTAATATATATATATATAACTATAATAATAATTTTTTATTATATGTGCTTATTTACTATGATAATTTTTTGTGACACCTAATAAGACATGACAAAGATGAAGCAATTGTTTATTCGATGCATGCATCTCAATGAGAACTACCTAGTTAAATATTTATTTTAATATTTAGAAAATTTAATTATCTATAGTATTGGTTTGCTTAAAGAGGCATTATAGTTCATGCCTAATGCTATAATTAAGGATATTATACTTCATATTGTTAGTGTCTTAGATAGAACATTTCCTTCATAATGTTTGTTCCTTCTTAATATTTTTTGCTTAGATTTTCCTAAATTTCTATTTAACTATAAAGTTTTTACTCATTTTACATTTACATCGCCATAATTTTGCCATAATGAAATGCTTCAATTTATTTATTTTATCTTTGATATATATTTATGTAAAATTAAAATTATAATTTTTAATTATTTATATTCATTTACTTTAGAAATTAATTAAAATTCCAAACAATGTCTCATTAAGATGAAGTAAATGTCAATAAACTCATCCTAATTTGTTTTATTTATTTAAAAAATGATTTATTTATTTTAAATATTTATTTTCCATTAGATTGGCATGTTTTATTTGACTATTTTAATTTGTATGTGATTTGGTAATCAAGAATGTTGCAATCAATCTTTTTAGTGTTGGAATACAACACCCTTATATAATTTCTCATTTGTACAAATATTTATTTTGAAATTGTAATAGCAATATCAAAGTATAATTCTCCATTCGTATGACCTTTAGTTCACTTAACTTTTTTTATGTTACACTTTTTTTGTTTATCTTATTTTGCTATTAGTATATATTTTCTAAATGTTAAAAAAAGTTTATCTTTTATATTTATTTAGTTTTGAAGATTAAAGTTGCTCCTAATGACGTCTGATTAAGACAAAAAAAATATCATTAGACCTACCTTGATTGGCATTATTAAACTAGAAATGTATTTCTAATCTTCAATTTTTTTTAACTTTTTTAGATTATAGGCATTCCTAAAAATATTTAATTCATACATGATTTGATAATCAAGGATGTTACATCATAGCACCTGACTGTCATGTAATGCAACTTTACTATACAATTTACATCATTTTATAAAATTTTGCTTCTAATTTTCTTATATTTTTATGTAACACTAAATCTTCTCTTATGTGCCGTTTACATCTCATTGACTTTGATATATTTTACGTGATATATCTCTTTTAGGCTTTAACATATATTTACAAAGTATTTCAAATAATAAGTTTTTTTATTTATGCTAAGTTTTCTGTGTAATTACTAGTAATTCCAAATGAGGTCTTATTGTGACCAAAAAAATACTATTCAACTTATCTTGATGTGTTCTATACATTTAAATAATTTCTATTCATTGCTCCTTTTATTATAGAGAATGTTACAATAAAATACTTAGTATATTGAAAAGGAACTTAACATAATTTCTTGATTTTGTAGTTTTTATTTAGTAAAATTATTAGGCATCTCTAAATCTCCTTTAATGTGATGGTTGCATTGCCATTATTTTGCTGTAATATATTTCTTCAATCTATTTTATTGAGCATTAGTCTATGTTAATTATCATAGAAATAATAATTTAATAGTACATATTTTTTTTGTAATTTTTAGTAAGTAAAATAAAGGGTTCATTAATACTATATATGTATCATTGAACTAATCTTGTTGGGCCATACCTAAGGAAATATTTATTTCCAAATTTTTTAATATTTTCGTTTCAAGGGCCTTCACATACCTGATGAGACATCTCAATTTGTACTAAGAAGATTGAGCATAATATTCTTAACAATTAGATTATGAACGAATCAATACGTCTCATAAGTCATGCCAAAAGCCTCAAAACTAAATTATTTAACAATATAAAATGAATATATAATTCACTAGAGCTATTGAGGTTGATTTTGACAATGTTTGTTTCAATATAATCAGGTCTTGTTCGAAATTATTGGAAGTCACCAATCTAAATAAACATAAGTAGTAATAAAAAAATTTTCTTAATGCTAAGAAAATAAATACTAAATCTTATAAGAACTAGATTTGTCCAAGAAATGTAACCAAATCAATGGTATATAATGTAGTATAACCAAATTAAAGAAAATAATTTTTTAAAAATATGATATGGTGTGGGAAAGTTCTATTCTAAACAACCTAGAAGATTAAGTGTAAAATCATGTACTAAAAAATTTGAAACAAATCAAAATATAAATTAAAGGATAACAAAACAAATGTAAACATGTTTGAAAATATAAAAGAAAATTTTTAATTTGATAGTGCATTTCGAGACAAGTTCAACAATATTATTTTTGTCTACATGAAACCTAGTTTAGAAATATTGTGAAGTTTAAGAACTAAGCAAAAATAAATAATTACAAATTATTAATTTTTCATTAAATAGATATATATTAATGATAAAAAAAGATAAATTAATGTATAAAAATTTAACAAAATCAAAGCAATGCAATAACTACAATGGAGGTTAACTAGAGTTTTATAGTAATATAATAAAATCAAAGAGAAATATTTAAGAAAATGAAGTAAAAGCTACAAGAAAGTATCAATCAAAGACACAAAGAAGATTAATGGTAATATCCTCCATCATTAAAAGAAGTACAAATCTAAAATACCTTATAATGCATGCCAAAACATTAGAAAATGTAACAAACAAAAATAAAGAAATAAAACATTAGAAAAAAAATATATTTTAAAATTAAGTAGTAGTTACCAAGATAACTTAGCCACGTATAATAATAAAATACTATTTTAAAATTAAGAAAATATATTTTTAAGAAGATGTAAGATAAATTGAGGTAATATAATATAACCAAATTAAGGCATTTTAATGGTAACACATTTTAGGGGATTTTTTGTTACATAGTCACACCACTAAATCAATAAAAAAAAATTAAAAAATTCGAATAAATTTATAAGAAAACTGCATTCCAAGGCATTATAGAAATTGTGTGTAACATCATTGATCGTTAGATCAGTTACGAATGGAAATTTGTAAAGCATGCTAAAAAACAAAAAACTAAAGACTTAAAAAAATATAAAATTGAATATCTAATTGCATAAAGCTTCCTAGTAGTAACCCAAAGAATTATTATGTTTTACCAAATTTGATAAGAAGAAATAACAAATATATATTATTATGACACAAAATAAGTGCATATTAAAGTTAAAATAAAGTAAATTTTTGCTTTGTAATATAACAAAATCAAAGCGTTAGAAGGTTACACAAAAGGAGATTTGGACTTATAGAGTAAAGTAACCAAATCAAAGAAAAAATATTGAAACATTAAAATATTATGTAAGAGAAACCTACATTCCAGGATAGTAAAAAGATCAGGTGTACTATCCTAAATCATCAGACATGGCACAAATCAAAATGTTTACTAAAGAATAAAAAAAACTACAAAACAAATTATTTAAAAAAACAAAATAAAATATTTAATAAATTTGAACTCTTCAAGAGAAGGCCAACATTTTTTTGTTTGGGATGGACCCCATTTGGAATACTAAAAATTATTAAAGTAAATAAGAATAATTTTTTTAAAATTATTAATGAAATATAAAGATAATATATATATAAACTAAAATGAGATAAATTGTAGTATTTTAAAATAATCAAATAAAAGTGATGTAAAAGTTTTATGAAAGGAGATTTACTGTTTCACAATATAAAAACAAAATCAATATGTAATATTTGAAGAAATGAGATAAATTTTATGCTAAATTTTTATAGTGGGGCACTAAGGAGAATGAGAAAAACAACCACATTCATCACACTATGTATCAATAAAATTGACTCAAAAGCATACCAAAAACCTATAAAATATAGTACTTAAAAAATATAAGGAATGGCACATAATTGGATAGTTATCATTGAGATGACTCTAACGTTGTCAATTTAGCTGTTATTGGACCTTGATCAGAATTACAATGAATTAAAAAATTAATTAAGCATAACAAAAGTTTAGTTGTTATTTTTTTACTAAGTAAATATACGTTAAAGTTAAAAAGTTATAAATTGAAGTTAAATAATTTATGCAAATCAAAACATCATAAGGGTAACATAAATGGAGCCTTAGAATTGCAAAAAAAAATATAAATCTAAAAAAATTGAAAAGTTTGACAAAATAAGATAAATTATATGATAAAGATACATTGCAAGGTACCAAAGAGATCAAGTGTAAAATCCTTGATCATGAAATCAAGTACTAATTGAAATGTCTCATAAACACACAAAAATAATTGAAAATATATTATTTAAAAATTTAAAAAATGCATATTCAGTTACGTAAGGCTCATCGAGATGAGCCCAATCACATTTCTTTACTCTTGCCTAGAATACGTTTGTAATTATTGCTAAATAACAAATTGAATTAGCATAAATAATAAAAAAATTATCTTAATATTAAGTAAATATATATACATTATTTTTGGAATTAAATAAATTGAAGTAATATTATAAAAAACTAAAAGAAATATAAAGATCGTAAATTGAGATCAAATACAACATTATTGATTATGAAATGATGTACAAAAATATATGCCTCATAAAAAGTGCAAACATTTTCAAAAAAAAGTACCTTAAAAAAATAAAATTAAACACATACTTGGATAGAGCTCGATGACACTCATTTTGTCTAAATGAAACCTCGTTGAAATTTCTAATAAGTCCACAATTAAATTTGAATAAAAAAATTAATTCATTATTTTGATATTATGGAAATATATGTTAAAGTTGTAATAAGATAAACTAAAAAAATATAATATAACATAATGAATGCAATGTAATATCACACTAGAGAAAAATTAGAGTTACATTGCGATATAACAAAATAAATACAAAACATTTTAAGAAATTAATTATATTGTATAGGAAATTTGCATCACAAGATACTAAGGGGATCAGCTGAAACATACATGATTTTGAAGACATTTGCAAATGAAGATATCTTGTAAAGAGTATGAAAACAATTGAAACAAAAATATTTTCTATATATATATATTTATATATGAATATTTAATTATATAGAGGTTATTGAAATGATACTAACATCATTTGTTTAGTGTTGATCATGCCTCATTCAAAATTATTGAAAATTACAATACTAAATTAATATCTTGACATTAAGTAAACATATATTAAAAAAAAACTAAGACAAATTGTGTTTGTTTGAAAAAACAAAATTAAAGAGATTTGACGGTCACATAAGAAGAGATTAAGAGTTACACAATAATAAGATAAAATAAAAGTACAAATTCATAGAATTGAGATAAATTATAAGTGAAAGTTTCTTTCCTTGATTCTTCAGAGCTCAATCTTAAACTACACTACCATAAAAAGTAAAAAATTTATAGGAAAGAAAAAATATTTAATTCAATAGACATTATCAAGAATAATCCAATAACCTTTATTTCGTCTTGATTAGACCACTTTGGAATTATGCAAAGTTATTGAAAAAAATAAGAATAAAAATGAATAAATCATAATTTAATATTAGGAAAAAATATATTAAAATTGAAATGAGAAAAATAAAAAAATTCTTGCAACTAAATGAAAATAAGGTAAAGGGCACATGAGAGATGATTTAAGGTTACATAATAAAAAAAAATTTGAAAATTTAAATTATACTAAAAAGTTTCACTACAAGACACTAAGAAGATTAAGATGGTGAGGCTTGATAAAAAACGAAATGTCATAAACGTCATTCCATATAAATATAAAATAAAATATTTAAAATAATAAAACTAAATATTCAATTACATAGAGCACATTTAGAATAGTAAAGCATCACTTGTTTCAACTCCATCAAACCAAAAATGAAGTTATTTTCATTTTAGTTAAACTTATAATAAGGATAAAATATGGTAAACTGAAGGCAAGTAATACAACCAAATGAAATAAAAAGATGTCTCTTTTATGTAAGATTTACATTTGTCAAGTTATGTTTGAAAAGAAATGTCTCTTAAAATATTTCAACAATAAAAAATAAAATATATGGAAATATAAAAACTATTTAATTAGATTGAGTACATCCAAGTTACCCCAACAATGCTAGATTTCTACTAATAAGAATATTATCTTAACTGCTACGAATTACTAAAGCAAATAGTATTAAATAATAAAATATTATTATTTCAATAGTAAGTAAATACATATTAAATATGAAATAAGATAAATTGTAGTGAATTATAGCTAAATTGAAGTCATTTTAAGGCAACACAATGAAAGAATTAGTGTTTCATGGCAATATAAGAAAATTAAAGCAAAACAAATCTGAAGAAATTATGTAAATTATAGGAGAATGTTTCATTTGAGGACACTAAGGAGATTGAGCAAAACATCCTCAAACATCAAACTAGGTATAAATTCAAATGCCCCATAATGCATCCCATAAGTCTTGGAAATAAAACATTTGAAAATTTAAAAGCCAATAATTAAGTTTATATTATTTTTATCAAACCTTGTTTGAAATAACTCTGAATTGTTAAAGTAAATAAGTTGAGATAGAAATAAAGTACTATGTTAATATTAAATAAATTTGTATCAAAACTTAAAATAAAAAAATAAAACTAATTTAATATCACAAAATCAAAGCAGCATAAAACCTGACACGAGATGTGAACTTGAGTTCCATTTTAATATATGCACATAAAAGGGAAAGATTTGAAGAGAAAATATAAATTAGAAAAGAAAGTAATATTTGAAAAATTGAGATCTAATGTAACATTCTTGATCATCAAATCAGTTGTGAATCAAAATATCATGTAACGTTCACCCAAAAAATTAAAATAAAATATTTAATGTATATATATATATATAAGCATATTTAAATAGATATAACTGATCAAAATAAGTCCAATAACTTTATTTTATGTTCATCTAACCACGTTTCGAGTTACTACGAATTCTTCAAAAAATAAGAATCAAAAATTTTAAATTATTATTTTAGTATAAATTGAAAATATATTAAATCTAAATTGAGATAAATTGAAGCAATATTGTTAAACCAAATCTAAGAAATTTTAAGGTCATGCGAGTGGATAACTGAAGTTTGATAAAATAAAACTAAATAAAAAAAATATTAAGAAATTATAAAAATTAGATGAGAAAGTTTCATTCCGAGATGCTAAGAAGAATAAATGTAACATTCTTTATTATAAAAATAAGTACGAATCAAAATGTCTCGTTAAGCCTATCAAAGCTATTAAATATAAAATATTTAAAAATATTAAAACAAAAATATAAATTAATGGACCTCATTGAGGTGAGTCCACTAACTTTTATTTTGTCACTACTAGACCGCTTTTCAATTATACTTAATTATTGAAATAAATCAGTATAAATAATAACAAATTATCATCAAATATAAAAATAAAGAATTATAAAAACTAAATTAAATAACATAATTCAAGACAAATTGATGTTTAAACCAGAGAATATTTTGAATTAAATTATAACACAAGAAATTTAATATGAAACATCAAAAGAAATGAGATAAATTTCACTATAAAGTAAAATCACAAGGTATTAAGAATATTTAGTGGATTATCCTTGATCATCAAACTACGTACAAATAAAAATGTCTCAAAAAATATAGTAAACTAATAGGAATTAAAATATTTTTAAATATAAAAATAAATGTACAAATAGATAGAACTCGTTGAGATAATTTCGACAGTGTTTGTTTCATCTCAATCAAACCAAGTTTGAAATTACTAGAAACTACAAAAATACTTAAACAAAAAGAATAACTAACTATTGTTTTAATATTAAGTAAATTTATATTAAAGTTTAATATTGTAAATTTATGGTAGGTCCAAATAAAAGTTATGTAAACATCATTAGAGGTGAGAATTAGAGTTTCATAATTATATAAGAAAATCAAAAAGAAAACATTTAGGTAACAAAATAAATTATACAAGAATGTTGATTACAGCATTCTATGGATATCGAGTATAGCATCATCCTTTGTAAAGTATGGTATGAACGGAAATGCCTCATAAAATCTATTGAAACAAAAAAAAAATAAAAAATAAAAATATTAAAAGAAAGTTTTAATTATATTGAGCCAGTCAATATGAGCTCAACGTTGTTCGATTTGCTTCAATAATACATTTGATGAGAAAGTTTCATTCCTAGATGCTAAGAAGATTAAATGTAACATTCTTTATCATAACACAAAGTATTAATTAAAATATCTCGTTAACCCTATCAAAGCTATTAAATATAAAATATTTTAAAATATTAAAAAAAAATATAGATTAATGGACCTCATTAAGGTGAGTCCACTAACTTTTATTTTGTCACTACTAGACCACTTTTCAATTATGCTTAATTATTGAAATAAATCAGTGTAAATAATAACAAATTATCATCAAATATAAAAATAAAAAATTAAAAAAACTAAATTAATTTATTGTAATATAACATAATCAAGGCAAATTGTTGTTTAAATAAGAGAATATTTTTAATTGAATTATAACACAAGAAATTTAATGTGAAACAGCCAAACAAATGAGATAAATTTTACTATAAAGTAAAATCCCAAGGTATTAAGAATATTAAGTGAATTATTCTTGATCATCAAACTAGGTACCAATAAAAATGTCTCAAAAAGTATAATAAACTAATAGGAATTGAAATATTTTTAAATATAAAAATAAATGTTCAAATAGATAGAACTCGTTGAGATAATTTCGACCGTGTTTGTTTCATCTCAATCAAACCAAGTTTGAAATTACTAGAAACTGCAAAAATACTTAAACAAAAAGAATAACTAACTATTGTTTTAATATTAAGTTAATTTATATTAAAGTTTAATTTTGTAAATTTATGGTAGGTCCAAATAAAAGTTATGTAAACATCATAAGAGGTGAGAATTAGAGTTTCATAATTATATAAGAAAATAAAAAAAACATTTATGTAACAAAATAAATTATACAAGAATGTTGTATTACAGCATTATAAGGATATCGAGTATAGCATTCTCCTTTGTAATGTTTGGTATAAATGGAAATGCCTCATAAAATCTATTGAAACCAAAAAGATAAAACATGTAAAAATATTAAAAGAAAGTTTTAATTATATTGAGCAAGTCAATATGAGCTCGACATTGTTAGGTTTGCCTCAATCATACTTTGTTTAAATTTACAATGAATTACTAAAAAAAATCATAAAAAATAATAAATTAAAATTTATATATTAAACAAATATATAATAAAGCTTAAATAACATAGATTAAAATAATATGTTATAATCAAATCAAGAATTACAAATGTCACATGTAGAATTAGAGTTTCATTGTGATATGTAGAAGTTTTAAAATTACCAAGTGATATAATAAAATCTTAGTGAAGGGTTTGATGAAATTATGTAAATTGTATGAAAAAGTTGCATTCCACGATACCAATAGCTCAAAGTGTAAAGTCCTCGAACATCAAATATTTTACAAATTTAAATGCCTCAATAAAGCAAGCTAAAATAATAGAAGATAACATATTTAAAATTTTAAAAATAAATATTCAATTTGTTAAAGTCATTTCTTTTGTCTTAGTTAAACCTCATTTTGAATTATTGTGAAATACCAAATTAAATCACATAAATAATAAATAAATAAATTTAATAACTTAAAAAAAATGTTTTTTATGTAACTACATGTTAGAGCTAAAATGAGATAAATAAAATGAACGTAAAGGTCATAATTTGATAAAATTAGATAAATTTTAAAATAAAGTTGTAATAAAAAATACTAAGAAGATCCAAACTAACATTCTTTAATGCCAAATGAGATTTGAAAACAAATGTCTCATAAGTAAAAGAACTCTACAAAATCAAATACCTTTAAAATAAAAAAAATCAAAGCTTAATTGGGTAGAGCTTGATGAGAGGAGTCTAACCTCATTTTTTTCCAATCAATACGACCTCATTTAAAATTTCTACAAATTCCGAAATTAAATAAACATAAATAATATTAAATCATTATTTTATTATTAAATAAATATTTGAAAGTTAAAATGAGATAAATTGAAGTAATAAAATACAACAAAAGCAATATGATGTAAAGGTTACATAAGTAAAATATTGAATGAAATGAGTTCAATTAAATCGAATCTTTTCATTACAAGTTTTTAAGATGCTCAAGTATTCCATGCATAATTATAAATTCAAATACAAATTAACATATCTAGTAATGAGTGCAAAACTTCTAAAAGAGAGTATTTAAACATATGTAACAGAATATTTAATTATATGATGCTCATTAAGATGATAGTATACCAATTTGTTTCATCTCAATCACACCTAATTTGTAATTATTGGGATTTCAAATAATAAATAATCATATATAATAATAAATTACTATATTAATAACAATTATATATTAGAGTTGAAATGAGGCAAACTGTATCAATGCAAAAACCTAAAGAAAAGTAATAAAAAAGACACACAAGAAGAGATTTAAATGTAATATTATAGTAAAATAATAGTGTAAAGTCATAGAAATTAGGTAAATTTTTTCAATTAAACTCCTGTTGGAATTAAGGTCGCTTGAGCAAAGACTAAGAGTCAACTAAAAACTATAGGAAATTAATTCAAAAAATCTTTAGAAATGAGATAAATAGAAATGCAAAGTTGTATTCCAATAGATTTGGAAGATAGAGGGTAACAACCTTAATTGTTAAATAAGGTACAAAGAAAAACACTTCAAAGGCATGCCAAAATAATAGGAAACAAGATATTTAAAATTTTAAAAAAAAATATTCAATTAAATAGAACTTATTGAGATAAGTCCAATAACATTTGTTCCATCTTCATTAAAGCTCATTAAAAATATTGTAAATTAAAAAAATTGTTAAACATCAATAAAATAAACTTTAAGTTTCATTTTATGTAAAATTTATTATAAATCTATGGTGTGATAAATTAAAGACGAAATGTATAACCAAATAAAAAAAGTGTTAAGGTCATAAAAACTACAAATTACAGTTTTATAATAATGTAAGAATATCTAGGAGAAAAAAATTTGAAGAAACTAGATTAATCATACTATATAAGTGCATTGCATGACAACAAGGAGATGGAGTGCAACATTACAATTTCTCAAATTATGTATGAAACAAAATATCTTGTAAAACATTTAAAAATCTTAGAAAATAAAATATTTTAAAATATAAACATTTTTTAACTTTTTTTATATGTCTAGATTAGTCCATTAACATTAGATTTGAGTGCTGAAATTCTTTTTCATATTACTACAAATTACTAACAAAGTAATCTTAATTAAAAAAATAATTTTAATATTCAATAAATATATAATAAAGTTGGGATAAGATAATTGAAACAATATGTTATAACCAAAAAAATTGTATGAGAACAATTAGAGTGTCTTCATGGAAGCAAATTCAAGCAAAAGATTTGAAAAAATGAAATAAATTATACGAGAAATTTTCATTTCAAAATACAAAGGAAATGCAACATAAACAGAGTACAATTTACAACATTCTATAAAACATGCCATAAGCCTAGGATATAATATATTTGAAAATTTTAAAAAGAATATTTAACTCCATACAG
Source organism: Vanilla planifolia (assembly GCA_023846275.1). Classification (NCBI taxonomy): domain Eukaryota; kingdom Viridiplantae; phylum Streptophyta; class Magnoliopsida; order Asparagales; family Orchidaceae; genus Vanilla; species Vanilla planifolia. The sequence continues at coordinate 917,570 of JAIUJO010000156.1, read as the reverse complement.
CTCATTGAAATGAGTCTAATGTTGTTTATTTTGTCTTGATAAAACCTTTTTCTAAAACACTGTGAATTATTAAAGTAAAATACAATACATAATAATAAAGTATTATTGCAATATTTAAATGAACTATATTAAGATTTAAATAAGATAAATTATAAAAGCTGAATATAACATAAAAAAGTGATGTAAATGTCACACGAGACATTAACTATAATTTCTTTACAATATATCCAAATAAAATAAAAAGATTTCATGAAATGTAATAAATTGCAAGAGAAAGCAATAATGTAATATACAAACGAAATCAAGCGTAACTTCCCCAATCATAAAATGAAGTAAGAATCAAATAATTTATAAATCATACCAAAAATTAGAAACGAAAATTTTTGGAAATACATATAAAAAATTCATATTTAATTGGAAAGAGTTCATGGAAATGGGCCATAACACAATTGTTTCATATCTATTACACCAAATTCAAAATTATAGCAAATTATTTAAGTAAATAAACATAAATAATAAAAAAGTATCATTCTATTATCAAGTAAAAGTATATTTATCGTAAAATGAGATAAATTAAAGTAATATAATAAAATCAAATCAAAGTGATGTAAAGTTCCTATAAGATAAAATAACAAAAAAGTCTTCATTCTAAGATAGTATGGCCAATGAGTGTAAAATGGTCTACTATCAAATATATAGAAATAACTAAGCATGTCAAATACTAAAAAAATTAAATATTTAAAAATATTGAAAAATTAATTTAATAAATCTTATTGAGAAAATTCTAATGACGATTATTTGAGTTATGTTCAATTATTAACGTCATAAGAATGAGTTGTAATTAATGATTATTTTAATATTAAATAAAGATATATTTAAACTAAATAAGATAAACTGAAGTAATGTTTGATAATAAAATCAAAGCCAATTATAGGTTACGTGGAAAAAGATTTTGAGTTACATAAAAGTATATGCAATTTAATACAAAACGTTTTAAAATTAAGATAAATTATATAGTAAAATAGCATTACAAGATACAAAAAATATTGCCTGTACCATTCTTGAACACCAAATAGGTACAAATAAAAGCGTCTTGCAAATGCATGCTTAAATAATATGATGAAATTACATAAAAATAAAAAAACATTCAATTGGAAAGAGCTCATTGAGACAATTCCAACTAGATTTGTTTTAACTCAATCAAGTATCGATTAAAATTACAATGAAATACTAAAATAATTAAACATAAATAATAATAAATAATTTTTCTCATACTAAGTAAATTTATAACAAATCTAAAACATAAATATCTGTACATAGGTAAAATAACCAAACAAAAGTGATGTAATTGTCACATGATGTGAGAATCAAAGTTTAATTGTAATATAAGAAAATAAAATAAAAAATGTTAAAAAATAAGAAAAAATATATAAGAAAGTTTCGGTCAAAAATACTAAGGAGGTCAATATAACATTCTTATTTGTCAAATAAGGTATGAAACAAATAAGTAAATCCAAACAAAATCTTAGAAAAACAATATTTTAAAAAATATATAATATATTTAAATTTTTTTGAAAGTGTCAAATTGTCTTTAATGAAGTAAGACTTGCACGAATCAGGTCTCATTTGGAATTACTACAAGTTATTGAAGAAATTAATCATTAATTATAACAAATTATTGTTAAATGACTAAGTAAATGTGCAACAAATAAAAAATAAAATAAATTGAAATAGTGTATTATAATCAAATAGAACTTGTGTAAAGCTCACAAGTGAAGAGAAATAGAGTTTGTTGGTAATATAAGTAAATAAAAAACATTCAATAAAGAGATAAATTGTACGAGAAATATTTAATTCATGATTTTATGGAGATCAAATGTTACTTTCTCGATTATGAAAACTTGTATGAACTTAAATATCTTATAAAATATATTATAAAGCAAGGAAATAAAATATTTAAAATTTTAAACTAAATATTTAAATTTTTAGAGATAGTCAAGATGAGAAAAAAATGTTGTATTCATCTTGATCAAACCTTACTCGAAGTGTACTTTGATTTATTTTTAATATTAAGGAAATAATAACAAATTTTTACTTTAAGATAAAGTAAAACTATAATACAACTTGAATATGAAAAGTTGAAGCTTTGTAATATAACAAAATCAAACTAGCGTAACGGTCACATGAGGTGTGAAGTAGACTTCTATAGCAATATATCTAAGTAAAAGTAAAAAATTTGAAGAAATGAAATAAATAGTGTAGGAATGCTACAATCTATTGTACTTAGGAGATCAAGAGTAACATAACTGAGCGTTAAATCAAGTATGAATCAAAATATCTCAAAAACTATGACAAATCCAAGGAAAATAAAAATTTTAAAAAACTAAAATAAATATCAAATTTTGTATTGCTTGTGGAGATGTGTCTAACAATGTTTTTTTCATCTTGATTGGTGTGTGTGTGTGTAAGCTCGAATTCTATTAATCAAAGCAAAGTGTATGATTAAATTGAAGTGATGTAAAGGACACGGGAGATGACAATTAGAGTGTCGTAGTGATATAAGCAAAATAAGAGAAACATTTGAAATAAAATAAACAGTATGAAAAAATTGCATTCCAATAAACTTTTGAGAACTAGTGTAACAACCTCTATAGTCAAATGAAATATTAATGAAAATGACTCATATAACTCATCGAGATTATTTGATTGACATTTTGTTTAAACTTGATCAAATATTTTTTCGATTACTAGGGATTAACAAAATAAACTATCATAAATAATAATAAATATTTATATAATAATATGTAAAAATAAAAAAAATGAAATAATATCAATTTAAGCACTGCAATATGACAAAATAAAAGCAAAATAAACAATAAATTATCCAACACAGTGGCACTCAAAGATACTTAATAGATCTTTTATTACATCACTGATCATTAGATCTATCGATATTGCATTGCAAAATTCAAAAATAAAAAAAAAGAAATATTAAAAAGAATATTTAATTAGATGGAGCTCATAGAAAAAAATTTAGCAATGTTTGTCTCATCTCGATTAAATCTAATTTTGAATTATGATAAATTACCTAATAAAACACTCCAAAAATAAAAATTTATTATTTTAATATTGCTTATATATACATATATATTAATATTGAAATATGATAACTCAAAGTAATATAATAAAAACAAATGAATGTGATGTAACTATCATGCGAGACTATATTTAGAGTTACATAGTAATATTACTAATCCAAATGAATAATCTATGTAAATGTGATAAATTGTATGAAAAGCTAGATTATAATGTACAAAGAATTACAAGTGTAACATCCGCAATAATCAAATATTTTTTTTTGTTTGGTTATAATACATTGCTTGAAATTACTTGATTTCAACATTAAAAATATATTTTTTAATGTTAAGAAAGTAATTTTTTTTATTTATGCTTCTTTATTTTTGTATTTCATAATAATATCAAATGAGGCCTAATCAAGAAGAAACAAAACGTCGTTAGACTTATCTAGATGTGCATTTCCTAATCAAATATTCATTTCAATTCTTTAAAATTTTTCATTTTCTAAGATTTTTGTGTCCTTGATAAGATATTTTGAACTGTATCTTATTACTAAACAAGGATATCATGATCTATTTTTTTACAATCTTGGAATACAACTTTTCGATGCATTTTGTTATGTTTCATTAAATTTTTCACTTTGAATTGGTTATTTTACTAGGCAACTCTATATCTCCACTTAGGTGACTCTTACTTCGAATTGGTTTTTATATATCACATTTCATAAATTTATCTTATTTCAACTTTAAAAATTATATATTTTAGGTTAAAAAATACTATGTTATGATTTATGCTTACTTAATTTAGTAATTAATAGAAATTCCAACACACATCTAATTGAGATGAAATAGTATTCATTCGACTCATGTTGATAAGCTTTATCTAATTAATAATTTATTTCTATATTTTTTAATATTTTATTATAAAGGAATTTTCTCACAATTTAATGGATATTTTTATTCCATCATTATTTATCCATCAAGTATGTTAAACTTGATCTCTCTTGTATCGTTCAATGCAACGTTTTTGTTCAATTTACTTTAATTCAATAAATATTTTCTACTCCAATTTTTTTTAATTTTTATGCAACTATAACTCATTTCTAATGTGACATTTAAATTGCTTTCGTTAGTTTATATAGCATTAATTAAATTTATCTCATTTCAACTTTTATAAAAATTTACTTAATATTAAATTAAATTTTTATTATTATTTGTACTTATTTAATTTTATAACTCATAAAAAAGAAATAAATGTTATTTGATGAGTGTAAATATGCACTATCAAATTGAATATTTGCTATAATATTTTTTTAATTTTTTCTTTTCTAATATTTTAACATATTTTGTAAGATATTATAATTTATACCAGATTTAATGATTAAAGATGTTACTCTTGATCTTCTTATTATCTTGGAATACATTTTTCATATAATTTACTGATTATTTAAAAAATTTTCTTTGATTTTTTTTACTATGTAATTATACATTTCCTCTTACCTCACGTTTACCTCACCTCTATTTTTTTTTATCACATTTTATCATTTTTTCTTATTTCAGCTTTAATATATATTTACTTATTTAGCAATTTATTGTTATTTATTCTTATTTTAATTTTGTAATTCACAACAATTCAAAAAAAAATCTAATCATGATGCAACAAGGCTTGTTAGACTAATTTTGATAAGGGCTATCCAAAAAAATATTTATTTTTTATTTTAAAATTTTTTTATTTTCTTTAGCATTGGCGAGTAGTATAAGAAATTTTGTTATTGCATAATTTCATTATCGAGGAAACATTAATATATTATAGTAATATCATAGAATGCTATTCTTTCCATATAATATTTCCCATTTCTTGAAATATTTTACCTTGATTTGGATATATTTTTATTTATCATCAATTGTCTTCATGTCTAACCTTTACATCACTTTGATTTTGTTGCTTTACCTCTATTAAATTTCAACTCGGTGAATTATTTAAAATATTTTAAATTAACAAATTTTTATTATTTGTTCTACTTATTTTCTTTCACAAGTCATAGTCATTTAAATGCGGTCCAATCATGATAGATGAATTATGATGGAAATGCATTAATTTAGTTATATTAGTTAGATATTTACTTTTTTAATTTAATTTATTTATTTTCTAAGGTTTTAGCATTTTTTACAAGGCAATTTGAGTCATACCTAATTTGATGTTGGATGATTTTACAATCAGTCTACTTGGTATATTGGAAAAAATTTTATTATATGTTATTTCATATTTTTTAAAATATTTTGATGCTGAGTTTGTTATACTATAATGTTACCCTAAATCTCTTCTTGTGGGCCCTCACATATATTCAGTTAACTATATAGCATTTGTTTTACTTATCTTATTTTATCATTAATATATATTTTCTAAATATTAATAAATAATTTATTATTATTTATGGTCATTTACATTAGTGATTCTTGATAATTCTAAAAGATGTCTAATTAAGAGGAAATAAATTTTTTTGGCTTATTTGATGAATAATATCAAATTAAATATTTATTTTAGTTATCTCACCGAGCTCTATCAAATTAGATATTTATTTTAACATTTTAAAATAAATTAATTTCTAAGGTTTTTTAATATTTTGGGATATTTTTATTAAAATCTTATTTAATTTTGAGAGATGTTACACATGATCATCTCACTAACTTGTAATTTAACTTCAAAAACAGTTTGTCCCATTTCTTCAACTTTTTATCTTTTATTTAGTTACATTATTATTATACTCTAACACTCATTTCATATTATGTTTATAATACTTTGATTTTCTTATTTTTCATAAAATAAATTAAACTTATTTTTTCTTTAACATATATTTACCCAAAATTATAAAATTCTTCAATATGTTTTATTAATGTTTTCTCTGGTAATTCATAGTTGTTGAAAATGAATTGTAATAATGATATAAAAAATTTCATTGGAATCATCACTATGAATATATCTAATAAAATTTTTATTTCTATATATTTTAAAATATGAATTTCTAGAATTTTTTTCAAATTTAATGAGAAGTTTCGAGTGGCATGTAATCGAGGATGTTAGACTTCATCCCTTTAGTATATTGCAATGCATGTTTCGTCTATAAGTTATCCCATTTTGCCAAATTTTTTTCATTGATTTGATTACATTATTATCTAACTCTATATCATTTCACATTTGCTATTTTGATGTTTTTAGTTTTCTTTTATTAAATTAATTTAATTAGTCTCTCAGCCTTAATATATATTTACTTAATGTAAAAGTGGTAATTTTTTCTTATTTTCGTTAATTCATTTTGGAAAAAAAAATCATTAGATTCATCTCGATGAGCTCTCTCTAGTTAAATATTTCATTTTAGATTTTTAAGATATTTTGATTTGCACCAGATTTGATGAATGACGATGTTACACTTGATCTCCTCACTATATTAAACAACAAAATTTATTATATATTTTATCTCAATTATTTAAAAGTTCTATTTTGATTTGGTTATTATATTAGAAAAATCTAATTCTCCTTTAATGACAACTAACTATGTCCAAGCAAGATGAAACAAAGCATTAGTGGACTCATTTTAATGAGTTTTATTTAATTAAATATTTGTTTTAATAATTTTTAAAAATTTTATTTTCTTTCTTTTGCATGCTTTAAGAGGCATTCTAGTTCCTTCTTGATTTGAGCATCAAAGATATTTTATGCAATCCCTATAGTCCATTGAAGCACAATTTTTTAACAATTTATTTTATTTCTTCATATTGTTTTCTTTGATTTTATTTTTTTCTAATTTACTCTAAATTCTCTTCTCATGTGTCATTTACATAACCGTAATTAGGGTATATAGCAATGCTAAAATTTATTTTTTTTTGGCTTTGCTATAAAAATTTATATAAAATTAATTTAATAACTTTTTATTTTTACCCTTACTTAATTTTGTAATTTGAAATAATTCCAGATCTGGTTTGATCTTGGTAAAATAAATACCATTTGACTGTAACAATGTGTTCTATCCAATCAAATATTTATTTGTTTATTTTCTAATATTTTATTTTGCAATGTTTTAGCACGTTTTATATATTACTTTGATTTATACATAATTTTGTTATTGAGTATGTTACAATCAATGATCTTAGCATCTCAAAAATAAATTTTCTTTTATAATTTTACTCATTTGTTTAAATTTATTATTTTGATTTGTTTATAAAACTATGAATGTCTAATCTTATCTTATATGACCGTTTATTTTTTAATTTTTAATTTTTTATTTGGTTATAACACTAGAATTGACTTTTTTATAGCTACATAAAAAATTCAACTTTCTTATATAGTTCGTTAAAATTATAGAATTTTTATTTTTTATTTAGTTAAGTTAATATCTAACTATAAGCCTCCTCTCATGTGACACCTATATCACTATCAATTACTTTAACATAAATCATCTCATTGTACTTCAAAGAGCTATTCAGACCATAGAAAATAAAATTATTAAAAAAATAACTAAATAAATAATTAGAACAAGCTCATCATGACAAGTCTAATGTTGTTTATTTTCTCTTAATCAACAATAAATTTGGGTTTTTGTCGATAACCAATAACAACTATTTTAACATTATTTTAATATATATTAAAGGTAAAATAAGACAAATTGAAGTAATATGAAACAACCAAATCTAATCTAAGTAATGGCTATAAGAAAATTTGGTAAGAAATTAGATCAATTATACATGAAAGTTCTATTAAAAAAAGGTAAGGATAATGAGTTTGTCATTACGAATCATCAAATTATGTAAAATTAAAATTTCCTTTTAAAGAATGCCAAAACCCTTGAAAAAAATTAAAAAAATAAAAAATTTATATATTTGTTAGGATAGAGCTCATTGAGGAAAAATAACCACATTATTTTTGTCCAAATCTAAGCTCGATAGAAGTTGTTGTCAATTTCCAATATAATTAAGTACAAATAACAATAAATTACTCATTTACTATTTATTAAATATATAGTAAAACAAAAGTGAGGAAAATTAGAGTAATGTAAACAATCAAATGAAGGTGAAGGAAAGGCAATATGAGAAGGGAATTAAACTTTTATAACAATACACAAATTAATTCAAAAAATTTTGAACAAATGAGATAAATTATACAAAACTATTACATTCTAATATATTAAGAAGATCGAGTCTAACGTCCTTGATTTTTAAATCACTTTTGAAAAAAATTTTCTCATAAAAAATAAAAAAACCTATTTAAATAGAATATTTAAAATTATAAAATTTAATATTTAATTTAATAGAACTCATCAACAAGAGTCTAATGAAGTCTTTTTTGTCTCGATCAAACCTTGTTTTAAGTTATCATGAATTACAAAATTAATTAAGCATAAATAATAACAAAAGAAATTTACTTAAAGGTCTTAAAAGAAGAGATTTAGAGTTCCATAGTAATACCACGAAATCTAAATGACAAATTTGAAAAATGAGATAAATTTTATGAGAAAGAGGTTTTCAAAGTCTCTAAAGAGATAGAGTTTAAGATCAACGATTATGAAACGAGGTATAAATAAAAATACCTCAAAACATTTTCCAACATTTTACAAAAAAATGTTACTAAATATTAAAATGAAAATTTAATTTGATATAGCTTGGTGAGGGAGTCAAACGACCTTATTTTAGTGTTAATTTCAACACATTTTTCTTTACTGCAAATTACCAAATGTAAATATGCATAAATAATAATAAAGTATAACTTTAATATCAAATAAATATATCTTAAAGGAAACATTAGATAAATTGAAGTGATTCAATATTAAAAAACAAGACATTTTGATATCAAATGAGAGTAGATTAAGAATTACATAATAACATTTCCCAATCAAAGAAAAATATCTTACTAAATAAGATAAATTATGGAAGAAAACATCATTCCATATTACTTTGGAAGTTGAATGTGACACACCAATAATTGAATAAGTTACAAATGGCAGTATCCATAAGGTGCATCAAATGTCCATAAAAAATATTTAAAAATATAAAAATAAATATTCACTTAGATACTGGTTGTTTAGATGGGTCCAAACATTTTTATTTCATCTTATTTGGACCTCATTTTTAGTTTCTAAGAAAAGCCATAGTAAATAGGCATAGAAAAAGTAATTTACTTTTTTAACACTAAGAAAAAATATGTTAAAGAAAAAATAAGATAAATTAAAATAATAAAAAATATCCAAAAGAAAATGAAGCAAAGTGTGTGTAAGAACAGAGTTAAAGTTTCATAGTATATAGCCAAAACATGACGAAAAACTGGAAAATTGAGATGAATTCTATTTTAACATTCTTATGCAACAAATCAAATACAATTAAAATTTTCTTTTATAGGTTGTAAAAAATAGTTAAATTATTAATTCAATAGAGCTCATGTGGACAAGCGAAATGAGTATTATTTCAACTTGATTGAGTTTTTTTTAAAAATTACTGGGAATTACCAAATGAAATAAGTTCAAATAATAATAATTTTTAATACTAAGTATTTATTAAAGCTAAAAAATTAATGTAATATAATAATACAAAATTAAAACAATGTAACAAACACATGACAAGAGATTTAGAATTGCTTACAAATATAACCAATTCAAAGAGAAAAATTTGAAGAAATAAGAAAGATTTTAAGAAAAGATTCCATTCTTAAAATCTTGACAGAGTAACTGTAGTATTATCAATGGTTAAATGATATACAAATCAAAAATATCTCATAAAACGTCAGAAAATGCTAGAAAATAAAATAATTAAAAAAATATAAATAAATACTTAATGAGATATATTTTGCCAAGATTAGCCAAATGTCCTTTATTTCATCTCCATTACACATTGTTTAGTGTTATTATGAATTACCAATGTAACAAATCTTTAGCAATATCAAATTATTTTTTTTAATATTTATTGAAAATATATGAAACCTAAGAAAAGAAAATTTAAAATAATGTAATATATCCAAATCTATGCAATGTAATGGTCACACTAGAGTAGATATAGAGTTACATAATGATATAACAAATTGAAGTATATTATTTGAAAAATTTAGATAAATTTTTCAGGAAAGTGGATTTCCTATATGAAAATATAATCGATGTAACATAATAGAATTTCAAATCAATAGCCAATAAGATATATCAAAAAATCAGTACCAAACTTTAAAACATAAAATATTTGGAAACATAAAAAATAAATATTTAATTTCAAAGAGATGCTTGACGTGAATAAAATGATGTTTCTTTAATCTCTGTCAGACGTCATTTGGAATTAATATGAATTATTAAATCAAATAAGTATAAAAACCTAGTATTTATTATTAATAAAATATACATTAAAGTTCAACTGAGTTAAATTGAGAAATGTAAATTAACCAAATCAAAGTATTATATATTGTCATATGAGATGATATATATAGTTAAACAGTAATTTAACTAAGTAAAAGTTAAAAAAATTTAAAATGTGTTAAATTGTAATAAAAAATTGCAATCTAAAAAAGCAAAAAAGATTGGGTGCAACTTCATGATATTCAATTAAAATTACTTATATTGATTTATTATAACATAATGAAATTATAGTGATGTAAAGGCCATACATGATGTGAATTAGACTATCATATTGTTATAATCAAATCAAAATAACAAATTTTGATGAATAAGATAAATTATATGATGAAGTTGCGTTTAAATGTACTAAATAGATTGTTTAGAATATTCTTATTCGTTAAATTAAGCATGAATACAAATGTCTAAAAAAGCATACCAAAACCCTAAAAGGTAAAATACTTAAAATTGTACAAAAGAATATTTAATTTGATAAAGCTCAACAAGGTTAGTTATGTGACATTTGCTATGTCTATTTGATTTTTCTTAGAATTACTACAAATTAGTAAGATAAATGGACATAAAAAATAAATTATTATTTTTTATATTTAAAAAATATAAAATAAAACTCAAATATGATGCATTATAACAAAGTAATATAACTAAATCAAAGAGTTACAAGTGGCATATGACCAGATATTTAATGTGATATAGTGATATAACCAAATAAATAAAAACATTTTCAAACGAGACAGATTGTAATCGTATGTTCCATTCCAAAACACTAAGGTGATCGAGTCTAACGTCCTTAATAACAATTTTTATTAAAATCAAGATATCATATAACACATGTCTATATTACAATAAAATAGAATATTTTAAATTTTTAAAATAAATAATTATTTAGATAGTGCTCATTGAGATGAGTCCAATGATATTTGTTTCATCTCAATAAAATTATATTTAGAATTACAAAAAATTATCATTTAAAACAAGTGAAAATGATAAGTTAATTTTAATTTTTAGTTCATATATATTTTTTTTCAAATAAGATAAATTAACAAATTTTATGTTTCCAAATAAAATTAATTTAAAGATTATTTAAGAGGAGATTTGAAGTTACATAGTAATATAAGAAAATCAAAATTAAACATTTTCAATTGAGATAAATTGTGCATGAAAGTAGCATTAAGTGATACAACAAAGTTCGAGTGTATCAACCTTGTTAGTCAAATATGGCAGCATAAATGTATCCTATAAAGAGACATAATACCTATGTCAAAAATTATTTGAAAATATAAAATTAAATTTTCAATTGCATAGAGCCCATCCTGACAAGTGTAATGACATTTTTTCTTCTTGGTTGGACCTCATTTAGACCTCAAAATTACTAAAAAGACATAAACATACCTAATAATAGGATATTATTTTAACATTAAGAAAATATATGTTAATGTTGAAATGAAATAATTTGAAGTTATATAATATAACCAAATCAAAGCAATCCAAAGGTGGTTTGGGAGGAGATTTGAAGTTATGTTGAGATATAACAAAGTCTAATCAAAATGTTAGATGAAATTAAATAAATTATAAAGGATTGTTGCGTTCTAGATATTAAGAAATTGAGGGTGACATCCTTAATCGTGAAATCATGTACGATTTTAAATGTTCTTTAAAATATGCCAAAATACTAAAAAACTTTTAAAACAGAAATTATTATTTAATTCAATAAAACTAATCAAGATGAGTCAAACAATGCTTTTTATCTTGATGAAACCTCATTTACAATTATTACAAATTACCAAAATAAATATGCATAAAAATAGTAAAGTAGACTATTACTATTAACTTGATATATATTAAATAACAAATAAGAAAAATTGAAGTAATATAATAAAACCAAATCAAATTCACATATAGGAACATGAGAAGAGATTTAGACTTTTATAAAAATATAACAAAATCAAAGTGAAAAATTTGACGTAATGAGATATATTTTACTGAAAATATACCCTCCAAGAAGCTAGATCAAGTGTAACACTCTCATCATCAAAGTAAATAAAGAATAAAAATACCTTATAAAGCATGAAAAAATATTTAAAAATTATATTTAGAAATATAAAAATAAAAGAAACAAATTTGAAGAAATGAGATAAATTATGTGGAAAAGTTGTGTTACCTGATAATGAGATTGTGTTTGACATATTTTTCGTCAAGTTAAGCACGAAATAAAATGTCACTTAATGCATTCCAAAATGTTAAGAAAAAAATTGGGAAAAAAAAGAAACATTTCAATTGATAGATCTCGTCGACACATGTCCAAAGAGGTTTGTTTGATTTTGACCAATACTCATTTGGAATTCCTACAAATTATGAAATTATATAAAATAAATAATAATATATTATAGTTTTAATATTAAGAAAAATTTATCAATGTTGAGATGAGATGTATTGGAAAAGTGTAATATAATAAAATCAAAATAATATAAAGGTCACATGAGTGCAAATATAGAGTTTCTTAATAATATAACCAAATCAAGGCAAAATTTTGAAGAAATGACAAATTGTTTACAGTAAAGTGTCATACAAAAATACTAACAGAATAAAGTACGATCCTAAATCTTCAAATTAAGTACTAGTCAAAATGTTTGTGAAGATGCAAAACCCTAAAATATAAAATATTGGAAAATGTAAAAATTAGTATCTAGTATGATTGAGCTCATCAATATGAGTCTAAGGACTTATATTTTGGCTTGATTTGTCACCATTTTGAATTATCGTGAATTATATAACTAAATATGGATGAATAATAATAAACTATTTTTTTAAAATTATTGAAATATCTATTAAAGTAGAAATAAAATATATTAAATCAAAATAATTAACAAAAACAAAGACATGTAATGCTCACATTATAGAAGAATTAGTGTTACAAACTAATTGAACAAAATAAAAATGAAACATTTGAAGAAATGAGATAAATTTTCAAGGAATGATGTATTTTGAGAGACTAAGGAGATTAAATTTAATATTTTGTATCATCAAATTAAGTATGACCATAAAATGTGTCAAAACCTTAAAAAATAAATTATTTAGAACTATTAAGTTGAACATTTAATTGGACAAAGGTTATCTAGCTTAGTACAATGACAATTGTTCCCCCTTGGTTCGACTTCATTGAACGTTATGTGAATCACTAAAGTGGTTAACAATGAATAAAAATAAAACATTATATTAGTATTAAGTAAATATAAAATAAAGACAAAAAATGAGAAAAATTAAAGCAATATGATATAACTCAATCACATTATCCAAAGGTCAATGGAGTTGATACAATAGTTATGATGACATAAAACTAAATCAAAGCAAATTGTTTCAAGAAATGAGATAAATTATACCAAAAACATGCATTCCAAGATATAAAGGAGATTAAGTATAATATCATAAATTCTTAAATTAGATATGAAACAAAATATATTGTAAGTAATGCAAAATAATAAAAAAATATTTCAAAAATACAAATGATTATATAGTTGCACAGAGCAAGATGAGACAAGTCAAACAATGTTTTTTCCAATGAGACTTTATTTGGCATTATTATAAATTGAAAAAAGGAATAAAGCATAAAAAATATTAAATTAGTTATTTAAAAAATAAATGTTGTAATTATGTTGAAATGTGATTAATTCAAGAAATGTAATATAAATAAATTTATCACATATGTTACATGGAAAAGTCGCATTCAAATATATTTAGGAGATTTAGTGTAACATCCTTGATGATTAAATTTGGTACAAAGAAAAATATTTGTTAAAGCAAAACATAAACCCTAGAAAAAGAGATATTTAAAATATAAAGATGACTATTTATCTCGAAAAAAAAACAATGAGAAGTGTCCAATGACATTTATTTGATCTCAATCACACCTTATTTTAATTACTTCAAATTGCCAATGTTAATAAAAGTAAATAATATCGATAAATTATTATTTTCTTATTAAATACATATATAAAGAAGTTTATATGAGAAACATTTTAACATTAAACTCTACACATGAAGAGAATTAGAGTTTCAGTAATATATTCAAATATTCATAATTATTAAATCAAGTATAAATAAAAGTTTCTTTTAAGGTATGCTAAAACACAAAAAAACTATTAAAAAGAATATAAATGTAAATATTTAATAAGATAGAGCTTATTAAGAACTGTATAATTACATTTGTGTTATCATTATTAAGCCTTGTTTGGAGAAGTAGGAATTACAAAAGAAATTATAAAAATAATAATAAATTATTATTTTATTAATAATTAGTTATATATCAAAACATTAATGAGATAAGTTGACGCAGTGTAACATAAAAAAATAAAAGTTATGTAAATGTCACATGATAGAGTATTCTTTTTTTATTTTTAAAGTAAAAGTTGTGATCTAAGATATTATGTACATCAATTGTGAAATCACTGATAATAAAAAAATGTATGAAAAGAAATTCCTCAGAAAGCATGCAAAGCTCAAAGAAAATAAAATAATTAAAAATTTAAAAAACGAATTACCTATTAGAAAACGCTCAACCAGATTTCCTAAAAACCATTTGTTTTGTCTCCATTAGACCTCATTTTGAATTACTATGAATTAACAAAATAAAAACATAAATAATAATAAATTATTATTTTAGCAAAATGTAAACACGTACTAAGCTAAAAAATGATAAATTGAAGTAATGTCATAAGAATAAATAAAGGGGATCTGATTGTCATGTGTGGGGTGAATTACTTTCGTAGCAATATAACAAAAAAATAAATTAAAAGAAATGAGTTGAATTATACATAAAAGATATATTACATTATACAAAATAGAATGAATGTATTATTTTTTATTGTTAAATCAAGTATGCATCAAAATACTTGTTAAGCATGTGAAAACCCCAGAAATTAAAATATTTAAAGATATGAAAAGGAATATTTAATTGAAAAAAATTATCAACATATGTGCAATGAGATTTGTTTTATCTTGATGAAAATATGTTTCGAATTATTATTAATTAAAAAAACAATTAATTATAAATACAATACATATTATTTTAATTTTTAGTAAACATTTATGAAAATGCAAATAAGATAAATCAAAGCATTATAACATATCTTAATTAAAGTGATGTTGAGATCACATGAGGGAAGTTTTATAATTAAGTGGTAATATAACAAAATCTAAAAAAGAGCTTTGAAAACTTATGATACATTATATGAGAAAGTTTCATTCCAATGAAATAAGGATAATGTCATTGTTAAATAGGATAAGAATAATGATTTGTCATAAATCATGCTTTACTTCTAAAACAATAAAATATTTAAAAAATTAATATTTTCTAAGGTATTGTTTGTTAAGATGACAAACATAATGTTTATTTCTTCTTGACAAACATTGTTGTATTTATTACAAAGTACTAAAGTAAATAAGCATAAATAAAAATAAATTACTATTTTAATAAAAAAAATTATATTATGTCTAAAATTAGAAAGTTAGAGGCAAAGAAATTAATAAAATCAATACAAAGTAGTTGTCATATAAGGACATTAAGAGATGCCTTGGAATAAAAAAAAACTATTAGTGTAAAATATTTAGAAATGATAAAATGGTATGGAAATGGTTTTTTCGGAAAACATTATTGGGAACAAGTGTAACATTCTCAATCACTAAATATGGTATGAAAATCTAATTATCCCACAAGCATGCCAATATTCTTATAAAAAATATTTTAAAATATAAAAATTAATAATTAGTTAGATAGAGCTTATTAAGGTGTGTCCAACAACATATATTAGATCTCAATCAGGCATTCATTAGAAATACATAGAGTTAAGATGTCTAATAAACAAAAATAATAACAAATTATTTAGTTAATATTAAGTTACAATTATATCAAAGCTAAAACAAGATAAATTGAATCCATGTAGGAAAAGCCAAATACGAGAAATGCAAAGTTAATGTGACAAAAAATTTAAAATTAGATAGAAATATAACAAAATTAAAGAAAAGAATTGAAAAAGAGATAAATTATATGTGAAAGATACATTCCAAGATATTGAGGAAATCAAGTGAAACATCTAATATTCTCAAATCTAACACAAATCAAAATAACTCATAAGATATGCAAAAAACTTAGAAAAAAAAATATTTCAAAATGTAAAAGTAAATTTTTAATTAGATAAAGCTTGCAAAGATGAAACAAATAACATTCATTTAATCTTATTTGCACTTTGATTCTAATAACAACAAATTAACAAAGAAAATTAGAATAAAAATAGATTATTATTGTGTCATTAATTAAATATATATATATATATAAACATAAATGAGATAAATTGAAATAATATAATATAAGCAATTGAAAGAAATTTATTGATAACATGATAAGAAATTTTGACTTACCTAGTAACATAATGAAATTAAGGTTAAATGTATGAAGAAATAAGATAAATTATATTAGAAAGATGCATTCTAATGTACTAAAGAGGTTAAGTATAAAATCCTCAATCAAGATATGAGATACAATTCAATTGAATACTCAATTAGATAGAGCCAAATGAGATGAGTCTAATGATGTTTGTTTCATCTCTAATATATAGTGTTTGGAATTTTTATGATTTAATCAAAAAGAAAACAAGTAAAAAAAGTATTATTTTACAATTAAAAGAATATATATCATAGCTTAAATTAAATGAATAGAATCATATAATATATCAAACAAAATTGATGTGAAGATCACTTGATAAAAGAGATAAATTATATGGATAAAATGCATTATAGCATACTGAGAAGATTTTGTGCAAATTACATAACGATAAAATAAGGTGTGAATCAAGATGACTTGTAAAGGATGCCATGGCCTAAAAATTAAAATATTTTAAGGTATAAAAATGATTACATAATTCGATAGAGCTCATCGACAAAAGTCTAACAATATTTTTTTGTCCATCAGGACATAATTGGAATTACAACAAATTACCAATGTAAATAAACATAGATAATAACATATTATCTTTCTTAATTTTAATTAGATTTACATGAAAATGTAAAATAGATAACTTAAAGCGACATAATATAATAAAATAAACTGATGTAGAGGTCATGTGATAGAAGAGTTAAGTTGTAGAGTAATATAAAAAATAAATGAGTAAGATTTGAAGAAATCAAATTAATAATATATTTAAGCTGAATTCCATGATACAAAATGATTTGGAGTGACATTCTCGATCATGAAGGCACACACAAATCAAAATGTCTCAAAAATTTTGTCAAAATGTAGTAAAATAAAATATATAAAAAATATAAAACTAATATTAACTAGATAATGCTTTTTAAGATGAGCCCAATATCATTTGTTTTCACTTAATCAAGCCTTATTTAGAATTACAATAAAAATGTCAATAAAAGTAAATAATAAGAAAGTATTATTTTAATATGAAGTTGATATTTTTAAATATAAAACAATATAAATTAAAATAAAGTAATATAATTTAAAAGGTGGTGATTTGAAGGTCATATTAGAGGAGAATTACAGTCACGTAGTAACAAATAAATCAATGCATAAGAAAGTATGAGAATCTTGCATTGTAAGATACCAAGGAGATCATGAGGCATTCTCAATTTTCAATTGTGAATGAATTGTAATGTTTAGTAAAACTTGCAAAAATTCTACAATATATAATATTTTAGAGTATAAAATTAAATATATAAGTAGATAAAGATCATTAAGATGTTTCTAATGATGTTTTTTATCTTCATTAGAAGTCACTTCGAATTATAAGAATATAGCAATGTAAATAAAGATAAACAATAATAAATTGCTATTATAAACTAAGTAGATATATGTAAAATTTTAAATAACTAAAATTAAAGTATTGTAGCATAACAAAATAAATACAACATATTTGTGTCTCATGTAATCAGAAGTAATGTTTCATAATAATATAACAAAATTATGTGAAATATTTGTAGAATATGATAAATTTAATGGTACAATGGAATTCCTACATACGAAGGATATAAATATAATATCCTCAATCATGAAATTATGAACAAATTAAAATGTCTCATAATGCATGTCAAAATAAGACATAATTAAGCAATGTCATATAAAAAATAAAATATTTAGTAATTAAATAAAAAACATTTTACTTGCATAGAGCTTATCGTGACATACATTGACATTTGTTTAGTCTTGGATGGATTTATTTTTGAATTAAAGAAATTAAAAAACTAAATAAACATTTAAAAAAATTATTTATTATTTTAATATTAAATAAACTTATATTAAAGCAAAAAATAAGTTATAATTAAGCAATGTCAAATAAAAAATAAATAAAATCTAAGGGATCAATGAAAAGAGGACTAAAGTTTCATATTAATATAACTAAATTGAAGCCAATGATTTTGAAAAGAAAAAAATTAATGTGAAAGTTCCATTTTAAGACACTAAGGAGATGATGTGCAATATCATTGATTATAAAATGAATTACAAATTGAAATGTCTAATAAAACATGCAAAGCTTAGATAAGAATAATGAAAAAAATAATAAAAATGTATTCTTAATGGGCAAAGCTTGCAAGATAAGTTAAACGACATTTGTTTGGTGTTATCAAACTTCGTTTTGAATTACAATTAGTTACCGAATTAATTAACCTAAAATATTAATAATCCATTACTTTAATACTAAGTAAATATATATTTATACTTAATTGTGGTAAATTGTTTGAATAAAGTATGATAAAATTGAAGTAATAAAAATGTTACACAAGTTGAGAATTAAAGTTTCATTATAATGTAAAAAAACAAAAGAATAAAATTTGAACAAATAAGATAATTGGTATCAGAAATTCGAACTTCAAGATACCAATGAGAGCAATGGCAACATCCTCGACCATCAAATAGGTACGTATCAAAATTCTCATAAAGTACATCACAACAAAAGAAAAAATATTGTCTAAAATTTCAAAATTAACTTTAAATGGTTAGAGCTCAACAAGGCTTCTCCAATGACATGTTTATTGCTCAAGTATTTCTTTTTTCGACCACTACTAATTTGCAAATTAAGTAAAAATAAGAACTATAAAATAACAAAATAAAAGGGAAAAAAACATCACACATTTGGAGATTTAGAAACACATAGGAAAATAACTTAATTAAAATAATAAAATTTGTTTAGAAGGTATAAATTGTTCAGGATTGTTGCATTTCAAGGTACTATGGTGATTGAGTTTGATATCCCAGATAGTCAAAATTTGGTATATTAAACTTTTTTTTATAAAATATGCCAAAACCTAAGACAAGAAATTTTGAAAATATTAAAATAAATATTTAATTTAATATATCTCATTTAGAGGGCTTTGATGACTTTTTGTTCCCATTGGAGTTCATTTGAAATACTACAAATAACAAAAGTAAATAATAATAAATAATTATTTTAATATTTGTAGATATAAAGTAATGGTGAAAATGAGTTAAATCGAAAAAATATAACATAACTAAAAGAATGTGATGTATTAGGTGGCATAAAACATGATTTACTACTGCAATGTAATATGACAAAATGGAAGCCAAGCTTTTGAATAAAATAGATAAACTTTTCAGGAGTGTTTCATTTAAAGACATATAGAGGTTATGTGTGACATCGTCTACAATCAACAATGTACAAATTTATTTATCTCATAAAACATGCCAAAACAAAGGGAAATAAAATATTTTAAAAAATATTAAAATTAATAATTAATAGGATAGCTTAGTGAAATAAGTCCAATGAGTCTCTATTTGAACTTACTTGAAATTATTATTTACTATTAAATTAAACATGAATTAAAAATAATATATTTTATTTTCAATTTGCATAAATATATAATATTATTTAATTGAGATAAATTATTGAAATACCATAAAAAAATGAAATCATTATAATGGTCACACAAGAGATGTTTTGGAGTTACACAGTAATATAATATAATTGAACCAACGAATTTGATTAAATAAGTTGAATTGTGTGAGAATGTTATTTATCATGATAATATAGAAATCAATTGTAATATACCTGATCATTAGGCTAGGTACAAATAAAAGTACCTCATACAGAGTGGATATACCTAAAAAATTATATATTTAAAAATAACAAGAATTATTGATTTGATAAGTCAAGACTAACATAGTAACATTTATTTAATCTCAATCAACCCACATTTATTGTAAATGCAAATTGTAAAAATAAATAAACATAAATAATATTAAATTTAAATTTTGATATTAAATTAATAAATATTACTGTTCAAAAAAATTGAAATATTGTTATATAACGAATTCAAATAAATGTAAAGGCCACTTGAGAGGAGATTTAAAGTTTTAATGTAAAATCAATAAATAAAAAAATTGGTGAAATGAGATAAATTTTGTAAGAAAATTGTATCCAAGATTCTAATAAAATGGAGTTTGCATCCTCAATCTTAAAATCTAGTTTGAATTAAAATGTCTTATTAAATAGGCTAAAAAATCTAGAATATAACATATTTAAAATAGTAAACAAATAATTTTTAATTGGGTTGAGCTTGTTAAGATGCATCTAACTATTTTTTTGTTTCACGAAAATCACGTTTATAATTAATAGAAAGTTACATTCAAAACTAAAAAGGAAATTGAGTGAAGCATCCTCGATCATCAGATGGTGCAGCAATAAAAATACATCATAAAGCATGTAAAATTATTAAAAAATAATATATTTAAAAATATATAAAAAAGAATATTTAAAATGATAGAGCTAATCAAGATTTGACCAATGATGTTATTTTTTTCTTGATTGGAAATGGTTTGGAATTTCTATGAATTACTAGAAAATTGAAGCATAAAAAATAAATTATTATTTCACTTTAGTAAATATACATTAAAGCTACAATAAGATAAATTGGTATATGATATTTAATGTAACATTGACATATGATAAAATAAAAGAAAAAAATTGATTAAATTAGATAAATTACATGAGAAAGTTACATTCAAGGATAAGAAAGACACCTTGTGTAACATCATCGATCTTTAATTTAAGAACGACTCAAATTGCATCGAAATGTGTCAAAACTTTTAAAAATAAAATATTTCCAAAAATAAAATTGAATACTTAAAATGATAGAGTGCAATGAGATGTTCCTAATGATGTTTGTTACCTTTTTATGTAACTTTTGTTTGAATTACTATGAATTACAAAGCTAAATAATGATAAATAAAATGAAATTATTATTTTAATACTAATTAAATGTATATTAATGTTGAAATGAGATAATTGAAGTAATGTAATATAAAAAAATCAAAGTAATGATATGATCACACGAAAGGAGATTTAGTGTTATATCATAATATAACCAAATGAACGGACAACTTTTGAAGAAATATGAGGATTTGCTTGCAAAATTTTTGTTTTGAGATATGGGGAAGATTAAGTGCAGCATCCTCAATCATCAAATCAAATAATAATTCAAATATCTAACAAAACTTTTGAAAACTTTAGAAAACACATAACATTATAAAAATGAAAATTATTATAGATATATCTCATCACAATGAGCTCGATGGTCTTTTTTCATCTCAATTGAACTTTGATTGAATATTCGATGAATTAAAAATGTAAATTTGCAAAAAAAAAATTATGACATTTTTGTAAATTAAAGTAAAAATTATGTAAAATAATAAATAAGATAAATTGAAATAATTTAATTTTAAGAAATCATATTAATGCAAAAGTCACATGAGAGGAGCATTAGACTTTCATTGTAATATAAGTAAAGCAAAGTAAAAAAAAATTCATGAAACTAGTTAAATTGTTCAAAACAATTGCGTGTTCAGATTGTAAGGAGATCGAGTGTAAAATCCTGAATAATCAAACCAAGTATGACTCAAAATGCCGCTTAAAGTATGGCAAAATAAAAGAAAATCAAATAATTTTAAAAATAATAAATAATACTTAATTAGATAGAACTTAATGTCTTGAGTCAAACGACATATGTTTCAATTTTGCTAGATCTTTTTTAGAAATACTACTAACCACAAAGTTAAAGAAGGTTAAGAATATGAAATTATTAGTTTAATAAGTAGATATATACCAAAAATTGAATGACTTCAATTGAATAAATGTTATATAACCAAATCAGAGCAATGTAAAGGTCACATGAGAGTAAATTTATAATTCCATAGTAATTTAACAAATCTAAGCCAAAAATTTAAAAAATTATATAATTCGTATTGGCAACTTATGTTCAATCATATTAATACTATCTAGTGTAACATTCTGACATGTAAAATCAAGTCGAAATTCAAATATGAAGCCCTCAAAAAAAAAAATTTTAAAACATAAAAATCTAACTTATTTAAATAGAGCTCCTTAATATGAGTACAACAATATTTCTTACATCTTAATTTTAACTCTTTTTGAATTTCTATGAATTACTAAAATTAAAAAACATTAAAAGATAATAACGTATTATGTTTAATATGAAGTAAATACATATAAACACTAATGTGGGATAAATTTAAACAATGTAATAGTGCCAAATCAATGTACTACAATGTTCACATTTTATAAGGTTTATGAAGACATATTAATATAACCAAATGAAAGTGAAAGAGTTGGTAAAATAAGATAATGTTTTTGAGAAACTTGCTTGCAAAGATACTAATCAAATTGAGCAAAACATCTTTTGATTGTTAAATCATGAACAAATCTAAACTCTATTAAAGGTGACAAATTCAAAGAAATTAAATATTCAAAGATATGAATCGTTAATGGGAATGATCTCATTTACATAATGTCAATGACATTTGTTACAGCAATATCTAAGCTAATTTAGCAGTATTATGAATTACAAATGTAAAATCATAAAGTTAAATCAAGGTGATGTAATGCTCATAGGAGAGGAGGATTAGAATTTCATGCAAACATAACAAAATTAAAGAAAATATTTTCAGAAATGAGACAAATTTTATGAGAAGGATGCGCTCCATTACAGGAAGAAGATTGACTAAAAGTCCTCTATCGTCAAATCTTTGAGTAAAACATTTTTGGAAACTATACCAAAATAAAAAAAATGAAAAGATTCAAAGTAAAAAAGGAATATTTAATATTATAAAGCTCAGTGGCCTCATTCCAATGGCATTTGTTTCATCTCATTTGGACCTCGTTTAAAATTTCTATCAATAACAAAAGTAAATTGTCATAAAAAATAAATTATTATCTTAATTCAAAATGAATGAAATTCAAGATAAATAAGACAAATTGGAGAATTATGTATAACCCAATATTAGACATGTATGGGTCACATGAGAGGAGATATCAAGCTATATAGTAGTATAAACAAAACAATGAGAAAAATTTTAAAAAATGAGATAAATTCCACACTAACCCCACATTCAATGACACTAAGATTGAGTGCACCATTGTCATTTGTCAAATTAGACACAAATGAAAATTTCTTGCAAAGGGTTCCAAAATTATTGCAAATATAATATTTAAAAAATAAAGAAATAGATATTTAAGTGGATAGCTCACTTTGAGAGGAGTCAAATGATGTTTGCTTCTTCTAGATCAGACTAAGTTTTGAACTACTAAGAATTACCAACATAAGTAATCATAAAAAAATAAATTATTAATTTATCATTAATAAAATATATATTAAATCTTAAATAACATAAATTGAAGCTATATAATATGGTCAAATGAAAGTGATTCAATTGTCACATTAGAAAGGATTTTGAGTTACATAGTAATATAACAAAATCAAAGTAAATGATTTGAAGAAAAGCTATAAATTGAATAGGAAAACTGTATTCCATGATACTGAAGAGATTGAGTACATATAAAATATGCCACTTGAAGTGTGCCAAAAACTTAAAAAAGAAAACATTTAAAAATATTAAAATGAATCATTTAAATAGATGAAGCTTATGAAAATAAGTCCAACTCTTTTTGTTTCCTCTCAATTGAATTTTGTTTGGATTCTTAGTGAATTACTAGAGAAAATGAAGAGAAATAATTATAAATATTAGTTTTTATTCAAAGTAAATGTATATTAATCTTTAATGAGATTATTTGAAATAATATAATATAAAAAAAATAAAAGCTATCTATAAGTCACATAAGAGGAGATTTAGTGTACCAAAGTAATATAACAAATTAAAAGCAAAATATTTGAAAAATAAGATAAATTATGTGTGCAAGTTTCATTCCAAAATAAAAATGAGATTTGGTGTACTATCCTCGATCATCAAATCTGGTGCAAATAAAACTTTCATAAAAATAATGCCATAATCTTAAAAAATAAAATATTTAAAGATATTAAAATAAGAATATAATTGGATAACTTTCATTGAGATGAATCTAATGATATCTATTTTATCTCTATTAGACTTCAATAAGAATACTATGAATTATTAAAATAAATAAGCATTAATAGTAATAATTTTTTATTTTAATATTAAGTAAATATATATTAATTTTGAAAATTTAAAAAATTTAAAAAAATGTAATATTGTCAACTAAAAGTGATGTAATGGGGGCATTATAAGAAATTTAGAGTTTAACAATAATGTAGTAAAATTAAAGGCAAAATGTTTAAACAGATAAGAATGTTTATAGTGAAAAATTACATTCGAAGGTACAAAGTAGATTAAGTGGAACAATTGTGATTGTCAAATCTAGTATTAACGAAAATGTCCTCTAAATTATTTACAAAAAACAAAATAATAATATTTGAAAAGTTTTAATACAATGTTTTAATTATCTCATATCAGATTTGACATATATATACCTACTATTTGAAAAATATTTATTAATAATTATTTCTTTTGCAATTTTGTTATTAGTTTAACTTCCAAATATGGTATATCGAGACAAAACAATTATCATTATACTCATTTTGGAAAGCTCTTTCTAATTATATATTAAAATTATTCTTTTCAAATATTTTCTTTCCTATTGTTGAGGTAATGATTATGAAATATTCCTGTTTGTTCCTCGTTTGAAAATTAAGAATGCTAGAATAGATCTCCAATACATCTTTGAGTTCAACTTTCCCAAGAAATTTATCTCATTTATTTGAATTTTTGTCTTTCATTTGATTATATTATTATGTAACTCTAAGCGTCCTCTCGATTTGCATTATTTAAATAAATATGAACTTTTATATTTTCAAATATTATATTATTTTTTTTAGCAAAGTAAATAGGCATTTTTGTTCTTACCTAATTTGATGATCAATGAAGTTACACTAAATCATTTTTAATATCATGGAATGGAACTTTCATAAAAACATTATCTCATTTCTTCAAATTGTTTGTTTTGATGTCTTTGTAGCATTATGTAACTCTAAATCACTTTTACTATGACCACTATAAAGCTTTTATTTAGCTATATTACACTGATTCTATTTTCCTTATTTAATCTTTATTCTATATTTACTTCGTTTTAAAACTATTTAATTATTTTTATTTATGTTGATTTACTTTTGTAGTTTTAAGTATATCTGAATGTGCTTTGACCTAAATGAGACAAACATCATTGAACTCAACTCAAGGAGTATATCAAATTAAACATTAATTTTTTCTTTTTGAAATATTTTATTTTAAAGCATTTTATATGATATTTGATATATTTTGAGTATGTCATTTCATCAATGATTTAGATTTATTTTGATTGTATTGCTTTCTAACTCTAAATTTTCTTTACTGTGCCCCTCACGTTGCTCTGATTTAGTTATATACTATTACTTCAATTTATATTTTTTATCTTTAGTATAAGCTAACATAACATTAAAAAAATAATTTATCATTATTTTTTCTTTTTTAATTTTGCAGTTAATAATAATTCAAAAAGAGTAGTAGATGAGATAAACAAATATTATTGGACATGTCATGATGAGCTCCATCGAGTTTATATTTGATTTTAAATTTCTAAATATTTTTTTGATGTCGTAGTATGCCCTAAGAGTCATTTTTGTTTGAAAATTATTTGACAAATAAGGAAGTTGTACTTTCCCAAAAAAATTATCTCATTTTTTGAAATTTTTTGCTTACATTTAGTTATTTTCCAATGTAGCTTTACACATTTCTTGGTGTGATATTTATATTACAATTATTTATTTATGCTAAATTACTTTAATTGATACCATTTTTTCTTTAATATATATTTATAAACTATTAAAATGATATTTTATTTTTATTTGTGATTTGTTTTATGGTAATTAGTAGAAATCTAAAAAAGGGTCTTAATGAGACATTTTTTATTTGTACCTAATTTTATTATTAAGAACTTAAATTCAATCTCTATAATTCCTTGGAATGCAACTTTCTTATATAACTTTTCTTACTTGCTCAAAGGTTTTTTTGCCTTGTAATGGTTGATTTTTAATTTGACTCTACATCTCCTCACTTGTTACCTTTACATTATCTTGAGTTTGATATATTATATCGCATCAATCTATCTCATACAACTACAATATATATTTTTGTTAAACATTAAAATAATTATTTTTTATTCTATGAGTTTTTTAGCAAAATTAGTAATTGTAAATTTTGTATGACTAAGATGAAACAATAATCATTTCACTCATCTAGATAAGATTTGACAAACTAAATATTCATCTCTATAATTTTAAATATTTTTACTAGCGTTTGTCAACCATTATATGACATTTTGATACCTTGTTGATTTAATGATCGATGATGTAACACTTTATCTGTTTAGTATCTTAGAATGCAGTTTACCTATGTAGTTTATGTTATTTCTTTAATTTGTTTTGCTTTGGTTTTGCTATATTACTTTGCATCACTAAATTTCTTTTCCTTTAACATTTACAACACCTTGATTTCACTCTACTATAATGATAGGATTTTTCCTATTTTGGTGTTAATGTAAACATATGTATATATATATATATATATATATATATATATATATATATATATATATATATATATATATATATATATATATATATATATATATATATATATATATATATATATATATATATTTAATAATATAATAATACTTTATCATTATTTTTGTTTGCTTACTTTGGTAATTAGTAGTAATTCTAAAGGAGGTCCTTAGCTCTTGTATGAATCAAAATACCTCATAAAGAATACAAAAATTATAGAAAGTAAAAAACTTTAAAATATAAAAATAAATATTTAGTTTTATATAACACCTTATGTCAAGTCCAACGACATTTGTTTTGTCTCGATAAGACCTAGTTTAAGATTAGTTTGAATTAAAAAATTAAATAAAATTAATAATTTTAAATTATTATTTTAATATTAAATTCGTGTATAATTAACCTTTAATTAGTTGAATGTAAGGAATTTAATATAAATAAATTAAAATGATGTTATGGATACATGAGTTGAGAATTAGAGTTTCATTGTACTATAAGAAAAAAAATGAATCAATTTGACATAATAACATAAATTATATGCAAAAAGTTTATTCCAAATACTAAGGACATCAAATGTAACTTGATCATATAACGAAGCACAAATCAATTGCCTCACAAACTTTGTTGAAAATCTAAAATAACATTTAAATATATAATAAATATTTAATTTGACAAAGCACGTTGACTCGACCTAAAAATCATTTGTTTTGTTTCGATCAAACCTTGCTTACAGTCACTATGAATAGGAAGTAAATATTCATTAAATATTAATAAATTATTATTTTAATATAACGGAAATACTTATTTAAAATATTATAAGTTAATGCAGTGTAAGAAAACCTAATGAAATTGATGAAAACATCACACTAGAGTAGATTGTTTGCTCGATATTAATATAAACAAATAAATATCAAAACGTTTAAGAAGTTATATAAATTGTATTAAAATGTTTATTTCCAAGATACTGAGGAGGTCAAGGGCAACAATTTGTTTCATCATATATGGTACAAATATTACTCTTCTCATAAAGAATGTCGAAATGTTCAAGAATAAATCCTTTAATTTGATAGAGCTCATTAAAATGAGTGCAACAATGTTTACTTTTCTCCATCAAATCTTATTTGAAATTATTGAAAATTGTAAAAGTGAATAAAAAAGCATACAATAGAGCATAGGTTACTAAGTAGGAGTGTAACGTTACAAATAAAAAAAAATGTTTAATTTGATAGAGCTCATTGAGATGAGTCCATAAATTTTTTTTAATCTCCATAAGACCACATTAAAATTAGTGCATATTAATAATGTAAAAATCATATGTTATTCTCACAAAATTAACAATGTAAACTATTTTTTAAGTATTAATAAAATTTAGAATAAATATGAAATTGGAAAATTTGAAGCGATGTATTCTCAAAAAATCAGACCAAAAAATTAAAAAAAATTACATATATTTCATAACAATGTTCCATTCCTTTATAGTAACTAGGTAGAGTGTTAAGATTCTTGACTGCCAAATTACGTACAAAGAGTAATGTCTCTTAAAGCATCCAAAAGGCTTGTAAAAAATTACTTAAAAATATGAAAAGAATAATAATTTGAACCCTCTACATATATCTCTAAGCCTAACTCAGATTTTAAAAAACATGAGCAAAGGGTCATCATTAACTCCACAGTACAAATGTACTCATCAAAATCAGCAATGTACTCATTACATTGTTTCCACTTTTTGTAAGCCATGTCATTGGCCAAGTGATTCTTTTATAAGAGGCATATGCATTTTGATGAGTGGTCATCCCCTTTGTTGAGAATGGATTTCTTCGATTGTTATAGATAGTTGAGTTTATTTTGCTAGTTTTCATTTGTGCAAACAACTCCTTTTGTTTTTCATTAAGTTTAAACCATTATAAGCAACAATCAAAGAAGCTTTCCACTCTATATATTTTCTATGGTTTAGAATGCCTCCAAGGATGAGAATGTCACATTTTATAGACTTCATGTGTTTATTATCATCATTTTCTTAGTATCAACCAAATAAAGGTATGTAGATTTTAAGAGGTATTTGATTAAAGTGAATGACAATATGAGGTTTGAAATGGTTGCCTCATTTAGAGCTTGTTATAGTTCAAGAGACCTAAAACCATATTTTGCAAACTTGTCTTACAAAGTTTGTTGTCAATTTAAAAGATCTTAGAGGATCACTTGTTGTTAGTTCATGTGTGGGTGCTCCGTGTTATACGTTCTACATTATATCATTTGTATAAATTGTGCCCTTAAGAAAAAAAGAAAAGAAATTGCTTGAGCTTTTTCACTTTCTTTATTTAAAATTAGGTGTTAATAAAAGAAAATTAAAAAGGTAGGTAAGTTTTCTATTGCTTTGCTATCAACACTGCAAACACTGGTATAATCGAGCCCTAAAGCAAGATTTGATGATTATCTCGTGCTATAAATTGTAATGAACACATAGAAAATATACTACACATGTTTAGAACAAAGAAAATGACAAGATAAGAATGGGAAACTAGAAATGCAACACACAAGAGAGAGCTATCTGAGGAAAATTTAGTGAAGAAGGAACAAAGAACAACATGGATTGCATTCTTTATGTTGGGCCTACTACCAATTCAATAGAAGATAGAAATGGTATTTTGAATGGGGTTTGACAAAACAAATTGTGTTATATAGAAAGAACAATATAAATTTCATTTGGGTGTAGATTAAAAGCCTTAGGAAACATTATTAAGCATTATGGAAAAGATAGACTGATGATGTAACCTGCACATAAAGTTGGTTCAAACAAAACAAAAAATTGAATTGAAATAGCAAGGAAGGTGACAATTGGTAGTAGTAGAAATCTAAGAAAAAATTAAGTATCAAAGTGGAAAAAGACATTGATGTGCAAGAAAATGGCATAATAAAAGTGAATCAATGAAGTAAAACAAACATCAAAGTGAAAGGAATCATTAAGCAACATCCATTAGAAGGCAATGTAGTAGTGCTTAGGTGAACAAACAGATACACTGTCTCATTGCAATTAAGCCTAAAACTCAGTCAGACATAATAAAAAAGATTGGAATTTTACACATGTAAGGATCACCTTTTTAAAAGCATATGCCTCCCATTTTATAAAGAACTTATGCACAAAAAGATATTAAAAATACAAAATTGATGATAATTAGCTCTTAATAAAAAGCAATTCGAAAAGCTACCTTTTTATTTTAAAAAACTCAATTTTCTAAAAAGTAGTTTCCAAAGCTTTGGTCAAAGCTATTACCAAATAGGTTTCTAAAAAGCTATTTTGGTACAAAATATTCATGGTCCAAATAATAGCAAAACTATCTTTGTAAAAAGTTACATTTTCAATTTTTTTGTTAGCCAGGTTCACCTGGGTCATTGAAATATATTTATGTTTTGGTTTTTTAGATTAAACTAGCGAATTAGAACACCATTGATGGTGTTGCAACTCAGATCCAAGCGTGTTGCAGATCTAGCCTTCGGATCATTGTGGTTTGAATAATGTCTATCAAATTTGAGTTGATTTGTCATGGATGAAGTTAACAGGTTAATGTGACAATGATATTGTCATGGATTAGATCAGGTTCAATGTGTAGTAGAGTGTGCAGGTAGGAAATCGTAGCATTGGTAGATTTAGTTTCATTTAGAGGTTCCACAAATTTTTCCACTTTAAAGTTGGTCCTCATGGGTGAGCACAAAGTAGCTAATCTAGCTGTGCATGTAAGTCATATGCGGTCGTGATTTAGATAAGAATTTGAAGAACCTTTCATTGATCTATTTTATCAAAACATGTTACATGTATTTTATTAAGTCTAGTCAGGTCAGTAATGGGTAATAAACGAAGGAATCGATGAAAATGGGCCATGTTTTTTGTCCTTTTCACCTTTTACATGAATTTAGATTCTGTAATAAAATGTTAAACAATATCTTGACTCCACATGTAAGGAGAAGATAAAATGATTCCCCAAAAGTGTCAACACAAGTTTGATTGGTGTCTGTCCATCAAAAATGTTAACTAATGACCATACTAAGAATCTTTTGAAATGTGTCTTCTTTGAGTGTCACTCCTGAACTATTTCTCTTAGAAAAAATGTGTGTGCTATGTTCTAAAGATCTTACTTTGCTTGTTTTTAAAGTTTAGTGGATTTTTTATTATAATAACTATTGGTCACGAATATTTCAACTTGTAGTATCAACAGTAATCATGTTCTTGGCAAGTCAAAACAAGAAAAGAATATTTGTAGTAATGAAAAATCAACTAAATTTTAATTGGTTTTGTTTCTACACAAGTGAAACATTGCATAGCTAGTTGTGAAAGCATCTCATGACATTTTCAAAAGGTAAACACACAACGCCACCTTGACTTTTTCTCCTTGTGCTAGTGCACAACCACTTGTATTTTTTGCTAATAAAAAAATAATCTAAGTTGTTTTAGTATAATGCCAAAGGCAAACTTTCTTGAGACTATGTGTGTTAGACTCAACCTCATAAAATGGCTTCTTTTGTAACTAAAACCCAATCAAGTTATAATTCTAGAAAAACCCTCCCATTACTTGAAGCATAATACATAAGATCCTATAAAAATATGGATCATGTGTACAACATATGAAAAATAAAAAAAATATTCTCACAAACTTTGTTGATGCATGGGTTAATGAGGAAATGATGTATAAACGTAATATACATTTTCTAAAAAATTTTGAATAAGTAGTTGCATGATTTTGAAGTTGGCAAGTGTTTTAAAACAATTAAATGTGATAAACTTAATTTAATGAAGGCGTTGTAGTGTTTGATTGCTTGAAGAAATGTTATGTAACACAAATTCCAAAATTTTTTGTTTAACACTACTTATGAAAACCATAGAGTAGTTTTGCATTCTTATAATTAATTAATTCCTTCTAATTATTAATTTATCATTAAACTTTGATTGATAGGCTTAGAACTAACTTTAGAATGTTTACAAATGTTCACTATTGGCCATGCAAATTTATTGTCCACCAAAAAGGTCATAATCTATTGATGAAGTTGTTGCAAGAATTGATGACGTTGTTGCTAGATTGGTGTTGTTGCAAGGATTTCTAGTATGCCCAATATATGTCAAATGTTTCTAGTTTAGTGGATAGCTGGCTAGGTGGACTATTATTTAATGAAGGCTTTGTGTTCGTGTTAGACTCATTTGAATTCACTCTTTGACTTATTTATTTTTTTTGTTTTTGCTATTGTTTTTTCAGAAATAGTATGTTTACAAATCTTAGAAAAGATTTCAAGTGATCAAATTAATTATTATATAGCAAAAGTCATTTATGTAAATAATTCAAAAATCCACAATTCCCTTCCTATTATAGCAAGTGTAGTCCTTTGAATTGTTGTAATAAGGGTTGTGTCAAATGTAGAACTTCTAAATACAGGACATTCTCTTGAATTTTTTATGGTGAATTGTTTCAAATATCAAGGAACAATGTGGATTGACCTCCTTTATTTCTATTGAAACGTTATGCATTACGGAAAAATACTTCTAAAGTTTTTTCAAAATATAAACTATAATTTGTTCAATTTCTTGGTCCATCCTAGCATTATTCTTGATGATAGAGGTCATAATTCATGTATAATTATTCAACATAATGCAAGGGGACAAAATCTTTTACACTTTGCTTTGTCTCATAGCATTAAAATAATAGCCTACAAATTTTCTTTTTGTTATCAACAAAAAGCAAGATTTAGGCAAGTTATTTGGAGATGAATTGCCTCAAATCACTACTTTATACTACAAAGAGAAGAATAAGAAAAAAAAATATGAAAGGAAAGTATCATCAGGTGCACATGAACTTAGTTTGTCGATAAAAGGTGCAAATTCTCATTTATATCTTGATGATACTTCACATGTTGAATATGATGACAATTTATCTAAATGCATTAATTAGTTAGTAAATAAACATATGAAGCTACTCAATATTATGCTTATTAAAAAATGAAAAGAAACAAGTGTGAAAACCATATTCCAAAGTTACAAGTGACATAAAATTTTTGATGTAATGAATTAATCTAAGAGGTTGCATAGTCACATATCTATTTTTTAAATTACTTACAAAACAAGAATTTTTACTATAAACATAATTTTTTTAAGTAATTCTTGCACCGATGCTTTGAATTTATCAATTATTTTGTTAAGAAAAAAATTCAGATGTCAAAGAAAAATTTATTTTCTTAGTTGTATTCAAAGACTATTAATAGTTAATGTCATTTGTGTATGGTCTCCACCCATTCTATCAATTGAATTTAGAACAGTCACTTGGGTTGGAACAAAATGAAGCACCTACCAATTCACTGATTTAGTACTTTACTTAATAACGTCAGTGACTATGCCTTCCAAAGGTATTTGTTGCTAATTTGATTGTCACACATCATAAAACTACTTGAATATGTATTGACATGGAGTTAGCAAAAGTGTTGCCAAACATAATTAGAATTTCTACTAAAGGCATTTCAAACAATGTCTTTTGTTAGAAAATCTAGTATGATAACTAACCCAAATTTGCCAAAGGATACCACAAACATAGGCATGAGTTGACTCATGGTAGGCATTAAAATCATTAGATAACATTTAGGATCATCTTGTTGCTAATATCGAGGAATAGGGTCATGTAATTAATGGACAAAATATCAAAGAAGATGTCAAAAACACCAACAACAAGAAAATATTGAAGCCACAAAAATTCAAAATTTAGTTCAACCACTATGGATGTTCAACCAATGGTCTTTATCAAAGTAAAAGTAATTAAGCACATCACTAATGTTAAAGAAAGATAACTGATATATACAAGGGAGTGCAACTGTAACAGCCCTAGTTTTATCTTATATTTTTTTATAGAAAGAGCTCTGTGAGACGAATCCAACGATGTTTAATTTGTAATTTTCGGAGCTCTAATGAATAAATTATGAATTTTTGAAGATTTGGGATAAATTTGTAACGTAGAGGATAGATCTGTAATTTTTAAATGTCGGCTTAGTTCAAATCCGATTGGCGGAGGATATATTTGCAAATATAAAATTTAGAAGGGGTTTTCTGCAAAAACGTGGTTCACGAACCAAGGCTTATCAGTTTCGACCGCGTTTATAAAAGGCCGACCGAGGTGCGTTTGGAAAAGCGCTTCTGCGAAAAACGGCGGCGAAGAGTTACCGGAGTGCGACGGCGAGATTTCGGAGAAATATCTTAAAGAAGTTTCTGCACGCTACATTAACATCCAACGAGGATTCCGGGAGCATTGGACGCGACAGTAACGGCCGGCGAGGATTTCCGGCGAGCGACAGTGAAGGCCGGCGAAGGCTTCCGTAAGGTAAAAAAATATTTTTTTTATTCGTCGTTAGGGTTATTTAATTTTCCGGTGGGCGGGGGAGACCGAGAGGAGGAAGCCGAGCCGGATTCGGTCGATTCAGCATACGAAACAGCCGATCCAGCGCCGGCGAAAGATTTCGGCTTCGCCGGACGCGAGAGAGAGGGGGGACTGCGTGAACCGGTCCAGGCTTTGGACCGGGTTACGCCGTTGAACCGGATGCGGAGGCGCGCGGTCCAGCACTTCGAGCGCGCGGTCCAGCGCCCAGCGCGGGCGGTCCAGCACGCCGAGCGCCCGGTCCAGCGCCCAGCGCGCCCGGTCCAGCGCGCCGAGCGCCCGGTCCAGTGTCGCGGGCGGTCCAGCGCCTGCGTAAGCCAGATTTATTTTTTTTGAAAATCCGTTTGGAAAAGCTTTTAGAAAGCTTTTTCTGCGCGGGCGGTCCAGCGCCGAACGTGCGCGCGGTCCAGCGGGCGGTTCAGTGCCGCGTAAGCCCATCTTTTGGGATTAGTTTGGGGTGTGTTTGGGAAAGCTTTTAGAAAGCAGAATTTTTAACTATTTGGGAATAATTTTTAGAAAAAGCAACTTTTGGCAAATAAACATATTTTAACTTGATTATGTTTGCACTATGGCCTTGTAGGACATCAAGAAAACCAATTAGAAGTTGACAAGAAAAATTTGGTACAACAAATCCAGGTAGAATAATTTTCTAACCCTGTGATGTAGCACGATATTATGTGTTTTTACATGCTTTTCTTACTGTTATAGAATTTTGATTGTTGCATATGTTTATGGTATAAAAAGAAAGGAATATTATGGTGTGGATTATTTATGCATTTGCATGAAAAACTGAAAAGAAAGAAATAACATGGAAAGAAAGAATATGATACAATATGCTAAAGAAAGAGATGAAACAATATGGCATGAAAGGACTTTTGATATGACATGGATTGATGTTTGGAAAATGACAAATAAAACAATGGGATTCCTAGAGAACATTATCCTCACCACTAGGCTCAGCGTGTGGGATTGCAGGGTATCGATCTTCGGATCAGATATCTGCCTAGTGTTATGTGCTATGACTCCATGATGATTACACCAGGCTCAGCGTGTTGGATCGCAGGGTATGGTACCATACCTGCCTGGTGGCACTAGGCTCAGCGTGTTGGATCGCAGGGTATCGATCTTCGGATCAGATATCTGCCTAGTGTTATGTGCTTGGTTGGATGCCGGCTAGAGGACAGTCATTGATGATTGGATCCAGAGGATAATGCGTCAAAGGGAATTGGGCCCGGTAATAAGCACAATATAAGGAACTTGCATTTCTTTATGACTTTCATTTGACATTATCTTATATGTATGTATGACATTCATCTTTACTGTTAATGGTATTTGTTATGCCTTTTATTTTCTTGGTTAAATATGTGGATTTATCTACTGAGATTTATAAAATCTCATTTAGTGCTTACATCACAGGTCATGAAACCACTACACCGAGAACTGGGAATGATGCTGTTACAGGAGAGCCCTTTCCAAGAGATGTGTGAGAGGGAAAATTTTAGTGTGATTAAATGTTTAAAAACATGTCTTTATATATATACTTTGGATTTTGAATTAGTGTTTGTCTTACCGTCGGGTCCCCACCTTTGGTTTGTTTATTTGTCCTCACTTAAATGCTGTATTTGGCGACTCTGATGATAACTTTGTGACATAATGGTATTAGATGTCGGTGGGGGCTTGACAAGGTGGTATCAGAGCCAGGTTTAGAAATAGGTGAGAAATGTGAGTGAGGACACCAGCACATCATATACATTTGCATGTTTAGTGATACTTTTTGCTTAAATGCTAGTTGTCAAATATCTTCTATGGTTTGCAGGATTGCAATATATCTCAAACCATAGAATGATCTGAATTTGGAAATATAAATAAGGGTAAAGAAAGATAGTAACAAGGAGATACGCAACAGGAATTAGCACAAACTTTAGTCTCTTTGTTGCAATCAATTGGAAGCACTGGTAGTCATAGAGGAGAGGCATCTATCGACTTGGTGGTTGACTAATTTCAGCGGATGCATCCTCCTCCTTTTGTTAGGGAAGAGGATCCTATAATTGTTAAAAAATAGCTATAGCACATGAATATTATGTTTGAAAGGGACGTTGTGCCCAACTGACAGAAAGTTAGCTTTGGCAGTTTTGGTACTAAAAGATGCTGCCAGACTATGGCGGAGTTCTTGACATAAGCTTCAATTTTCTAGCCGACCAATGAAAGACATTTCTTGGGAAGACTTCACAAAAGAATTTGAGCAATGGTATACGCCTCTATCAATCAAAGCTAAAATAAGGAAAGAACCGAATAATCTCAGGCAAGAAAATCTATCAGTTACTGCATATGAAATCAAATTCTCCCACCTAGCGAAATATGTACCCTAGTTAGTAACACCTGAAGAACAACGATGCTACATGTTTCGACGAGGCTTACGGGATGAAATTCGGGCAGCTTTAGTAGCCGTTCGAACAATAAACTATGTGGAGTTACTAGAGCATGCCCATACGTTTGAGCTGTAACTTAGTTTGCTAGTAGTGAGCAAAGAAGAAGAGAAGAAAAGATTTGATCATCTAAAGTCTAAATTCATATTCACAAGAAAAAGAGGTAGTCTTAGTTTTTCAAGAGAAGAAACATTCAAGATATAGTAGGTTCAGACCATTGAACCAAGCACTAGCAGAGCTAGTTTGAGTTCAAATGGAATGAATAGATATGAGAAATATTAAAAAATGACATAAGGGGAGAATGTAGATCAGAGTCTATCCGACCAATCCATGCCAAGATTGGTTGTGTGAACATAAAGTAAAAATAGATTGTTATGAAAAGAGAATTGAAATCCCAATCCCGGGAGAAAATAAAATAATCTATTTTGGCCAAGGAAGAAAAGTTCCTATCATAACTATGCTCAAAGCTCAGAAACTATTGAAGAAAAGATATGCTGGATGTCTTGTTTCCATTGTGGACTTGGATAGATAATTTGATCAACCCTCAAAAGTACCAATAG
Organism: Vanilla planifolia; assembly: GCA_023846275.1. Taxonomy (NCBI): domain Eukaryota; kingdom Viridiplantae; phylum Streptophyta; class Magnoliopsida; order Asparagales; family Orchidaceae; genus Vanilla; species Vanilla planifolia. The sequence continues at coordinate 879,781 of JAIUJO010000156.1, read as the reverse complement.
TTAAAGAATATTTGAATGTCTTCCCAGAGGAATTATCAGAGTTACCCCCAAATAGAGAAATTGAATTTAAAATTCTATTGATTCCTGGTGCTGAGCCAATTTCAAAATCTCTTTATCGTATGGCACCTACTGAACTACAAGAAGTTAAAATACAACTACAAGAATTATTAGACAAAGGATTTATTAGGCCAAGTGTCTCCCCATGGGGAGCACCCATCTTATTTGTGAAAAAGAAGGACGGTAGTCTTCGTATGTGCGTGGACTATCGAGAAATCAATAAAATCACCATCAAGAACAAATATCCTTTGCCTCGGATTGATGAGTTGTTTGATCAGTTACATGGAGCAGTTGTATTTTCAAAAATTGATTTGCGATCTGGATATCATCAGTTAAAAATCAAGCAGGAAGATGTTCCAAAGACAGCTTTCAGAACTAGATATGGACACTATGAATTCTTAGTACTACCTATTGGACTGACAAATGCACCAGCAGCTTTTATGGATTTGATGAATCGCGTGTTCAAGAAATATTTAGATCAGTTTATTATTATCTTCATTGATGATATATTGATATATTCTAAATCCCTAGAAGAACACGCTGCACATCTACATTTAACATTACAGACTTTGAAAGAAAATCAGCTATTTGCTAAATTCTCTAAATGCGAATTTTGGCTGTCCAAGGTCTTGTTTTTGGAGGCATTATTTGTATGGAGTTAAGTGTGTGGTTTTCACTGATCATCAGAGTTTTAAAGTATATTTTTACTCAGAAGGAACTAAATCTCAGGCAACGAAGGTGGCTGGAGTTTATTAAAGATTATGATGTGGAAATCACTTACCATCCTGGGAAAGCGAATGTGGTCGCTGATGCTCTTAGCAGGAAAGCTAGTATTAGTAGCATTTTGACTATCACAGAAGAAAAACAATTAATTTTTGAGATGGATAAATTACAACTAGAAGTAGATATTCGAATAAATACGGCTTTGCTGGCACACTTATCAGTAAGACCAGATTGGTTGGCCTCTATTAAAGATGATCAGGGAGAAGATCTTGAATTGCAAAAGATAATACAGAGGGTTCAGGAAGGACAGGAATCTACTTTTCAATTAGACCAGGCTGGTTTACTTAGATTTCAAGGCAGGTTATGCATACCAGCACATCAACAACTTAGGGATTTGTTATTAAAGGAAGCTCATAACTCTCGATATTCAATACATCCAGGAGAGAATAAAATGTATCAAGAATTGAGACAACAATACTGGTGGCCAGGATTGAAGAAGGATGTTTCTAACTGGGTTCAAAAATGCTTAATTTGTCAGCAGGTGAAAGGAGAGCAACAAAAACCTGGGGGGTTGTTGCAGTCATTACCTATTCCAGAATGGAAATGGGAGGAAGTGGCAATGGATTTTGTGATCGGTTTGCCTAGGTCACCTGCAGGTCATGACTCAATCTGGATAATTGTTGATAGGCTAACAAAATCTGCTCACTTTTTAGCTGTTAAAACTACTTATTCTGCAGAGAAGTTAGCTCAGGTATATGTGAGTCAGATTATCAGATTGCATGGGATTCCAAAAGTCATTATATCTGACAGAGACCCTAAATTTACTTCTCACTTCTGGAAGAATGTGCATCAAGCTTTTGGTACGAGATTGCGTTTCAGCACAGCCTTTCATCCTCAAACAGATGGTCAGACAGAGAGAACTATCAAAACCTTGGAAGATTTGCTACGACTTTGCATCTTGGATTTTGGTGGAGATTGGGAAAGCCACTTACCTTTGGTGGAATTTGCTTATAATAATAGCCATCAGTCCAGCATTGAGATGGCACCCTATGAAGCGCTGTATGGGAGAAAATGTCAATCACCTTTGTGCTGGAATGAAGGGAAGGAAAGAAATTTGCTCGGTCCTAGATTTGTTGAAGAAGCAACAGAAAAGATCAGAATTATTCAAGACAGAATAAAAACAGCTCAGGACAGACAAAAGAAGTATTATGACGCAAAACATCGAATGGTTGAGTTCCACGAGGGGGAACATGTTTTTATCAAGGTGAGTCCAACAAAAGGTGTCATAAGATTTGGAAGAGCAGGAAAATTGAAGCCTAAATTCATTGGTCCTTTCCAAATCCTAAGAAGGGTTGGACAAGTGGCATACCAAATTGCTTTGCCTCCTCAATTGTCAGGTGTGCATAATGTGTTCCATGTCTCATCTTTGCGAAGATATGTTTCAGATCCCTCCCATGTTGTTAGTTATATGGACCCAGATATAGAAATTCAAATGGATTTGACATATCCCGAACTGCTTGTGAGAATACTTGATAGGCAGGAGAAAAAGCTCAGAAATAAAATCATTCCTATGGTTAAAGTCCTATGGAATGGTCAAACAGAAAGAGAAGCTACATGGGAAGTAGAGACAGATATGATCGGTCAGTATCCAGAACTGTTCTAAATTTCGGGACGAAATTTTTGTAAGAAGGGAAGATTGTAACAGCCCTAGTTTTATCTTATATTTTTTTATAGAAAGAGCTCTGTGAGACGAATCCAACGATGTTTAATTTGTAATTTTCGGAGCTCTAATGAATAAATTATGAATTTTTGAAGATTTGGGATAAATTTGTAACGTAGAGGATAGATCTGTAATTTTTAAATGTCGGCTTAGTTCAAATCCGATTGGCGGAGGATATATTTGCAAATATAAAATTTAGAAGGGGTTTTCTGCAAAAACGTGGTTCACGAACCAAGGCTTATCAGTTTCGACCGCGTTTATAAAAGGCCGACCGAGGTGCGTTTGGAAAAGCGCTTCTGCGAAAAACGGCGGCGAAGAGTTACCGGAGTGCGACGGCGAGATTTCGGAGAAATATCTTAAAGAAGTTTCTGCACGCTACATTAACATCCAACGAGGATTCCGGGAGCATTGGACGCGACAGTAACGGCCGGCGAGGATTTCCGGCGAGCGACAGTGAAGGCCGGCGAAGGCTTCCGTAAGGTAAAAAAATATTTTTTTTATTCGTCGTTAGGGTTATTTAATTTTCCGGTGGGCGGGGGAGACCGAGAGGAGGAAGCCGAGCCGGATTCGGTCGATTCAGCATATGAAATAGCCGATCCAGCGCCGGCGAAAGATTTCGGCTTCGCCGGACGCGAGAGAGAGGGGGGACTGCGTGAACCGGTCCAGGCTTTGGACCGGGTTACGCCGTTGAACCGGATGCGGAGGCGCGCGGTCCAGCACTTCTAGCGCGCGGTCCAGCGCCCAGCGCGTGCGGTCCAGCACGCCGAGCGCCCGGTCCAGCGCCCAGCGCGCCCGGTCCAGCGCCCAGCGCGCCCGGTCCAGCGCGCCGAGCGCCCGGTCCAGTGTCGCGGGCGGTCCAGCGCCTGCGTAAGCCAGATTTATTTTTTTTGAAAATCCGTTTGGAAAAGCTTTTAGAAAGCTTTTTCTGCGCGGGCGGTCCAGCGCCGAACGTGCGCGCGGTCCAGCGGGCGGTTCAGTGCCGCGTAAGCCCATCTTTTGGGATTAGTTTGGGGTGTGTTTGGGAAAGCTTTTAGAAAGCAGAATTTTTAACTATTTGGGAATAATTTTTAGAAAAAGCAACTTTTGGCAAATAAACATATTTTAACTTGATTATGTTTGCACTATGGCCTTGTAGGACATCAAGAAAACCAATTAGAAGTTGACAAGAAAAATTTGGTACAACAAATCCAGGTAGAATAATTTTCTAACCCTGTGATGTAGCACGATATTATGTGTTTTTACATGCTTTTCTTACTGTTATAGAATTTTGATTGTTGCATATGTTTATGGTATAAAAAGAAAGGAATATTATGGTGTGGATTATTTATGCATTTGCATGAAAAACTGAAAAGAAAGAAATAACATGGAAAGAAAGAATATGATACAATATGCTAAAGAAAGAGATGAAACAATATGGCATGAAAGGACTTTTGATATGACATGGATTGATGTTTGGAAAATGACAAATAAAACAATGGGATTCCTAGAGAACATTATCCTCACCACTAGGCTCAGCGTGTGGGATCGCAGGGTATCGATCTTCGGATCAGATATCTGCCTAGTGTTATGTGCTATGACTCCATGATGATTACACTAGGCTCAGCGTGTTGGATCGCAGGGTATGGTACCATACCTGCCTGGTGGCACTAGGCTCAGCGTGTTGGATCGCAGGGTATCGATCTTCGGATCAGATATCTGCCTAGTGTTATGTGCTTGGTTGGATGCCGGCTAGAGGACAGTCATTGATGATTGGATCCAGAGGATAATGCGTCAAAGGGAATTGGGCCCGGAAATAAGCACAATATAAGGAACTTGCATTTCTTTATGACTTTCATTTGACATTATCTTATATGTATGTATGACATTCATCTTTACTGTTAATGGTATTTGTTATGCCTTTTATTTTCTTGGTTAAATATGTGGATTTATCTACTGAGATTTATAAAATCTCATTTAGTGCTTACATCACAGGTCATGAAACCACTACACCGAGAACTGGGAATGATGCTGTTACAGGAGAGCCCTTTCCAAGAGATGTGTGAGAGGGAAAATTTTAGTGTGATTAAATGTTTAAAAACATGTCTTTATATATATACTTTGGATTTTGAATTAGTGTTTGTCTTATCGTCGGGTCCCCACCTTTGGTTTGTTTATTTGTCCTCACTTAAATGCTGTATTTGGCGACTCTGATGATAACTTTGTGACATAATGGTATTAGATGTCGGTGGGGGCTTGACAGCAACCACCTCATAAGGCAATAATTGGATGACTATAGTTCCGCATAAAATTTTAAAAAATTATACGGAAATGATTTTTTTATTCAAAAAAATCATTGGATAAAATTTAGTTTTGATGTGAAAGTCTAGATTTTAACATTTTTAGTGAAAAACGTTTTGTAGATGAACAAGCTATATGTTTGAAATTAAAATTGAGTTTAATCCATTGAAATATCATAGAATGAGAAAAAAATTTATAGAAGATTCAAGAAAAGACAAATTAGCCCAAAGAGTATTAAAGGATGCTTTTAATTGTGCAAATTGTAGATAATGGAGGTCTTAATGAATAGTTTCTTATTTTGAAATATTTAGGGAGCTATTAAAATGGGCTTGGCCACATGATTAATCAATTTATTAGAATATATATTGTTAGATAAGTTGTCTTGTTAGAACTTATGACTTATAAGGATAAGAAGTAAAAATTTGTTGTTAAACTCAATTTATAGAATTGTTATTACAATCATTCAAAAAAGATATAGATTCTTCGGAAGGACTTCGTCGATAATGTTGACATTAATGAAAAGTTTTTCATCCATATTAATATCAAGCATTAAGGATAGGTTTCTAAAGCTAGCTACACTTACACGTAACATAAAAGCAAAGTATCTCGAAAAAACCTATTAGTAGCAAGCCATTTCACATTATCAAAAACACTACAAAACCATGGATGGTGGGTAAGTATTTCAATGACATTATATCTTTAGATGATTACAATGTACTATCAACACCTAAAGTAAAACTAATGTAAGTGTTTGTTGATTGTATAATTTATTGTAATCATTAGTAGTCGTTTTTAAGTTATTCTTTTATGTAGGCAAGAAAAGGTAATAGAATATGGAGGAGATCACAACAACCCCACCCACGGAGCTACTCACGTGTTTTCTTGCAATTCTGCAGTAGGGTGCTGGTTATTGAGAAATAGACAGAAATACTTTCAATCATCTCCTTGTAAGAACTAGATCAAGTCATGTGGCTCTTCTACTGAATGCCATCAAAATCCAACCATCATTTCCCAAATAATTTAAATTTTATAGCATGTCTTTCGAATCACCTTACATTGTCATAAAAATTGGAGAATAATTGGAATTGTTTTTTAAACTAATTTGGGAAGACGGCTCTAGCTTTAAAATAAATTGGACATAAAATATACCTTAAACATTAAAAAAAATAAATATTTACAAAAACCTTTGATCCTATTAAATTAAATAGGATCTGCTGAGTCACACACGTAATTCTTCAAGGAAAATGATAAGTGGAATGAGTTGTGTCATCTTAATTCTTCTTATTAAAAGATTTTGAAAGAGTATTTTTTTGGAAATAGAAAAAAGGAATTAAAAGGCTAATAGAACGACAAAGAAATAAAACATCCTTTTGTACTACAGTAATGAAGTGAAAAAAAAACAATGAGGTCAAAATAATGATAGTTGTAATCAACCACTTTCAAAATCTCTTTTAGTCTTCTTAAGCAATTGAAAATATGTTTAATTACATTTTTTCCTTATTAACAAAAGCAAACAAACAATACATTAGTGCAAGATATCACAAGGACGAAATATAGAGATAACTTCTAATATGAATTTTGGTAGCACTCTAGGTCCAAATGGTTTTAATGGAAACTTCTTCACTAATTGTGTATAATTAATTTCGTATGTTGTGTTGAATGTTGCTAAAGAATTTTTGCAGTATCTCCAACTCTTTGCAGGATTTTAGCTCAAAACATTATTTATTTCCCTATATCTGACAACTTAGAAATCTTTGTTGATGTTAGAGCAAATATTATTCTAAAATCATGAAAGTAATATTCACAAAACTCGTTGTTAATTAATATAACACATTTTAATATGGTGATTTCTCTAAAGCAAACAAATTTTATAAATGCTAATATATTGTATAGAACTAATTATTTTTTTAATAATTATTATATTCTCTTAGCAATAAAAATAAAGTGGCAATTTTATGGTTAAGTTAGATTTGAGGAATGTGAATTGCAACATTTAATGGAGAATTTCTTTATAACACACCCTCCAAGTGCAATGTTAATACGAAGACTATTAAGGTGCTCACTAATTACCTTTGTAATACATGGCTATCAATTATCATTAGTGGATCACCAAGTCACTTTTTTCAACCTGCAGTTAGACTTAATCAGTGTAATTCTCTATCTTCCTTTGTTTTCATCTCATTCATGGAGTTCTTCAAAAGAATGACTAATAATATTTTTTCTTAAAAGAATGATATTATGTAGAAAACATAGATCATCTATATCTATCACTTTCCTAGCTTATGGAAACATCATAATTATTATTACTGAAGGACATCTGAATACTATTATTAATCTTAGTAAGTATTTGTAGCTCTTTAAACACTTTACAAAATTCTTAAACATAAAAATTAAAAGTGAGGACATCTATAGAAACAAAAAGAGTATATGCTAGGTAAATCAAATTGGCAAGGGTCTAAGACTACATTAAATAAATCTTCCTTTGACGTATTTGTGCTAAACACTATATAAAGGTTAGATGAAAGTTTCTTACTTCAAAAATTTCAATCATAAAATTGAAAATAGATTTCCTTAGGTAGAAAAAGAAGTTGTTAACTATCAAGGGTCGACTCATTCTCATCAAGCTTGCCATTTCCTCAATTCCATTATATGTTGTAATGACAACTAAACTCCCAACATAGATTTATAATAAATTAGAAAAGGATTCAATTGACTTTTATGGGGATTTTTTAAGAAACTCCTAAGCATCACTAGACTTCTTGGAATAAAATTAGTTTCTCATTAGAAAAAATGTGTTTGGTATTTAGAAAATTAAGAAAATGATAATACTTAATTTGAAGATACTCAAAAACAATAGTTTGTCCTCTAATAACATGTCAATAAAATACAAAACCTTAAATGCATCAAAAATGAAATCCAACATGTGGGCTAACATGTAACGGATGAAACATTTGATTATGAAGAATGCAAATCGATCTAACTCATTGAATTTGTTATACATTGTCTCTTACTTCTGATGTGTAATTTACGTATCATTCTACCTAGGTCTATTTGAGCTAAAAAAATGGTAAGTGTAAAACGTAGACTACACTTATGAAGCTCCAAATGTCGTTTAAAGATGTCGATGTTAACATTGATGGTGTTGAATAACTTTTGCCATTACCAAATAACATAATGAACCAAAACTTTCAACTTTCTTTAATGCACCAACAGTGTCAAAATGAAGATTCAATTGATTATGCTTTTTTATTATAAAGAAGCTAAATAAGTATTGGTTACTTTTGAAAATATTTTATACGTTATGCAACCTCATACCAATAAAATCATGAAATGATTTATATCACGCAGGAATCAAGGTAATTTGAAATTGTAATAGAGAGGGCATATTGGCACTACCCACTATAACATCATAGAATATTGAAAAAGTTAACATAACTAAGAAATTTTACTAATCAAATCAAATTTTTGCAATATGTTATATGTAATATTAAAGAGAATTGTTGCTTTAATAATAAGCTTTTTTCCAACCATTCAAACTTATAGGAAGATGTAAAAAAAATGACTTTGAGAGTCATATATTAATTGGCATGAACTTAACAAACAATAGTGGAAGTGATTAGGTGGTTCTCACAGTCGAAGATGTTGATTTAGTTAAACATTGTTGGTGAGAAGTTGTGTTAATTGTAGTGCTATTGTAGGTGAATTGTTTTGGAACAATTCGAGGAAATGAGTTTAGATTTTGTAATATTTACTGATATAAAATATCTCCTAAACTTAATGTATTGTCCATAACTAGGGGTCTTCAATTATGCAAGCAATTGGAAATTAACAATTTATACATTTTAGTGGATTGTAGTGTGCTATTGAATCGATTCCAAGATTGAGAAAATATACAATAGATGTTATCAAATGGCATGATGCAAGTATGGAGACCAGTTTACTAAACATAAAGTGGAGCTTATTATACAAAGAAAATAATAATGTGTCTGTACTCTTCCCAAGAAAAAAAAATAAAAAATTCAACTCACGTAAGGATAGAACACCAATTCGAGATAAATACAAAGCTATTTTTAATATGGAGAAATTATAACCTTCATACATTTTGTCATCATAGAAGACATGACATTTTAAATATGGAGTAATTTTGAAATTGTATGGTGTTAAAATTAAGATATTCAAGATTTTTTCCAATTTTGTATAACACATTGTTTTTGTAAGATATGTACTTCTACTTTCCAGAGTTATTATTCGTTTGCATAAAAAATCAAAACATAAAAAAATTGAATAGTATTGGGTGTTGAACATCGTTAATCTTAGTACATTATTTTCTCAACGCAACTTTAATACCTAATGGATAAGGAAAGTATGCAACAAAAAAAATACTATCAAAATATAGTATTATTATGATTTAACTCTACTTCAAATCAAAACATTACATAAGGAAAACCTAACTATCATCTTAACATACTATATGTGGAAGGTCAAACAAGTTCGAAGGTTCACAAAGAATTGCAAGCAATGGAATAATATGATCTACCTCAACTATATTATCATCCATTTAATCTTGGTCATCACTAGTACTCTTCATCTTATGATGTAATTTAATGTGAAAATTTATTTAGTAAATATAAAGAAAAAAATATTCAAATATTAGCATAGGAAAAACATCTCAACTCTTATACTAAATAAAGCCAATGTTTTTTTTAGATTGGACTAATATGATTGGCATCTTTCAATTTAAACAAAAAAATTTTAATGATATGGAAGAGTGTAACGAGAATTTTGTCTCCTCATATTGCAATCACAAACAGGAAGATTACCCACTTCCTTAATCACAATGAATTTCTCACCTTTTTGGTTGACAAGATCAACAACTTTTATTTTTTACATGTCCTTCTAAATCTTTAGATGCAAAATTGAACCGCTTAAAAGGTAATATATAATACATTTATTAGATGTGTAAAAAAGTTAGTTATGCCAAATATTATTTAAAGACTAATTTTAGAATGTCCAAGAAATGAATGAAAATGATTTCTATCAATTTAAAAAGGAGACAAATCAAATTTATGTTGTATTTGGTGTTATCAATTTTAACTAGAAATCCCAAACATGAAAAATAATAACATATTATATAAAAAATGATGAACAAAGATATGGCTTAGATTACTAAATACTTGTTTCTTACTTAAAGGTATGTTATGAGTAATGTAGTATTTAAAGCCAACTACTTATGCACTCTTAGTGATACCATGGCCATAGTGGGGATTATGATTGCACTTAATTTCATAACTTGAATCATTTTGTTGGGTGGCCTAGCTAAAATCAATATAATGCCTAATGACTTCTAAGGTTTTGGACTTAAGGGATTAAGGACAAGGCTAAACATTATTAATGTAGTATTGGTAAGTGGAACTCCTATAATAGAATTTATGATGAAAGAAAACATTGAAAAGAATGACAACAATGGTAGAGCTAAATTCAAATTATAATTTAGATATTAGGTAATCATTTAAAATCCCTAGATAACAAACTAAGATTGTGCACTCTTTTAGATAGAAAATTTTTTTTTTCTAGAAATATAATGCGAATATTAAAAAATAATTTCTGTTTATTCCATCATAGGATTTTAAATAGAATGTAATTTTGAACCTAAAATCGAAAGAAAAATTGACGAAACTACCAAATAGTTGGTGGATAAAAATAAATTGTAATTTAATTTCATGCAAAATAACTAGAATCAGATCACAAAGCTAGTAGATAAAAATATCATTAAAAACCTTATTAAAAGGGCAGTTGTTTTTTTTTATCAAAGATTCCTTTGAGTTATTCAAATAATCATCATGATTTAAAATCACAACTTATTGCATTGCCATATTTGACTTTTCTTTCGACATTTTTAACATTTTCCTGCGACCGACATTACGGCTTCGAATTATTGTATTTTGATTGCAAGCACGATTTTAGCGCATTTTCTATGTGTTTTTTAAATAAGTCTTGACCAATATTGTTTCAGCAACTCCACACATTGCCTCACTATTGCATATATGTCAACATTATTATGTTTTGTATTGGCAAAGTAGCTCCCATAAGAGTAAAAGTTTTGGTGACTTGTCTCCTTTACCTCCAAACTAATAATTAACATAGCAAAATAATTACATCTTAACTACTATTTTAGTTGAAATGGAAATTTTCTTATAGAGGGTCTTTGAATTAAACATTGTGTTTCAAAATCACCACTTGTTGCATTGCGACATTTAACCTTTTTGCCCTCATGTTTAAATTTTTCTTGCAATCAACATTAAGGCTTCACATTATTGTATTCTAAATGAAGATATGATGTTAGCACATTTGCTATTTGATTTATTTGAAATTATTCTTGAGCAATAGTGTTTTAGCAACTCCACTCATGACCATACTATGGTGTATATGTCAACATTATTATCCTTCATATTAGCTAAGTAGCTCCCATAACAGTAAAAGTTTCAAGTGACTTGTCTCCTTTACCCCCAAACTAGTAATTAACATAGCAAAGTAATTGCATCTTGACAACATCTAAATAGCTCAAATCCTTTTTTGAGACTATTATAACTTATTTTAAAAGCAAGTTTTCAAAAAATTTTTCCTTGAAATTTTATTATTTTTTTGATGTAGTTCTTTTTCCACGTATGACCTATTATTTTTACATTAGGTATATTTTTTAGAAGATTAAATTCTGCATTATTAAAAATTAAATTACAAAATATTTATCCATTTTAGATTTGTGTTAAGAAAACATATCTGTCTTAAAAGTGTGAAACACTACATTCAATATTCTAAACTTAAGCATCTCAAATTATACCTTGTTTACATGTGTTTTTATTACACTCAAACAATAAAAAGATTCATGTTAGAGATGTATGTATTACATTACATAATGCACTATCAAATCCTAATTAATTATTATGCACAATTTCTCAATATGTTTAACATTAATTTTTTTAAGAAGCTATAAATTTTATTAATGAAAACTTCATTGTTTACTTGTGATTAACTTAATTAAATTTACAAATATTAATCCTATTTTACATTTTTGATAATTTCAATGAACTTTTGTGAATCCATTGAAGTTAAAGAAACTCAAACATATTGTATTGTTATTAACTATGAAAATTACATACATAGTACTTTGTGTGATGGATTTATATGGCTACATTTATATTATATTTTCAAAGAACTTATTGTGCTAAGTAAGTGCTCGGATTTTAGTCATGAAAGTTCTATCATTTAAAATATCTATCTTATTATTCAATGCTCCATCTTTACATTTCTTCAATGGCTAGTTCAAATGTGAAGTTTTAAATTTATTTAATATAAATAAAAATCCCAAAATCTTTTTGAAATTTATCCACCTAATTTAACTCTAGGTGAATATAATTAACATCTAACTAATGTCCTTATTCTACTTCTTAATATAATCATAAAACCTTTAAATATTCCCTTTTTGAAACATATCCACCTATGTTTATCTACCTTAAGTTTATTCTAACTAAAGAAATTAAAGAAAAATAAGATGAATTTGTGTTACTCCAAAAAAAATTCTTTCCCATGATTTCAAATATAACAATAACCATAATGTCTATTTAAATATTTATATGAATTTATTTTGATAAATCTATTAGTCACATCTTCAAAATAAAACTTGCACTCAATGAAAATCCTAAGAGTACAAATACATAAAGTGTAAAATTTTTTAGCACAATTAACTAATATAAGAAAAGTCATTTTAGAAGATTAATAACGATCATTTCTTAGAATTTTTTCATTTTTAATATTTATTCTTTTGCAATGGTTTATGCTTAAGGAAAATGTTGATACATGAAGGTTGGTATTTTGATACATGGATTACTAATGTATGTATGTTAAAAACCTTTATGAATGAGCATATAAAATTTTTACTATAATATTTGATTTCTCTATCATTGAAATTTTTTGTACAAGCAAGTAATTAGAGAGGAGCACAATGATTGCACATCCCTTCTTTTCTTTTATTCTTTACACACCTATTTTAATTAATATGGCATAAGAGAAAAATCTAAATTTAGCAGGAGGATCACCATTCTACCCCTTTCTTCATAATTCTTGTTCTCTTATATATCTTTAATAAAAAAATTTATCATGTTTGTTTGGAAAGATATATTTTTTAATTAATGTCATATTAATATATTATTGATAAACTATATGTTTTGTTATTTTATTATTTTTTTGTTTGCATTTTTTTATTGTTTTCAACATATTTGCAATTTGTTTATGACAAATTGTATAATATTTTGATGATTTTCAGATATTTTGTATCATCTATTACTGAAATTTTTTGAGATCAAATTAAATTGCCTTCAATTTTGTTCAACAAAGCATCTTTTAATGTCACATCTTATTGATATTGTGCTCTGAATAAATTTGTAATATTATATGTTTTTTTATTTTTTATTTATTTGTTTTCCTTAATTTTTCTTGTTTAATTTTTCATTTTCTTTTTATTTGTATTAATATGTAAATTATTTTTTATATATCATAGAATTTGAATGCAATATATGTTTAATAAACTAGATAAATTTTTACTTTTTACTATTTTATATTTTGAAAATTTACAAAAAAAATTCTTTTCCTTGTTTTATGTAAACTATTTTTTGTCATTTCCTTCACAATGTTGATTATTTGGGTGTTTCAATTTAACAATAATTATTTTTTTTATTGTTTATTAAATCATTTATTTTGGCATATTCATAGATATGTCTAGTTCACAAAAAAATTTCTAAAATAAATATGGAAATAGATCAAATACTGGAAGGTTGTAAATTAAATATCATAATATAAATATCAAATAAATACCATATAAATAAAAATATTGCAAGACAAGAAAATGTTAAGTTATCAAGAAATAAGTGTACCATAATTTTAAGACAATGTGCAAAATATATTAAAAAAATATTCTGGTAATTAAATCAAGAAAAATTTGTCAATATAAAAAATAAAATAATAACGAAATAACAAAACCATTAAAAGTAACATAAATAATGATCACCAAATGCATTAGAAATGAACACAAATTTCTCTAGTGAGGTAATGGTTCCAAACATAATAATGTAAATATTTTGAAATAATTAAATAATATATTGTTTTTAAAATAATTTAATATTTAAAATTTTAATCATTATGTTCAACATATATGGTAGTTGCACTAAAAATTGAATAAAGAGCAAGCCAATCAAAGTAAAATAAAATAAAATACTTAGGAAATAGTATAAAGAATTAAATGTTATAAAACATTAGGTAAAATGGTTAATATATATCTCCAAAAAGATTTAAAATAATGTCAACTAAAAGTGATGAAAATTGTTATATTAATTACAATTTAATTTCCTTTTTATTGTATAAAAAGAATTTAAAAAAGAAAAATTTCTTTGCAAATAATTTCTGTGTTCGAAAGAACACTGACATTATGTCAACAAAATAATATCCTAAAATATAGATTTTATCACTAATATTTAAATTAGTTTGACGTTATTTATAAGATATTATAAATAACTAAAAATATTAAATATTTATTAATATATTATATATGTTGTGAAATGTTAATTTATCATTGCATATAAATGCCAAATATTAAAACATTACAAATCATCATAACGATTTTGTATTAGGTCATATGTCATAAATGGCATTTTACAAACAAGAAAGTCATAAATGTTAAAGCAATTTACCACCTAAAAAATAATTACTTAATAACACTATCTCAAAAGCTTACAAAAATATAAAAACATACAAAAAAATATATCATGAATCTTAAAAAATACAATCAGTAAATATAATATTAAAAAAGTTATTTTTCAAAGAAGAACGTTGAAAAAATTCAAAAATAGATAATTTATTAAAAAAATTACTTTATGAAAAGATTGTTATAATTTTTCAAAAAGAAAAAAATATTAATACAAAAGTTTTGTTATTAAATATGTTATCACAAATGCTATAACATAAATTAAATAACTCAATGCTACAACAAAACAAAAAAATAAGAAGTTAAAAATATGTCAATTATGAGGACAACATAATATTGAAACCAAGAAAATGCATTGAATGAATAAATTTTAAAGCCAAGATTAGTTTATATTCAAATAAGATAAGCAATGAAAATAATATATTGATAATGAGTTTTCTTATTACTACAATATAATAAATAGGCTATTACAATTAAAACAATTGAAATATTTTTTTTTTTTTTTTGTAATTTAAAGAGTACTTGGCTAATTAAAGCATGTTAAGTTTATTAAAAAAATAAAAAAAGACACATCGTAATTATACATATAGTTTTAAAATATTTCATGTATTTACATGATATATCATAAAGTTGCTCAATAACATAATAAACAAATCTTGTTATAGAATTTAAAAGATAACAAGCTTAAAAATATATAAATATTTTAGAAAGTCTTTATAACTTAGTAATCAAAGTTATGTTAAAAAAAGTGTACAAAAATTTAAAATTAAATAAAATTAATTTATAGTAAAATTGCAAGAAAAAACTGTATATAACTAAAAATTTAGTCGACATATGTGACAAATAAAGGAAAAATAAAGACCTTATTTTTTTTAATACCACAATGAGATAAAAATTTTCAAAAAAAATAACATGTTGTAATCATAATGAAAATTTTAAAATATATGAAAATAATTAAAAATAATATCCCCAAAAAAAGTATTGGTCATTTTCTTAAGAATAAAGATTATACCAATAATTATTACGAAATAAATAAAAAATATTATACCAATAATTATTGCATAAATTTCTACTGACAAATTATAAAAAACATAAGATACAAAATCATGGAAAATTTCAAACAACAAATTATAGAAGATATAATATAATTTCAATATGTTTACACAAATGCAAAATTTGAAATTAATAATAAATATTTAAAATATTTATTATTAAATTGATGAAATTATTTTTTAAAAAATCAATAGAACATGCATTACATATTGAATGAATTCATTTAGTGACGCAATTATGAAAGTTTATTTCTGGAAACAAGTCAAAAAAATATTACAATTGCTAACCAACTTAAGTACTTGAAACCTTAGCTCATATTACAAACATTTTATCTAAAACCTATTATAGTAACTTAGACATAAAAAATTAAGTAACATGCATACCACAGTATTCAAATGTATAAATGATAAAAAAACTAACATAGTAAAATATCTTGAGAGGTCTAAGTTTTGAAGCATATTAATCAATAGAAAACTTTTTCCAAGAAATAAAAAATGTTAAAATTAATATTTCTAGCTGAAGTAAATATTTATAACAAAAACTTATTTCATATTAAGTATAATATTTATACTATTCAAACATTTGATTAGGACATATCAAGGGCAAATATTTAATAATAACTAATAATTAAACAAATTATAGAAAATCATCATGTAAAGGATTTAATGTTTTATTTGAAATAGCTTATTGTATTTCTACTTGACCTCAACAAAAAACATTTTTAATAATATAAGCTTGATAAAAAATTTTAAATATAATGCAATAAGAAAATTATTAAAATAAGATAAAGGAAATAATTATCACATAGAATAAGATTCATGACAACTAAAAATAGATAAAAGATTTACAAATTATTATCACAATAAAATATTACTAGTATTCAAAAGATTGCCAAAAAACTTAATTAGTTAATTATCTAAAAATACAAAAGAATAGAAACAATCTACGTCAAATTAGAATATACCATATTGCAAAAAAATTAAAACAATAAGTTAAAATTAACCTCTAATATATGAGTGACATACTGACAATAAATCCTCTCCATGATAACGATTTATTAAATATTCATATGTAGTTAAAATGTATTTTAAAAAAAAGTCAATACAAAAAATTTTAAAATTATGTCCAACCTTGTAATTAGTTAACTCATTTAATATTTTAAGAACAGAGGATGTGTTAATTAAAATTAAAATTAGAACAAATAATTTTCAAAAGAAATTCGCGTAATATCTATGAATATAAATTTCTCTAAAACTTGTGTATAATTAACTAATTAAAAGTACAAATTATTTAAGTGATATAAATTAATCAATATCATAATTTGTTTAAAATTTTCAAAACGACTTAAGAAAAATAAGAAATTTGTTTTATAATAATCAAAAAGTACAGCCTTTCATCTAAATTAAAATATTGTAACACCACAAATATATGGCAAAATTATGTCAATAAAAATTTCTTAGATATGAATATGTTAAGAAAATGGATTCAATTACACAAAAGAATTAACAATAGTAAACTTAAAAATTCCTTTTTGAAACTTTTGCAACATTTAAACTCAATGATAGTTATTTTCAAAAACTATTTAAGAATTCTTGATTTGTTAATAAAATTTCTCATGTCAAAATAATGAAATAAGATAATTTCATAACATTAAAAAAGTTTTAGTGATCTGATTGTATAATTCAACATAATTATCATATGGTTTGATATCCAATTATAGTCAATCTAGTTTGCACAAAAGAATGTTAGTATACCATACGAATTAATTGAATTTACTATGGAAAAAAAGGGAGTTCACCATAGAATCCAATAAAATTTTATTGTACCATCAAAAAAATTTTATTTCACTTAAGACAACTTGAATAATGTAATTACCTGGTCTAAATTATTATTTGTGTATTGTATTGTTTTTTCTGGCTTAATTATGGTGAGAACATCACCAATATACAATTCGAAATGTTCATTTACCATTGCATATTATATGATGGTCATATACAACATTTTTAAAAGTTTAATTTTAATTTTATTAATTTTATTATAAGGTTTAAGATAAGTAAATCAATTTATTTGTTTGAGTTTACCTTATAACTTTTTTATGGAATGGTTTTCTCATAATTAAATAGTTTGATCATATTATTTTAATCTTTGTTAGTTATTGTTTCGTCCAATTTTAATAGATCTGTTTGTTAGCTCATATCAAATCGCCTAGTCTTAAAATTGTTTATTTTCTCCAACAACTTATCAAATTTTACAAAATAAGATCATGTGGTGCATTCAATCATGAAAAGTTTTCATTTTGAATTTTTAAAATCATTCATAATGTAGTTGAGCCACAAGTTTCTTTAATTTACAAGGTAGGGAAAATGCCTTACTCAAAAAAAATACTTAATTTCTTGATCATACAATTATTTTTTCCATTGCTATTTCACAAATAGTTACATCCACAAATTTAATCAATGTATTGTCATCTTTTATGAGTATTTCTTTTGTGAATCTAATCCCATATATTTTAGTCTCCATTTTGGCCCAAAAAAGTTTTCTAAAAATCCTCACAGTTCTTTATATTTTGGTTCATTCGTTTCAAGCAATAGCTCAACTTCTTTTTAATTAACCATGAGTTAAGATGCACCCAAAAAATGATTTAATAGCTACAATACTTTTCATATGTACTCTTGAACCAACAAAATCTTTGTAACTTTATCTTATGAGATAATGACATAAATCAAATTTGTGATATGAAAATCCTAATACCATTATGCCAAGCAATTACTAAGAGATTCTATTTATAGGTTCAAAATCAAATAATAGATTAAAAAAGTCATACACAAAAAACTTTCTTAGGTCTTCTTGTAGTTAATTAATGAACATATCAACCTTTGTATACCTTGAATCTATTTGTTTTCCTTTGTTGCAATTGTTTAATAATTTAGTAGAGACCCTTGAAAGTAGAAATACATTTTAGGTTCTCAAGATCAAGCATTTATAACATCTTGTTTATATAATTTTTTTAAGATACAATGAAACCTTTCTCATATTGTTTAACTTTCAGTATGAAAAAATGGGTCACCTTAGATTAATCTAAAATACTACACCAATAAGCATACTAAATCATTCACAAAGGCCGAGTTGGCTGATCCAAAAATGATATCATTTGCACAACCTTGGACTAGAAGATGTTCATTAGTGTAGTTCTTGATGAAAAAAATTCAATACAAATTCCCATGTCGAGTTAATTTTTGAGTACCAATCTCCTAAGTTAATCAATACCAGGATCTATGTCCTTATCGCAGATCTTTTAAGTATTTAATTAGTTTTTACACATGATTGTGATGAGGACAATGTTGACAGCAATCCAATTATTCTAAATGCACTTTCACTTAAATAATAACATTTATGCATTTGCTATTAACATTAAATTTGTATAGTTTAAATACCTTGTCATAAGAAAAAGCTAATAATGAACATGTTGCCTTCAACCTTATGATTAGTTCAAGTGCTCCCACAAAGTTTAGTCCTCTCACTTGGTTATAACACTTTGCCACTAGCCATTCCATATTTTGAATGATAACTGCATGATTAATTTGTTTTTCTTTTTTAATACCCATTACATATGACTATATTGTGGTGGCATATCCTACTTAATAATAACAAGAGCATTTGTTCGAACAAACAAGTTAATATCATTTAACGACCCACATGATAAAATTCATTCCTCAAGGTTTAACTTGTATTTTGAGGAACAAGTTTTTAAGTTGATGCAACATTTACGATTTCTTTTTAAAAAGAGGCATGGGTTTGTACTAAAACACAAGTCACTTAGGATTAAATCACAAGATGATTTTTCCTGTATACTAACTTCTTTGATGCAACCATATCTTTAATTTCTGAAATTTTAACATATCATTTATATATTTTATTTAAGTTACAAGAATGCCTTTCTCATCTTTCTTAACTTGTACTCAAAGAAAATTGGAAAACTCACCCACTATGTTGATCTCAAATCTTACACCTATAAGCTTAATAATTCACTCATATAAATTAAAGTTCGTTGACCCAAAAATGACATCGTCTACATAATCTATGACTTTAAGATATTCATTAGTGTAGTTGTTATTAAACAAAGTCTTATAAAAAATCCTTTCTTAGATAATGTTTGAGCAAACATCTACTGAGTTTGCTATACCATATTCTTTGTTGGTCTTCCATTTTTTTTCAAAATCTTCCATTTATTCCAAATCTAACACTTTTTTATGTATAATTTCATCAAACACAACTTGAGTATATTCCATCACAATTAAGGTTCCAAATTAAACTGCCTATATGTTTATTTATTTGTGGAATATCATAAATAGAAAGCCTCCATTAATTTTGTTTTTAATCTCCAATTTCTATCCCACCCTTTGATGTAACACTACCATCAAAAAATGCTTAAGTTTTAATATTTAGGCTTCTTGTTATTCCAAAGTAATATAGTATCATATTCATAATTAGTTTGATAATAAATATATTAAGATGTTGAGAAGAATATAACCTCTTTAATTATTAAGGCATTATGGTTTGGATATCCTATATCATTAAGAGAAAGTAATAGAAGCTACCAATGCTTTAAGAGGAGAGAACATTTTTTTATACATAACATTGAAGAAGCCCAATTAAATGTTAAATAGAATGTTGTGGTCCTAAACTTCGACGATAATATGTGTAGGATTAAAAATAAATATTTTTAGGTTGAGAAGTTAATTTAAACTAAATGATAATAACATTACCTAACACAAAAATACATATTTTCCTATTATGATCACATTTTTGACAAAACAATAGGTCAAATATATGTTTATGATAATGCGACTACATCTTTGGTTTTCTTTTTTCTTTGTCTTCTAATTTTATTTTTCCAAAATCTTCCATGTGTTCCAAATCATCTTTTTATTTTGGTGCATAATTCAATCAAAAACTACTTGAGTAGATTCCTTCACAACAAAGGTTCCTTCATTAAATGGTTTATAGGTCTATTTAGTTATGGAATAACATAAAGAGATATCATCCACTAACTTTGTTTCTGACCTCAAATTCTTTTCTAACTTAATGATATAACACTTCCATCCAAAAATGCAAAAGCATTCATATTTGGGCATTTTATTATTCATATTACATAAGATGTCTTATTTATATTCTATTTGATGATAATTGTATTTAGACATTAAGATAAATAGAATAGCTTGAATTATTCAGGCATTATGGTTTGGAAATCTTATATCACCAAGAAAAATTTAAAAGTAGATACAAATTCTTTAAGGAGTGCAAAATCTTATGATATATAACATAAAGGAAGCTCAATTAAATATTTAGATAGATAATTAAGAGATATATGTTATATCCATAACAAATTAAAGGAAGTTTACTATTGATCATTGTGGCATATCGACAGCAAGAACTTATTGTCTTTAACCAACATAACGATATGTGAAAAATTAAAACTCCCAAAAATTCATATTTTTCTTATTAAGTAAACATTTTTGATAAAGCAATAAGCAAAATATGCATTGATTAATAGTATGACTTATGTGGTAAGGAAATTCTTGATCCATGTGATACTCAACTAATGTCTAACATAACATTTTAGACTCAAGATTAAGTCAATTAAAGGGAATATTTAAAACACTTGAGAATATAATCGGATTATGAAAATGATGTTTTTAAGACAACAAGGATAAGAATTTCAATTTTAAAATTTTCCTACAAAAACAATTATTAGTCTAACATAGTGATGTATATATAAGATGCATCAATTATTATTATTTTTGAATGAACAACTGATAATATTCTAAATGATATAGATATAATTTTATATTCTATTAAGATGATCTAAATAATCAAAATAAGAATTAATATGGAATAGATTTACTTCACAAAAATTATGCAAGAAAATTAAGAAAGTGGACTTTTAGGAAGAGGATCATGTATTTTTAAATGTAAGTCCCACTTAATACATTACAATGTTTAGAAAAAGTGAATAACTAAAGAGAAGACATTTTATTCTTTTAGAAACTATTGAAATAAATTGTTTTATTACTTACAAGATAGTTGTCGTTATCATTGCCATTGTACATCATGTATTTTGTCTTTCATCCATGATAAAACTTTTTGCTAATGATCCTTTTATAAGTAAATATGATCAATGAAATAAGATGGTGCAACCTAATTTATTTCATAAGGAAATGAGAATGACATTCTTAACAAGATAAATCAACAAAATAAGGAAAAAGAGCTTCCTATGCATAATTTCCTAACTAGTAATTACTTGGAAAGTAGAGGAAGAGCCCTTTGGGGACATCCCAACATTTTTTGAAATTTATTGATTTAATTCTAATATAGAGGGATGTTTACAAAATAGTCAAAAGCCTTTAAGCTTTATATAATGTTTTTTGAAATAATGTAAGTGCATTTCAAATTTTTTTTTGTATATCACGAATCTAAATTTGCATAGGGATATCTTCATATAAGATCAAAAAGACTTTTATTTGTTAAGATTTCAAGTGAAATTAAATTTTTTGGTATCCTGAAAAAAAAATTTCTAGTACAAAATATGTATGTTTTGTTATGATTTCAAAGGTTTGTTCACA
Source organism: Vanilla planifolia (assembly GCA_023846275.1). Taxonomy (NCBI): domain Eukaryota; kingdom Viridiplantae; phylum Streptophyta; class Magnoliopsida; order Asparagales; family Orchidaceae; genus Vanilla; species Vanilla planifolia. Next base: position 857,574 of record JAIUJO010000156.1, on the reverse strand, counting down.
TTTATTAGTTATTTCATGAATAAAGGTTAGACTTATATAGAAGAAATTTGATCATAGCAATTAAAAAGTCAAGAATAATTTTGTTAAAGAACTACTTCCAAATAGCATAAAATATTTTTTATAAAATGAATAATTGCCAACGAATTAATCGTTATGTGGGATTGAATGGAGCCATTGGCTTTGATCACAGAGGTTTTAAACTATCATATAAAAAACTATAAAGATGGATGAGTTGTAGCTGGTCAGGTCAAGGTGGATTAGATTTGAGCCAACTGATCTAACAGGATGATATTCGAGTCCTTTGATTCGTCGATGGAAAAGCTGGGAAAGATCTCATTTGTAGGTTTCAAATGTGGAGAATGATAACTCATTTGCTCAAAGATAGACTACATCAAAAGGATAAAATAATAAAAAAAATCTCAATGAATTCAAACATGACTTGGCAATAACTTTTTGAGCTGGGATCAAGTGTTTATAGTGGACAAAACATTTATCATTCAATCAAAGATCGAATGGTGAGAAAAACAGCACACTTTTAGCATTGAGTTGCTAGAGAAAAGTCATTCCCATATTGTTGAAATGAAAAGCAGTTTTCTTTTTATAATACCCATCACGGATGCATAATGCTAAATAAATTAAGGTTGGCTCCACTTTTTGTCCTTAAAATTTCATCACCTGGGACACTCGTACGCATATAGGTCATTTGTCGGTGATGGGTCGAATAAGATGCCCATTTTGTTACAAAATTAAAGTTTATTACCTTTCGATTCTCTGTTATACACCAATCTGATTTATGATGCACCCTAAATAATTTCCTTGCTTGTTTTAGCTTGGTCTCCTAATTTGATCCTACTAGGCCAAGTTTGTCTTAGTCAACCAAAGTGTTTTGCACTTGGCCAACTTAGGATGTTGCTTAATTTTTTTAATTATGAAAATTTTAAATAATTAACTTTTAAATTTACTAAAATTTTATAAATTAGCATGAAATTTGGCAAAGATGCATTAGATGGATTTAATCAAAAAACATGATTGAGCAAAAAATTAAATCCTATTAGTTTTCTAAATCAAGGAAAGGATGAACAAGTTAATACCTAAATAAGTATGTAAATGTGAGATTATGGAAGATGTAGCTCATAATCAACAAGTTAATATTCTATTTTATAACAAAAATGTAAATCTTTTCAAAGTTTATGTGCCTGTCTTTAAACCTTGAAGCTTACTAAATACTTCAAGATACTTTGGAGACCACTAATTCAACATCTTAAAAGGTGTTAGGTTTGATCAATAAAACAAAACCAAATCCACACTAAATATGCCCATTAGAAAACAATGCTAAATATTTATAGCATGTATCATCAAACCCAAAGGTGACAACGATCTCTCCCTTTTGATGATTACAAGACATAAATATTTAGATAACAATATAAGAAAATATATATATTATAATGATAAGGAGGATCAAAAATGAAAAGTTGGTGCTACAACTTAATTCATACTCACCCTTACTATATGTTTCTACTCACTTATTTAAACGATGGTTATTCTCCCTTTTTAATACTATGAAAAAAGAGGTATAATTTATAGAATTTGTATTGCACCTAATTATTATCTTATGAATTGAAATTGATTAATTGGAAGGAATTTTATAAATAAGTCTACCAATTAATGTTTAGTAGAAACATATGTGAATTTTATTAAGCCTTTAACTACTTTGTACCTCATAAAGTGATGTCTTATGCTATGTGTTTTCTATTAGAATGATGAACTTGGTTTTTTGCTAAAGCCAAGGCACTAGTATTATAAATTTTAAAGGAAATATGTGAGAGATCAAAACCATAGTCTTGGAATTATTGTCTCAAATATAACACTTGAGCAACATAACTTTTAGTCACTACATACTTGACTTCTATTGTCAATATAGCTATGCAAACTTTTCTTCTTTCTTAACCACGAATTTAAAATATTTCTTAGTAATTGATATGTACCTAAGACTTTTTTCTAATCTACAATAGATAATATAAAGTCTTGAAGTTGGAAACCTATAAGATCACGTGAATCAGCAATTTTATGATGTCTTAAACCTATGTCCATTGCGCATTCAATAGAATTGAAGATTAATTTAATCACCTTTAGATGTAATTTCTTACGATGTTTTTAAAATCGTATGCATAAGCTAACACTAAATAAGATGTCTGATCTATTAGTTGTAAGAAATAATAAAGATCTAACAAGTTCTTCATAAAGTTTTTCATCAATATATTTCTTAATTTTATTTAAATTTAAATGGACTAATTGATTTATTAGAATCTCCTTATATTTCATTTCATATTTTCATACCGAACTTTTTTGAATAAATATTTTAAATACTTAGTTTGTAAAATAAAAATCTCATCTTTTAGTTACATAATTTTTAATTAAAAGAAGAAATTCATATCATTTGTTATACTTATCTCAAACTCTTTATGTTTAAGTCACTAAGATCCTTACACATATTTTAATTTATGGTTTAAAAATTTTGTCTTTAATATAAACTTGTGTAAGAAACAAATGATCATTTAAACATTTTAGGAATAGTGTATTTTTTCTTTCTTAAAACCACTATCAACTAAATAATTACAAAATCTATGATTCCATAAACAAGAAACTTGCTTAAGGCCATAAAATCCCTTCACAAACTTATATACATAATCACTATCTACATGGGTCTCCAAACTCATGGATTGTTCTGTACACACATCTTTTTAAATTATCATATTTTAAAATAGAAATTTTACATCTATTTAAATTAATCTAAAATTCTTATGATATGAATATATTAAGAAAAGTCTAACAGACTCTAATCATGTTACTAGTAGAAATGACTCATCAAAATATAAACCTTCAACTTGGTTATAATGCTTACCAATATATCTGCCTTTCTTTGTAGCGATCATTTTATTTTCTCAAATTTAATTTTATATATCTATTTAGTTCCAATCACTTGTTGATCATTAGGCTTTAGAACTAGTTCCCACACTTAGTTTCTCTCAAACACATGTTACTCTTCTTTCACTTCTTAAATTGAATAGTTAACCCTACGGGCTTTCCCTATACATACTAATTCTATAAAAGATGCAAATATAAAATGAATAATTTTATCATAAATTTTGTGGTCTTAACCCCTTGATTAACTTCTATAATTGATTTTTTTAGATGTGAAGCTTGGAATTTCTGATCTTTAGGTAATTAACGACTAGTCTTTTCTTCTTGTATTTTACTTTCTCTTTAACCTTCATCTTTGTTCAAGTCTAAGTTCATTTAGGACTTTATCTATTAATCAAAAGTTTTATTATTTATCTTATGAGCAAAGTCATCAAATACTATATTCATAATTTTCTAGCATTTATGTATCTATGTTGTAAACTTTATAAGTTTTTTTAAAAAGAAGTTTGGGAATACTTTTTATTAAACATGTTCAAGTTGGACATTTGTTATTAAGAATGTTGCATTTATCCCCAAAAAAATGAAATTAACTAACATTTGGTTTCATATTTTTAAATAACTGAAGGAGTTTTTCGAAATGTTGGACATAAATTAATTCTATTTATTAAATAAAAAGTTGTGTTAGTTTGTTTCCTTGGCCAAAAGTGATTTTGGAAGGTTGTATTCAACTAACACAGTTCTACCCATCTCTATCAATGTCCTCCTTTTTATTTCCACAATCCCATTTTATTGATGTGAATAAGGACATGTAAATTGATGCCCCTCATTTTTAAACTCATTACTATTACCACATTGAATACAAATTAATTTGTGATAGGTTTGCTCTTCTATTTCTTCTATCAAATTAACAAAGATTTCAAATGTCACACTCATACTCTTAAGGAATCATAATTATACTTAGAAGAATAATTAATAATCATAAATTTATATTTTTTCTTCCTAAATTTAGGGATTGTGTGAGTCTAAAAAGGTGTAAATAAACTATCACTAAAGCTCAACAAGCAGTTGAGTCATTTTTATGTTTAAAAAAAATATTTCACTAGGCATCCAATTTAGCACAATTCATACATTTTTAAACTAGTTTTCTTATGCTTGAGAAGATCTCCAAATATGACTAGCTTGCTTGTTTTCTTTAATGTAGAATGTCCCATGTGACCAATTTTTATTGACTTTATCATATACTTGTCCCTAAGTGTTGCCCATCTATTTGGACCACTTCTTATTAAGATAAACTTTCATCTATATTTAGTCATATGTCTTGAGCATCCACTATGCAATTCTTAAGAGCTAGATTTTGATTTTTTTCTGTATATAAGGCTACATAAATTATAAACTTTTTACTTAGAAATCATAAAATATAAATTTTATTTTCCTTATTTCTATGCATAATTCCAAAGTGTATTTCTTCTAACATATGAATGTCTCCGAAACACTATATCTATATAAAATGATTATGAAAAAAACTTAATTTAAATTCTCTATTCTTTAATTTTAGGAATGTTACAAGCTTGACTTAGTCATTTGAAACAAGGTTTTGAACTAGAAATATTTTCCCTAATTTTATAATCTATAATGGTATGATGTTTTTTACAACTATCAAAGTATGTAATTTGGAATATTAGGAATATTTCGAAGAAGATATATTTATGTCTAAAAAATTAAAGATCATGTGAAATATTAGAAAAATTTTAATGTTCATTAATATATTTTTGTTTACAAACTAGTTCTTTTTTCAAAGAAGTATTCCCAATGATCATGGAATCATTTTGATCATGTAAAATTTTTTCAATTTCTTTTCATAAATAATTAAATATAAAAATTTTTATTTCAAAAAAATTTTTAATTTCTTATGTATAGATATTAAAGATGTTAGAACACTAAGAACATTTACGTAATGATATTGAAAAACTTCATGAGCCTAAGAGCTTACCTTAATCTTTTATTCTTCATTTGATGTACTTGATTCATCATCAATTGTCATGGAACATATCATTCATTCCTCCTCACCACTTGAAGTTATGAAGTTTAACTCTTCTCAAACACTCCAAGTAGCTTGAAAATCTTTCATTTTTTTTCGTTCTCTTCTTTTTCTCATCCGTATTTTTGATGTATTTTAGTTGTGGATAACCTTGTATAATATGTTTGGCTTGACCACAATCAAAGCATCTTTGTGTCACCATCTTCTACCTTGTTAGTTTTTATAAATTTCTATTTACAATCTTTTTTAGAAAGTTTTTACCTAAACCATTAACATGAAAATTTACATCTTCACCCAAGTCCATAGAAAATATAGATATTGCATATATATCATCTTTGTTAGTTTTAAAAGCTAATGGTTCCTTGTACCCTGCTCCATGCTTTGATTACTTATGGAGGCCTTCTTTTCAACTTTTCTATTCACCTCATCTTTGTTGTGAATAATTCTCTAAGTAACTCATCTAATGTTAGCTTGTTCAGCCTTTGGATGCCTTTATTACTATGGCAAGAAGACCATGCTCATTAAGTAGAATCATTACCACTGTTCTTACAAGATCTAAATTCGACACTATTTTTTCAAGATTTGCTAATCCATTAGTAATATTAGTAAATCACATAGACATCATTTTTATAGTTTCCCTTGAATTCATTCTAAAAAGCTCATTGTCATGTGTAAAAAGATTTATCTTTATTTCATTAACTTACAATGTGCCTTCATAAGTTACGTCTAAGTTTTTCTAAACTTCAAATGTAGTATACAATTTCATAACTTGATTAAATTTACTTGTAGATATACTACAATGAAGGTAGTTAAGTGCAATGGTATTTAATTGTCATTCTACTTTGATCACTACAAAGTGCAATAAATAACTTGATTTCATTTGTGCATTAAAGTCTAGCTAAATCTTATAGTTTTGTGAGCACTTTCCAATCTTGCAAGTCAATTGATTGGATAAAAATTTTAAATCTATTTTCAAATATTAATAAAATTTTATGCTTCGATAATGATAGAATGACTGAAGAAGACATTCAACTAGTGTTGTACTAATATTAATCGTGAGTTATAATATATTGAAAACTTAATTTATGAAGAAAGTTAACAAACACATATTTTGGAAAGCACACAAAAATGGTAGGATTGAAATTAAACTTATTATACATTAAAAATAATAATTAAATAAACATATAAAATAATTAAAACACACATGATGGATCACCTAAGTGATTTGACTCATTTTTTTGTAGGGAACCTATTTGATATTAACTAAAATAAAAACAAGTAATGAATGCCACATGAGAGGGTGACTTATGAGTTTTAAATTATTTTTTATTTTTTAGATTATATTAGTTATTCAAAAATTATTCATAAAATTAAATTTATATTTTTGGAAAAAAAAATTTTATATGTTAATTTTTCATTTTTATGATTAAAAAAATTAAGGAAAATTAAAATAATATAATGAAATCTTTAGATTATTTTGTTTAAACTACAACTTATGTCCATCCTTAAACCTATTAGCATTTATGGGTTCAATCATAAAACAAGCTTTTATGAGATTAACACCAACATGGTTTTTAATGACATCAAACTAAACTCAAACTTTTATAAATGGCAGGGTACCCAACCCAAACAAAAAGAAAAATCCAACAAAGGAAAAGTATAATAATCTGTAAAACATTTGATGCTTGTTTATTAATAGAAGAAGTAACAATGAGTATAAAATTAGTAAGACAAGTAAGAAATTAAAAGCATAGAAGTGCTAACATTAGCTAAATGAAATTGACATTTTGTGAAGAACTAATTTATATTTTCTATCAAGAGATTTTACTATACTAGAATACCAAGTTGTGATTTGTTGACATATCAAATATCAGTTCATGTCTATTAGTCATTTCATGAATAAAGGTTAGATTTATATAGAAAACATTTGATCATATTTATTATAAAGGGAAGAAAATTTTTTTAAATGATACTTCCAAACATATTAAAAAACTCTTCCAAACAATTTAAAATATTTCTTCGAATTGGTTAATGCAATGGCTCAAGTAACAACAATGGAATTAGACATTAGGTGGGATAGAACATAATTGTTGGAAGAGAGGTTTTGGACTGTTAGATCAAAGAAAATTAAAGTATGTTATTTCTAGATAGTTGGATAAAGAAAGATTAGATCCAGTCATTGGATTAAGTTAGATGAGATGTGGATCACTTGATTCATCATTTATAATGGCAAAAAGGATCTCAACTACAGAATACAAACATGTAGAGTGCTAGGCCTTCTAATTCATGGGTAGATTATTTTGAAAGATAGAAAATATCAAAGCAATCTAATGAACCTAAACCTAATCTTGGTCATTCGATTTTGTGCCAAGGTTGAGTGTTTATAATGGATAAAATGTTGGCAACCTGATAAAAAATTGGATGTTGAAAAATAGCACATGCTTTAAGTGCTGAATAATTGGACTAGTGCTAGACCCACATTGTTAAAATAAGTTTTATCCTTATAAAAACCTTTCATGGGTGCATAATGCAACTTTGCTTAGGATTTCCACACTTGGGCCGCTCATACACTTATAGGAACTTCATTGTTATGGATTTGACTTGATCTCTATTTGTTTAGTCACAAACAATTCTCAATTTTATCTTAACAAAATTCATTAATAAGCAATAACCAATTTTTGGGCTCACAAGGCAAAGTTTTAGCTAGTCTCTTAACAAGGTGCTTCCATGCCAGCTTGGCTTTGTTGGCCTAAACACGTTGTACTAAGCAAGCTTGGGGTGTGGCTTCAATTTTTTTAACTAGGAAAATTTTAAAGAACTAATTTTTATTTTACCAAAGTTAATAATCAACATAGTATTTTGCAAAGATCTATTAGTTGGATTTTATTAAAAAATATTAATAAAATAATGAAATCCTATAAGTATCATAAATCATGAAAAGATTGATTAAATTAGATACTTAAATTAAGGTTTGAAACTAAATGAAGATGCATTATAATCAACAAGCTGATATTCTAACTTATAGTAAAAAAACTTTTATTAATTTGATACATATATCTTGAATTCTTAGATTTAATTGAATACTCCAAAGTACTTTGAACATCTTTAATTAATTATCTTCAAAGATACATGACTTTTTCTTTAAACTTACATCTCATTCACCCTAATCAGGTCCATTTAGGAAAAATTGTAAGCATTTAAGGCTTAGCTCATCAAACACAATGGTATATGATTAGATGCACTTGCTTGATTGACAAAATGAGATTAAAACTCTTCACACAATTTTAGTTCAACATATAACTCATAAATATAGATTTAATTGAGTATGAATGTACTAGCAATAGACGAAATAGATTTGGAGCAAACCAAGAGTAGCTAACTCCAAACAATACACCTATTACATAATGCAAGAAAACTCTTATAAGGGCATAATGAACCATCATTCATGCATTGTGGGAATAAAACCCATATCTATTTCATATGGCTGTAATTGAAATTGTCGGAGTTATTTTGACATCTGGTTTCATAATTATATGATCAGATAATCGTAGTCACATTCACCTTTATGGATCTACTTAGCACTATCTTCCAAACGCACAATTTGTTCGATCAAATTATCAAATCTAAATCCAAACATCAAATCCTAACTCAGATATAACAATCCTAATCAAATCCTAATTTATAATAAGAGCTTATTCAATTTAGTAGTCTAATCATGCATTTTGGTATAAAGAGGTTACACAAGCATTTAACAGAATGGCTCTTACATAACTACCCTTTTAATAGTTATTTTAAGCTATTGAGATACTTAAAATTTATTATTAATGATTACTCAATCTATTTGGCAAATATTTTTTAACTGTTAAAAAATTTTAAAAATAATTGATTTCTCACATAAAATTAATTAATGAAATTATTACAAAATCTAAAAAAAATTCATATCATGACATTCAAGTTATTAGCACCTAGTACTCATTCCCATTTCCTTATGTTGTGTCATTTAATCATCAAAAACCTAATCTTAATTTGTTTTAGTCAAATCAATGAAATTCTCTATTTTCTTTATTTATAATTGATTTAATTAAATGCTTTTGTCAAATTAAGAATTTTTCAATCATTTGTTTTTTATTTGTAATAATTTCTATTTTTTCTAAGTGAGTTATTTTATTTTTTAATATTAATTATATTATAAGACATAATAGCTTATTTATAATATTTTATTATTATACGTGTTTAACCTAACCATCTTGTGGTGAAAGGCTTATATTTACTAGGGTAGTTTTACCTGATTTTTTCTTGGATTATATGTAATTTTCATTTTAAATCAAAGTACGTAATAATCATTTATGTATATTTTTTTATTTTTGTAGGTTTGTTTTTAAAAATTTTCATCAAAATTTATTACTAAAAAAATTCAATGTATTTTAAAAAAAACTATTGTGTTTTAAAAGAAAATTAACATTTGTTAATAATCACATTTAAAGATGTCCCCAAGTTTAGTAAAAAATTATTTTAAAGTAATTTCTTTAAATATTATATAAGTTATCAAAATTTTATTCCAAGAAACTGACAAGCGTCTAAACCACACTTCATAGAGTGTATATTACAAATGGTATTAGTATTTTTGTTTAGTTTTATGTCTTTGTTATGAAAGAAAGAAACGAACTAATGATCTTTCAATGAATTTGGGTCACCTTGATAGTGGATAAGATAGTAAAATAAGTTCATGGAGTGGAATTAGAATGTGGATGGAATTCATGTTACATGCTTATGATTGTGGTACTCACCCATTGAGTGGTACAAAATATTGAATAAAATAGTTGTATGAGTCTATAGATTGTTGGAAAAAAAACATTTTTAGCACAATCTGATGGGTCAAGGATGATCTAAGTTATTTAACTAAAGAATGGTAAGCAAATTAGAATGTATACAAAAGAAACACTTTCCCTAAGAACTTCAAACGTGGTGAACACAACAAACAAAAAAGTAACATGCACCTTATTGTCATCATTTCTAAAAAATATGGATGGTACAAAATAGAAACCCTTACTACAAATAATGTAAGCAATCTACAAAGTTGAAATATGTATTTTAATTTGGCTATGATAACGTAATAAATACCATACTTGTTTTTATTATAATATGAAATTCAAAGTTAATTGACGAATAGTATATCACTAATTTATTTGGTAATCCATATACTTTGTGAAATATTTTAGATAAAAGATATTTGCATATTACAAAGGTTGTGTATATACTCGACTTAATCAAATGATTTATTGTTGACATGCTTTATTTCAAAAATAACATAAGGTTTATCCATGCTTATTTTATATAATCATACTAATGAAATTTTTATAACTCTATTTATTAAATGGTAGTTGCCAATTAAAAGAATGGGTTAGATAAGTATATATGTATGCATGTATTGTAACAAAAAAAAAGTTTTTACAAAGGTGTTACATAAAAAAAATGGGAATTAGGGCTCATAGGGATGTATTACATGAAAATAATGTAAACGTAATGTCTCTATTTATTATAATAAATCAAAAAAACGAGTTCTTTTAGGAGCTATGGTTCATAAAAGGAAAAAAGCTTTATAAAGTAAGTGGTCGCATATTCATTTAGTTCAACACATGCAAAAGCCAGATAGTTTGGTTATTTTACTTCGACTTGAAATTTGAAATAACCATAATATTTTATTTTATTGCATTGAAAATGTTTGTAATCGTGTTTTTATTAGGATATTATAAAGACTAATTAGGAATAACACCTAAAAAAGATAGACTTTGTCAAAAAATTAAGCAAGACAATGTCTAGTTTTTCAAAAAATTGCTTCATTTCATATATATACATCACTCGATAACATAATACCCTTTTTTTAATTGGTATATTCATGAATATAATAATTTTAGTTTATTTTGATTTGGTTATAATACTCTATTAAAAAATTTCTTATTAATAAATAAGTTGTAGTAGATTCTTGATATATGGCAATAATGTTTTTTTTGTCTTTTTGGCTTAGTGCAAAACATATTTCTAGTTTTCTTATTAGTAATAACATATTTTTTAAGTATATGTTAATTAATCATTCTTTCTATTTTGATTATTTTATAATTTTTTTAAAAACATTTTTTCATGCTTTTTGAAAAATTATGCTAACTAATTTGAAGTTCACAAACAATTGGTAAAGCTTATTACTTTCTTTTTTTTCATAAAAATGTTGAGTTACATAGTTGAATGGAATATGATTTTTTCCCTAACTTATAGCTACAATTTTGTAAACCTTCTTGTCATAGTTCGTGTTTTATCATTTAATAATTTTTTTGACTTCAAAATTTCATTTTCATTTAAATTTGATATTTCTTATTAACTTTATGTCAATTAAATTTATTTTTGAGAATTTATGCATATAAGTTGGAAAGTTCCTAATTTCATTGATATAGTTCTCATTTTCTTAAACTATTTTTTATTAATATCATTCAGAATTTTAGTTTTTTGAAATATTTTGGAAAGGAATATAATTCTTTGTTTATAATTTTAGAACATGTTTTATATTGGTTTGCTCATTGAGTTCTTATTACACCTAAAAAAAATTTTCATAAGGAAATAAATTATATTAATATTAAATGTTTTTAAATATCTTAAATATATTAAAGACTTAAATATATGAATTATATGTTTGCTATATTTCAATTTTGCAAAAAGTATTTGTTAGCAAAATGTAAGAGCTTTTTATGCATTTTTAATGTTTGATGTCATTATTGTTAAAACAAACCCTAAAATATTTAAGTTTATATGAAATTATGGAACAACGAAAAAGTAATTATAATTAAGATAAAGATTACTTAAAAAATAAAATTTTATTTCATAATATAGAAAAAAAACACTTTTAGTTAACCAACAATGTTAAGCATTCTAGTTTATTAAAAATTATAAAAAAAGTAATAATTGAACGTTATGATAGTGTTTTATTAATAATAAATGAGAAATATTTGAAATGAATATTAAATTAGAAATGCTATATAAAAAAAGGAATTTAAAAAGGTAAGGAAGAGAAAACTAAGATCATCAAACATAAAATATTATAGTGAAAAGTACATAATAAATCTGTTTGTGAAAACAAAAAATACGAGAAGGGCAAAAAATAAAAAATACTATAATTATTAATGCTCGTATGTATAACATGTTCGAAAAGTTTTTTAGGATAATTCAATCATAAAAAATATTTGATTAAAAATCGTTTAAATAAAAAAAATTAATAAGGAAAAATCATTTAATATTTTAAAAATTTTTTAAAATAATACCTTTTTATAAATTTTAAGGATAAGAAATATTTTAATATAGATATTTGCTAGTTTTGAAAAGTGTAATTAAATATAACTACTAACAGAATTACACAATTGAACCTTCAAATAGTGTGATTAATATTTATTTCGAAAATATTAATGGAAACATTTTGCATAATATTTAACTAAAATTTTTCTTGAAAATATGACATTTATCAATAGTAAAAAATATGTACAAAAAATAGTTCGATAAAATAATATATTAGATTATACATAAACGTAATAAAATTAAAAATAATCCTGATAAAAAGAAGTTTAGTAGTTCAAAAGAATTAGCATAACATTATAATAAAAAACAATATTAGAAAAACCTTTCTACAATATAATATATTAACAAAACAATGTCATAATATTGTGATTCAATGATATTTTATGATAAAAAATATTTCAAAAAATAATTAAAAAAAATTAAATATATTATTTGAATACGAAATTAAATTTAATTGAATAAAATTTAAATACTAGCTATAATGAGAAACATTTTGAGTTTTCATAATTATGTATCACAAAATGATTTTTTAGTTTAAATATTTCTTATGAATTTGTCATTATAACTCAAAAAGTAAATGTTGAGAATGCACCATGAAGTATTAAATATTTATTTTAAAAATCATTTAGATACCCAAATCATTAAAATATGAAAATATTCTAAATATTTATATGATTCAATAACTGAACACTATTTTAATAATAAAAATACAAATATTTTTTAATATGATAAAAATTAAAAAAATACTAACATAGAGAAAAATTATTCATAGATCAAATGTTCACATTATTAAAAAATAAAACTACAATTTATTTACCAAACAAATTTCATCATAATAATTTCAAAAATTTATGAAAAAAAACTATGCAATTACTCTATAAACTCATATTGTTAAAGTTAGAGTACATTGAAACATAAAAATGTCTTGAAAGAATCCAAAGAAATAATGACATATGGCTCACCTTTAATCTTTCTTATCATAGATATAGAGAAGGCATATGATTCCATCAATGAGCCCTTGATATTACTTATCTTTTATAACATTAAGTATTTAGAGATGTGGTACGATTGAATTGTAGAGATTGTTGGAAAAGTCATTACAAACTAAAGATTATTTATAATAGGTCAAAGAGAAAACTTGTATGCATAATCCATGCAATATTTTCATCATTTATCAAATATTTTTGTCTTTACATTTGAAGTTCTAAAATATATTAGTGAAAAAATATTAGAAACATATTTAATATTTTAATAATTTTAAACAATTTACATCATAAAAATATTTCTCAACAAGAAATATAAATATTAAGTGCCACAAAGTAAATAAAAAATTATTAAATACCTGTAAAGTATGAACATTTTAAAAATACTAATCAGACTAATAGTAATTACTAACAATGCAAATATTTTTGCAAAAATTAAAAAGAAAAAAAATCCTATATAGTTTATTTTAACTAGAATATAATATGAGATTTTAAAAATTGTAAGAATCTATATTGATCAATCAATCATGGATATGTCATTATCCAAATAACTTTAAAAAACGTAAAACAATTTAGATTTATAAAGATTTCATTAAGAAAAAATAAGTCCTTCACATCAATAGAATTTGTCTCTTGATATTAAAAAAATATTTTAGTAAAAAAAATTAAATTTATAGCTAATTAAAAATTTTCTACTTTTATGTTAATCAAAAGTTTGAAACTTTTTTTGCGTTTCATCTTTTAAAAAATAATTCCTATTAATGAAACCTTCAAAATAAATTAACACAATAAAAATTATTAAAAATATAAAAAATAATTATGTAAGATGAAAAACAAAATTATATTTTCAAAGCATTATTTATAGCACTTAATAGATTGTATTGTCAAAATATAAACCTATTCAATACAATATTCTAAATAGTTTAAAACTATAAGAATAAAAATGGTCAGGATGATGACAAAACATTGTAGTTCTCTAAATGTATTTGTGTAAGCTTGCTGATTATGAAGGTCATACATAGATAAAAGATGGTATGAAAAAGACCAAAAAATTAAAATATTATAGATGATGACCCCATTTAGTCATTTAGCAATAAACAAATAATAAATAAAAACTTTCGAAATGACAAAAAATTTATTATTATGTCTGTGCAATTTAAAAATAGAAAAGGAAAAAATTAGGAAAGTCATTAATCTTTGAAAAATTAAAAATAGGAAAAATATTGTGAGTTTTTAGAAGAAAAAATAATTATAGCAGTCTAACTACATTAAATATCTATTTAGAAAAATAAAATTGTATATATGTAAGAAATAAAAAGTTATAAATTAATCTGGAAATGTTAGCTCATTTTGTTAAAAAAATTAAAAAAATTAAGCTCATTAATGTGGATGATAATATTTCAAATGAATTTTGGATGTTAAAAATAGTTTTTGTTGTGCACAAGAAAATTTTTATGCAATAAAAATTTCAATTATAAAATATTGTTATAAGGAAGTTAATAATTTTGAAGGATAGGTATTATGTAATTAATAAATAATATATGAAATATTATAAACTAAAAATAATTATTACATTTGCAATTTAAATTATTTATAACTAAAAAATAAGTGTCAACACATGTAAAAATTAATATGAATGATAAAAATATATAAAATATGAAATTAATAAAACAATGAAATTTTTTTCTACAAATGTGTGAAGATAATGTTCATAAGAAATAATGAATTATACAATTTTAAACTTGATCCAAATTAATTTAGATTTGACATGCTTGCTCATCATGAAGATACTAGTAAAATTCATTTAATTTTTTAATATAAAATAAAAGTCAAACTTGAACACTTAGATTTTATTATACGAAAGCAATTAAACATATATCCACTCCTAATCGAGCTTAAGAAAAAGACCACTAATAAAAAGGTTAAAACTTAAAGTTTTTTGGATCACGTCCAACCTAATAGTTTTTGCTGGTTCAACTATAACTAATATTTTTGTCAGCTTAATCCAAACTTGATCTTTTACTAAATAAAATTTAATTCAAGCTTTTGCAAATATTGACTAGCCTAAAACGAGAAAAAAATATGCCAAGACAAAAATATTCTGATAAATTTGTATGGCTTCCTATACTTGTTGACTAATGATGAAAACACAACGAGCTTAAATTTAAGAACAAAAATAAGAATTTAAAAGTTTAAAAAAGCAAGGCTTAGGTAGAAAAATTTGATGATTTAAGAAATTGTTGTTACTGCAAGCATAATTTGTCTCAATAGAATATTATGTTGTGTATTGTTGGGACCTCAAACATTTATTCACATTCATCAGTTATTCCATTTACACTTCTTAGGTATTTGTAGAAAAATTTTAATAGTAGTCGTTATAAAGTATTGAAAAATCATAAAAAGCTATAGCCAAATAGCTTAAAATGTTTTACAAATAAGTTAAAATAGTTTTTTTTTCAAAATGGCTAATGCAAAGGCTAAATAATTAGCAATTAGCTAGCATGGATAAAGGTCATTACATCTAATCAAAGGCAATATAGAACATGAAATTTAATGCCGAAAAAGCGGATGAGTTATCGATGATTTGATAAAGATAGACTTGTTCTAAGCCATCCAATCATGTCAGATGAGATCTTGATCATTAGATTTAACAAAATTAAAGTTAAAGTAGATCTCAATCGCAATATTCAAATAGGATAATTAAGCATCACATGATTCAAAGATAGGACAAAAAGAGTTTTAGTCATCCAATAACTCAAGATGAAGTTGTGGCTATCAGATGTGGGGATAAAGCATATAAAATCCACAAAATCAATAATCAATGATTAATAAAGCAGTGGCGAGCCCTATTGTGTGATCACATTTTAGATACAGACTTGCATAAGTAATTTTCACTCATATTGTTGGGATGGAAAATTATTTACCTTATATAAGCATTTACATGAGATTAAAATTCGAACTTAATTGGGGTTATCTCCCTCTTTGTCCACTCGAGTATTTGGTTCGAGTGCTACCCAACTTGATCCACTGCCTTATCCCATCCAGTTTAGGATTTCACCGTTAGCAAGAATGGCCTCGAACTGATTTAGTTCTTAATGTTTGTTGACCCAAGGCTTGCGAGTGCATGCTCGAGTTAGCTCAACCTAAGAGGTTTGCACTTGGACACAAGCTGGGATGTGGCAATGTTTTTATAATTTAAATTATGAAAAATTTAACATAATTAATTTTCTTAATTTAATTAAAGTTTAGCCAATAAACTAACATGAAATTTGATAAGGAAAAGATTTAATTAAGAAAATTATTATGGTGCTAAAAGTTAAAATCTCATTAGTTTGCATAGTCAAGGAGATGACTGAACAATTTGATACTTGAATTTGATTTGAAATTAAAATTAAATGAGACAATCATAAAATGAATAAGCAATATTAAAATCTTTTTAAATTTGATGAAAATATATTTAATCCTCGGAGCTTATTGAACGCTTTGAGGTACTTTAAATATCATTAGTTCACCATATTCAAATATACATAGCTCACTATTTATTTGTGAATCTATTTTACAAGTCTATTAAAATAAAATAAAGAACCATTTAAGACTTGATTCATCAAAGCCATGGGTGACCAAACAACTTTCTCTTATAAGTTACCAATTTTTTGTGGTCATTATAATCTTTATTGGCATATTATGACTAGCACTCACATAAAGTTAGTAACTAGGGAAATGCACACTTAAAAAAATTCATAGGGTGTATTAAAAAAAAAATATTTCAAAAGAAAGGATACAAAGAAAAATTATAGACTTTAATTAAATGATAAAGCTATAAATATTTTTATTTGTACTTTGAATGTTGTTAAAGCTAATATAATTATGAGTTTAGAAATTACTTTTGAAATTTGCCACAAGTTAATGGTAACATAAAAAGGTACATTTTTTTAAGAAATTAAGATTGATATGATGAAATGATTAAGAGATGTTGAAAATTCTTTCTTATGATCTAACGAAAGAATGTTTATTTGATTTATTGACTTTATTAATAGACTTGTTAGTTTGGAAAGGACTATATCTATGAACGAACTTCTAAATAACTTAGAATTTTACCAAAAGAGTATTAGTCTTTCACCACATCCTTCAAGAATACTACAAACATTTCTACTATGACATTAGATGTCTTTACAGGTGAGCTCATCCTAATGAACTAGAAATGGAGAGGAGAAAAGAAGAGAATGACTTAATTTAGAAAAATAAATTAATGAACAAAGAGTAAAGAATAACCTAAAAAAAGGGAAGATACCTTAGAAGAGGAGACTATAGATGAACATAGCATTGCTCTTATTTTGGAAGGTTTTTCTAAACTTTTTGCTATTACAAGAAGATTTACAAAACAATGATCCAAAAAGAGAGTGAGAGGAAAAGAGGAGATGCCATAAGTGTGACAAACAAAGACATATCAAACCAGCATGTCCTATGGAGTTAGATTCAATTGAAAACGAGAATAATGCAATGAAGAAGAGCAAGAACTAGAAGAAGAAAGCATTGAATAAAGCTTGACGTGACTTTGAGGAGACCAATACATGTGAAGAGGAAGAGAAGAATGAAGAGCTATTTTTGATGGTGGCTCTTGAGGATAAAGAAGAAATGGGAACATCATTATGTGATGTAGAGGTAAGTTATTAAAGTGAAGGATTACCTTACAATTAATTTGTGTGTTATAATATGAAAGTTTATTCAAGGAATATAAGAAACTAAAAGAAAAGCATAGCGAATATTTAAGTCTTTGTGAACATATTAGAAATATGGCTAACACATAATTAATTAACATGCAAAAGCCTAATGATGGATTAGAATATAAAATTAATGGCATGCATCATTAGTTAAAGGAAATATACTTGTTCATTACTAAACGCAAAACTTATTAATAGAAATTATTTTGTTTCAAATGCTAGAATATTTCATGTTCATTGGGATAAAGGAAATATCAATTTTTTACAAGGCTACAATAACAATTTAACATGTCATTATACAAGCAAACCGACTATGTAGCACAAGCACATATTAATTAAAGCTGTTATTTAATCTAAATTTTCGAAAGCTTCTTGTCAGTGAGGGAAAACTATAGTTCATCCACACACAAAACATGCTTGACTTGAAAGGTTTGCCTTCGTAAGTCTAACAATAAAAAGTTATAATTGTAGGAAGTTTTCTTTTCAAAGATGAGCAAGACATGATTCTTGGAAAATTGGTATTTGAGATACATGACTGAGACAATCAATTTATTAACCCAATAAGAAGCTTATGTTGATGAAAAAGTAGTACTTAGTGAGAGTTCAAATAAATATATCAAATGAATAAGTACTATTGGAAAATCTACATTTTTAATACAAAATTTAATTATTTTTAAGTTTAATGTATAATTTCCAAAATATTGTTTAATTATTTTATAGAAAATATTTGTGTTTAATTTGATTCTATTACATTTAAATTTAGTAAAGATAGAAATCTTTTTGTTGTTACAAATAAAAGAAATAACACTTATTGACATGATTTGAAAAAGTAAACAGTTCTCAAAAAGAATGTGTGTCATATATTAATGACTTTAATTTATGGCATAGAAGAATTTTTCATGCTAGCACACATACCTTAAGAAAAATAATTAAATAAAACTAATAAATAGTTTAACTAAATTGTCTTTTCTGGATGATCATATTTACCCTTTAAACTTTCTCAAATAAATAGTTCAGACATACACAATGCAAGAGTGTAAGATATCAGAAATATGTACTACTTGTGCTAGATGACTATTTTAGGTATACATAATTACTTTTCTTACAAAAAAGGAGAAAATCTTATAGAATATTTTATACCTTGATAACAAAATTAGAAAAGTAGTTTGGCCATAATTTAGTTGTCATTACAAGCAGTAATGAAGGCGAATTTAGAAGTGAGAAAATTATTGATTATTTTTGTAATAATAGAGTTTCATTAACATTTTCTATATCTTGGTTGTATTTTAGATACTTAACTCACATATTCTCAAATTTTATCAACTTTGGTAGAGGAGTATGATCCCATATAAATTGAAGTAAATGTGAATAAGTTCATCTAATTCGACAAAAATATTGCATTACTATTGCTGAGAATAGATGAATCTAGGCATGATTGTTTGATAATCAATGTAACCTTCTTTAAAATTATTTGCCTTTTTATTCGTTATCCATGTAAATAAATGCCCAATGAATGACACTTCTCTTATGCACCATTAATGAATGTAATCAATGAATTCATTCATTACTTCCCACCTAAAGTTGGATGGACTCTTGTATTAATCAAGTGTATTAATCAATGAATTCATTCATTCTATCCATGGAGCTTTAATTTGCTCTACAATTTGAGATACCATGTACCAAAGTGTTCTTCCTTTACCACTTGAAATCATCATACACATAACAATTATGGACACTATCTTGTCTCCATGGATTATTAGTGAGCATGTTAACTAACTGCTCATCCCCATTTAAGGCTTGATAATGGATGCTTTAATTTATAATACCAAAATCCCATTAGATTTATTCCCAATGTCATGTTCAATTTCTAATCTCCTAAATATATTATGCAATTAGTTATTGTGAGCCATAGGTTCCATGAGAGAATCAGAATTATTTTTAGTTTTGAGTAGAACCACAAACTACCTTACATAGCTCCTTTTTGTTGTACCACTTACGTTCAAGCTAGGAAGTTATCCAAAAAAAGTCGTTTGTTATGAAATTTAAGAAAACTATGCACTTCTATGAATACAATAGAGACAAAGATGGCTCTTTAACCATTTCTAAATTTCTCTATTCTAAATTAGGTTGAAATCTTCCTCTTTAGATTACATAAGACTAGAATTTATATATCATTTAAGCTAGTCATTGCTAAAATCTTAAAATGATTGTTCCATTTCAATTCATTGGAAACTTTGTTTTTTTCTAAGCATGTGCTAATTCTATTACTAACTGTATTAGCTAAACTATTTGTGACTTTTTATACTTTTTTGTTGTAGTGGAACAATTTTGCAGTACCTTAATATTTTTCATACAACATGTATGTCTCAAAATGAAACTATCAAAAAGCAATGACTTTTTATTTAGAATATTTCCTGATTCATCTATAATGGCTTAGTGAGATTATATTCATTCACATTTGTCGATGCTTATTTTTCCATGCATATTTGGTGACATTTAAATTTATTTCTATTGAAAAGAGTAGTGACCTTGGCCATATAAGTTGAATTAATAACAAAGATAACATATTGAATTCATTGCCAAAACCTATTTGAGTTTCCAAATTTTCGATTGTCTAGATTCAACTAAGTAATTCCTTCACTAGATGCACTGCAACACACATCTTGTTTATGCTTATTCTAGTTAGGTTTATAATACATATAGTCACTTGCATGGGATTTTTTCTACCAAAGCTAAGGCGTACAGAGCTTCCTCTTTGAAAAACTCAAATGAAACAAAAATTAGAGCTAATGTTGATTGACACAACATTCACATGAATCTGATGATGCCACTTAAAATTTGTTTTCTTAATGTCATTAATTTTTCATTCTTGGCGAAGCCAACATCTCAAATAATCTATCAAATATAATTAGTATGTGCCAATTATCCTAAAATGATACCTTTGTCACTAAAAATTTTTTTTTTCTTAAATGCTACTATCCATATTTAGAAAAATGTGTGAACATTTCCTTATTAATTCAATCCTGAAAGATGTGTCAATTTTTTGAATTTCTTTTTCTTTGGAAATAATTTTTGGTTGACCATTGAAGGTTCTCTTTGGGTGATGCAAACTAGTGAAAGGTCAGCTACCAAGCAAACAATCACAAGAAATGAATGTTTAAGGGAGGTGAGGCCCTCCAAACCTACAACAACAACTTGCTAGCGTACTAGCCTAGTATAACTAAAATATAGTTGATTGTAGAAACTCACCTCTAGCTGCCCCAATTACTCAATTTTACCTGGCAATTTAGATTATTCATCGATACTACTAGTGCCTGTCCCTTACAACCATTAACCATTCAATCTTTGGTTATTTACTATTGTTGCTCATGTATTCAATAGAATCATCAACAAAGATTAATTGGAACATGCAACATTATGTAGTAATTCCTTAACAATGAAATAATTGTGTTCATCATAACTTAACAAAATTTGCCACTTTAAATGGACAATAATCATGGATTCTGCCATGACAACTTGTCATGAGAAGTTACACTAATTCTTACATGTTTTGAATTCTATAACTAATCTATTTACAACAATTGGCTGAGTTTTAAAAATTTAAGATTGGTTAAATACACGTGAATCAAGATTATTAGCAATTCAAAAACAATTCACAACATATTTATTTAAGGACTTAGAATTCTAGTTCATCTAGATTCCTTATTCAACTTATTTTCAATCATTGTGGATTCATTCTCATCAGTTTTGTGTGGCTTAATTCTTTATGAATCAAAATTAATTGAATAATTGAGTTATATTGAATAATTCTTATTCTTATTGAATGTGATCTTAAAATCTTATTGTCTTTTGTTAAGTTTAAATGTTTATTACTTTTATTTGAAGTTGGGCACATAATTAATTCTTGTAGTGAATCATTATGAATGTAGTTCTACTAAATTTGTTGACCTCTAAGAAACATTGGTGATTAAATACTAAAATAGTAAATATATGCATAATAGATTTTACAATTAGCATATAGTGTCAAGTATCATGATGAGATAATATTATCCACTCACATAGAAGAGTTCCTAAATCAAATAATTCAACATGCTAATCTTAATAGGAAATTTTGTATTTCATCTTGAATTAAATAAAGTTAATTTTAACCTACATTGGAGCTTATAATGTTGAGAGACCTACATGATTTCCTAAAGCTTTGTATTTATGACTCAAAAAAAACATTGTATTCCTTAGTGGTAGTAATGTGTTGTGAGTTCAAAGAATTTTAAGTTCACATCAAAAACAATGTTACCTATGAATTCAAGCATATTTACATTCAATTCAACAAATGGTTTTCCTAGTGTTATAAATTTTCACTTTGTCTGTAATAATTATTTGGTGTTAACTAGTATGTTATGTATCTAAAGCATACGAATTGGTCCTTGATGATCAAGCATTTTCATGTATAAAATTTCTCAATATTAATGTTAGCAAAAGTTTGTGATGATGCATGCACATGCATATATGACGCATAAACAAAAATATTTAATTCAAACAATAGAATTCATAAAAATCAAAAAATTCAAAAAAATTTTCATTACTCAAATAAAAATTTTCATTTTTGAGCAACCTATTTTCAAATATCAAATAATTACAAATTGAATCAAGTTCTAAGGGAACAGTGTCATAGTAAATCTTTTTTGCATTTAATTCACTAGTGAAAGAAACCATCAAATAGTCATCAAGTTTTAAAAATATGTATTTTCTTAAGTTAACCATATATCATTTCAAGATCACAAAGACAAAGAAAAGAAATAAAACATGAAAGGTAATAACAAAAGAACAAAAAAATAAAACAAAATTGTAGCATTAGATTTGAAAGTAATATTTTTTTTGTTGATTTTGTAATGTTATTTCAAATAATTTTTAAAGACTTCTAGCTATTAAAAACAATTGCATAAAATTATGACATGCCAATTTAATGATAAATTCGAAGTCATGTAAAGTTCTTATAGCCAACCATTCATTAATACCAAGTTAATATAAAATGATATGCCAAAACCTATATTTTGGTCATCAATAATTGAAAAGTTCATATGTTCATGAAACATATCCATATAAAGGCCTACCCAAAGGTACTATTGATTTACAATCGGAAATCTTAGTATTGCTTGACAAGTAAAAACTATCCTAGAAGCTTAAGACATGCATTGATTGTTAACATAAGGTATATTATGCTAAAGAAAAAGTGGCTTTAATGACAAACATCTAGAATACTCAAGTTAGTGGTGAACTGTCCAGGTGCACAATTGGAGTTTTAAGAATGATAAATTAATCACATGTTCACTAAGACAGAGTTGAAATTTGGACTAGATAATTAATTTCCCAAAAGTTCAAATTAAATGATTAAGTGCTTTATTTAAGATTTGATGCTTTTGTGAATACTGGTTAATAATTTTGGATCTTCCTTTTTTAAGCATTTCAGTCTCCTACTTAGGTTACCCTCAAAATCACATTATTATATTGAATATATACAACATGCTTTTATTAAACTATATTAATGGTAGAACTTTTATATTTTATTCAAATTACATTACTTACAATATTGTATCACTATTTATAGATATCTTAATGTTATAATGATAATTTGTTAGGGTAAGGTATGAAAGGATATTATTGGAAAAATGTGAAACATATTTTTCGAATTCTAAAGTGCATTTTAGATTTCCAAAATTCATCACAAATTATAAAAAACATAATTTGAATTCCAGCAAAAATATTCTATGAAATGATGCAAAAATAATTTGGAATAAGGAGCTCCTAATTTGGCTTGTTCATTTTGCGTTTCGATTTAGTGAGTGGCAGGGAAGTGGCCTACACGATCAATGCAACAGAGGTGGAGAGACACAATTACACCTCAAGTCTCATATGTAGGTTAGAACGAGACATTTGTTGATCTGTTAAGAAATTTCATGGATTATAGATAAAAACTAATCAGTGCATGTTGAGTGGATCAATGAGTTTGAAGAGTCAAGGTGGGTCTAGTTTCACACATGAATTAGTACTAGTACTGGTAAAGGTGAAAAATGATATTGAGAAAAACCAAAAAAACAACCCAACACTTAATTTTAAGCCTTTTTAAAGTCATTTTGAAAAATAGTTTTTGTAAATAAAGTTATTATACTACTATAATGATATATGGGATAGCATTAATGTTAGAAGTATCTAAAAAGATATCGATCGATCTCCAAATGACTAAAAAATTATAAACACAAATAACTTAAAAAATTGATAAAATGAAAGTAAAAAAGTTCAATAAACAAGGGTCAATTGTACTTGGCCCTCATAATAGCAATGATAGTAGATGCTAACTAAAAGTTGAGATGCCAAATTTGGAATGGCTCTAAGTCCATGTAGGAGTAGGACTCAATTGAACCTTTATGTGATGTATAGAATGCTACTATGTCAAAACCTTACTAAAGTTTTTTAAACATAAGCACATAACTATTTATTGATTTTTTTAAAGCCTGAGCTGCAACCTGTTGGATAGTTCTAAAGAAAAAAAATCTACAATTTTTTCTTTAAAAAAAAATAATGTCCAATTTTACTATATATGATGTCTGGCATGACATGAATGTAGATATTAAAAGCTTATATAGTTTTTTTGAGCTATGTTGATGATATAAATGATCCCCATAATTTCCTTAATAATGGAATACATGGCTTTATTGGTGTGGCAATAAAATAATGAATATTTTAGGTTTTTAAAATTTTGAATAATTAGATGATACGTCATACCACTAGTTGATGATTATACTGATCTTAAGTTATATAGTTCTACTTATATTTGTTATAAATGGTTCACATATTGAAGTCGCAATAGTTATAATTTATGCATTATTATATTTATCAAGACTTCTAAAGGCTGTGGTTCATATGCTAACAAGTTACCATTCAATGATTTGGAGTGTCTCATTAAAGTATTAGTATTAACAATTCAATCTATTGGTTTAGATGATGCCAATGCATAAAGGTAACCATAATGAGCATGTTTCATTCTACATAAGTTATGCATTGAAATTGTACAACACACATAAGAATGCAATGACTAGTCTTACTCTAAGGAACTGTCGTATTATTTGAGGAGAACAATATAAAAAAACAATTTATGAAAAGATTGATGAAGTGATAAGCCAAGCTAATTGAGGAATTGAACCACAAAAACTAAGACAATG
This sequence comes from Vanilla planifolia, assembly GCA_023846275.1. Classification (NCBI taxonomy): domain Eukaryota; kingdom Viridiplantae; phylum Streptophyta; class Magnoliopsida; order Asparagales; family Orchidaceae; genus Vanilla; species Vanilla planifolia. The sequence continues at coordinate 832,355 of JAIUJO010000156.1, read as the reverse complement.
TGTGTCAATGATAAGTTCTATTAACGTATTAGTGTATTGTTGTAGCTAAACTATTTACACAAATCAAAGGGATTTTTAGGAAATCCAAGTGGTCCATGCTATGCCACATATTTAGCTAATGACAATCTTACACTAAAGTGAGATATCATGTGCTACAATGATGGAGTTTGTAATTGTATGATGTAGGAAAAACAAATTAGAGTCAACATATTTGTTTAATCCTTTGCAATGAGTGGTACTATCAGAATGACCATGACACAAAGGGGAAGCACAAAAGATAGATTTGATTGATCAGTCTCAAGAAATATGCATAGAAGATGGTAATCTTGTTGTGAAATCATAATGCACATGAAAAGTTCCCAATTGGAGTAGTCCAAAAAGAGTATTGATACATTATTAAAATGTTCTTAACCAATCTAAAAGATCTTTGATAGGTAGCCTACTTAGCTATAATTGTACTTCTTATAAAGTAAGCTGAAATTCAATATTGTGATGAGTTCTATAACCATACATGTTGAAATAGTTGATATGTATCATCATATTTGTTTAGTCATTAGTGAACACAATATTACATTTGAAAGTAATGATAAAGGTGGAAAGAAACCAAAGAACGTCTCTAATGATTCCAAATAAATAGTGAGTTTGATGTATTGTCTAATTAAGTCCATCTTACTTAACTGGTGCCATTGAACAAGTCTTTACATAAGGTTGATTTTGATGATGTGCTGGCCAATTAATGAACGACTACTAATTTTGAGGACATAGAAACATGTTTTGTAATTAAAATTGATGAAAAATTACATTTGCTATTACATCAAATGAGAAAGAAATTGTTGAGGAAGACATGGCATTTTTCTCATTCTTCGTATATCTTATTCCTACAAAGAACAAAAAAATTTTATTGGTAGCTTCTTAATTGACAACTTTTCTATTGTATTCATACTGCAAAAAAAAATATTGTAATAGTAATATATTATGTAATCAATTTACTTTAGCAAAGGTACTAAAAATTTTATGAACCTTTCTTTTGTATCTTTGCCATAATCAAGTTCATATTTGATGGGAATATATTGGAGTGGGTTCAATTTTGTATTCCTTTTTATGCAAAAAAAAATCATGATCTTAGATATAAAAAGAATAGTTATCATTTGTTAAAATTAAGAGATTATATGGACAATGATTTACCTACTAAGAAATGGGCCACCCTAAATAGGTTCATTCCTTTTTTCCCTAGAAATGATTAACTTGAAATTTGTTAAGCCAACCAAAGTAGTTTTAAAATGAAAGATAAATTTTAAAATAAATTGGTTTTTCCAAGAATTTAGTTCATTAGTTTTAGCCCCAAATGCTTAGGAATTTCCATAAGAACAAATTCAAGTTAGCCATAATGATCATGTGAATGCATTCCATGCATTTGATTATGGAGGCATTAGTTGGATGACTTTCCTTTAATAATATATGAACACCTCTCCTCATCAAACTTATTTCAAGCATTGCAAACTTTTGCAATTTGTTATGAATTTAGAACCTCAAATGAATAAAATTACTAGATAATTAAGCCTACTAATTTGTTAGTACATTTCCTTCCTTGAATATGTGTTTTAATTTAACTACTTTGCAAAGAAAGTGACTCATTCTGTTTAGCTAGATTAAGACATTTCAATCCTTTTTTCAATCATTATAGGGAATGATTAATTGTTTGATTCTATAAAGATATTTTATAACTTCATATTATCACATAAATTTACACCAAAGAGCATTTCAATGGATTCAACATATAGATTTTTCATATTCTATGTAAATTAATAGTGCTTTAATGGCTGAAACAAGTAGTCTCCAATCATACAAACACAACTTATAGGGCCTAGGTTATTTATAGTTAATCCATTAGAATTTAATTTTTCTAAATCCACTATTATGGGAGTCCAATGAACCACTTTTTTTATTATTCAGTTAATCTCAAAAAAATCAAGGAAGTAATGTATATTTTACAATTAGTGGATCTATTGAACTTTTTTACATAATTAATTAACATTTTAAAATTCATAAGTACTATATTTAACTCTATCATGAAAATCATAGGGAATATTTGCTCATTGAATAGTTTTAAATTATCAATAGCTATTGATTTATGTAACAACACTTTTATCTTGTCGAAACATTGCATGAATCATGATGTTGGGTTTATTTTATGCCAAGATTCATTACAAAGATGCTCCATAAGATTCATTTGAGAGTCCTCGTAAGCACAAAAAGTGCATTTATCTATAAATTAAAATTCCACATCATCAAGTTATCCAAATGTAATTAGTTTTTTAGGAGCCTTCACGTTAACAGAGATATTTTGGAAGGTCAATAATTATTGCACATTTTTTGTGATGTTTAAATAAGGTAATTAATTAATTCTAAGCTTATCTCATCCCAAATTGATGTTGAATTTACCATCGTTATTGAGGGTCAAACAATTGTTGCTATCCGTATCTATTTTCTTCAATTTATCACAAAAAAAATAGAGTGAGATTATTCTTTATATTTGATTCCAAGTCATTGAGCATACTACACAACATCTTCCATAAAGGAAACATACTTCTCAAGTATGTAGAATAGATAATGTTTGAGGTGTAGACCTTTTAAAAAAGGCTTATATTAATACATCCATGATATCCTTTAATTTTTTTACACGTAATCCATACTTTTTGGAGGGGATGCTAATCTTGTTCTAACTAGCCAAATAGTCCTTGCTCACCTAATCACTATTACACCAAAGAAAACAATTTATCATACTTTCTAAAAATTAGTAATACTATTGAGAAGATAAGATATATTTTTATTTATAAATTAATATTGACTAGAAGACATGACTAACAATTACTACCTCCCATTGACAATAATTTCTTTTGCATGTTTTGTTATTCCAGTGTTCGAAGTGAACCACTATTACCAACGTTCAAATAATCTGGTTTTGTGTTAAGAGTTTGGAAGGTATTATCTTCTCTGAAGCAATAGCTCCTTGGTAATGTTCCTCTACTTGTGTTTCGTGTTTGTACATCTAAAAATGAAAAACCTTTATACATTAATCTAAAAACTTGATGTGCCCTTGAGATTATAGAAGAATAACTTCATATTTTCGATTAAGTGTTTATCACCTCCTAAGAAGAGTAAAAGGCAATCTACAAAGCACAAACGGGACTTCGGCTGACAACCACTTCGATTTGCCTAGTGCTTCATATTACCTTATATATGTTGATTGTTTAAACCTCTTCTTAGTTCTTTAGCTACAATGTGGAGAAGAATTGGGGTTAGAGGGTTACCTTGCTTTAGCCAATGGGAGCATTAGAAGGAACCATTTCCTTTCTCGTTAATAATCACAAACAACCAGCTTATATTATAGATACTCATGACTAGTTTAATAAATTAACTAGTGATGTTAAACTTCTCTAATACATATTTCCCACACAATATATTATTGAACACATTCTTAAAGTCTAACTCGATAAAAAAAAACTATTAGCATTGATAATCTCTTTTAAATCAAGAAGTTTCTCTTATGAATGTATTATTTCTAATGCAAGTAAGATATTTTTTGTGTTTTCCTTTTAGCAAAAGTTGATTGGTCCAGTGAGATGATGGTGGGTAGAAAGTTCTATAGGCTAACTACTAACAACTTAGAATATTTTCGAGAAACAATACATCCAAATTGTCATAAAGTCCTCAAAACATATATTGCAACAAGACTTCAGAAGGAAAACTAAATTAGCAATACAACATTCTTTTGGTGATGGGTTACCAATAACAAAACCATTGATCGCATCATAAATGTCATGTTGAAATATGGTCCAACAATGCTTGTAAAACAAAATATTAAACCCATACAATCTGTGAGCACATAAAGAATCCTTCAAAATAATATTTTTTTGTATTTTCTCCTTTTAACTTGCTGAACTAGGACTATATTTCATTTAAGTGAGTCTAAGCATCATAAATGAAAGCACCTCTCAAGTTTCTTAGTAGAGAATAGTGAGACGTCAAGCAAACTGCAATGTATTTGGCAATTAAATCTTTCTCTAAGATCCAACTCCCACTTGGATCTTTAATTCTTTTTATATTCCCCTTCATTCACTTATTATTGAACATTGTGTGGATGATATTTGTGTTTTTATTACCATTGATAAACTACACAGAACCTATCATTCAACTCTTGTCCATTTGATTCAGTCCAATCAGTACATCATGTAGAGGATCAACATGGAGATGTACTAGTTCTATTCAAACTTAGGGCCCATTAAGGATTTGTTACTATACTTCTCATTATTCTTTATTATTATTATTATCATTATGTAGATAAATATATTATACCCTTGTTTATTACATATTTCTATTTATTTTTATTAGTTCATCAATTTACCAACATTTTTAATTTAATTTAAGTTGTTTAAAGAATAATTGGTAATTTTTTTTGAGATTTTTAACTTATATTTAGTATACACCATCCCTTCAACAATGTGACAAGACCATTAGTAAAAAATTTGCTTGAAAATTGTTCTAAATGAGGATAAAAATTTAATTTTTGGCTTTTTTTGCTGTCATCCACCCCTATCAGCCATCGTTACAATCACCAATAGTACTGACTCGTGCTAACTCTCTTCGATCCACATTAACCCCAAAGCAGACCAAAAGTGTCAATGCCTTTTTATCGATGCTACTCACCAAAATTGGAACCCAAAGTGATGTACCAATCCACCCATGTCGCATTTTGTGTTGCTTATTACTTAACTTTTCTCCATTACTGCTACTTGAAATGCATGTCCCAATTTAGAAACTTGTTGCAATAATTATTTTTGTAACTTTTCAAGATATTTTTTTAATTTTTTTAAAAAAAATATAGGTATTTATTTTGTAATTTGTTGTGGTTCTTAGAATTCTAAAATGTCCTATAGAATTCCAAAAAAGTATCCCATAGTATTCTTAATTGTCTTCTCCATACATCTCCATTTTAGAAACCATGGTTTGTTCATCTTAGGCTTTGTTTTTTTGTAACCTTGATAACACATCTATAACTCTTTGAAATTATTTTCCTTCTCTATAACATGGTATTCTTCTTCTTTAATCTTCAAAAATATACAAAATTTAAGTTTTACTCTATTGTTTAAGGTTGGCTTTAGCTCTCTTCAACTTATAAACTAGGACTTACATTCCTGACTTAGAAATTGGTAGACTCCAATTCTGAGTAACAACTAGAGAGAGTGATATAGTTCCAATCCAAGTGATTTGGAATCTAAGTTGTCTGGGATTACATTTAGTTGCTGCTCAAGAAATGATCAGTAATAGGGATTGGCATAATAAGAACTTCTTCATATGTTCAGCCACTACTTTAGGAAGGCTTTTGGAAAATCATGTTTCATAAGGGTTTTGTCCACAAGAATGGCCTTTATATTTCCAAACCTTAGGAAAGATCTTTGGCTATATTTTCTATTTAGGGAAGATAAATTGGTCTCCACCAATAATCTTACATCCCTCCAAAGATCTACTCTATTAATAAACATGTTTTTTGCATACATAAATAGATAGCAGATTATTTACGTATCACCATGTGAAGAAAATATACTTAATTTTCAATTTTAACATTATAAGTATTACAACCAAAACACCTATACTTTGCTAGAAATGTTGCTTCATAATAGTGAAACTTTAGTCTCTAACAAAGGATGTCTATTTATCTATTACTTGCAAAGCAATCCATCTTTACAATTGACTTAACTTTTTGTAATCTTAACATGTTATCAAGGCATCAGGCTATCGAGAACTAACTACACCCTTTATGATGAAAACTAGGGCATTATTAATTATAATTTATAACGTTTATATTTTGAAATTCTTGGAAGCTTCCTTTGGTAATTTTTAGGTAAATCACTTTTTTGGCATTCCATTTAGTGTTTTTACTTATTGTCTTGTCACTATTAGCCATTGCAAAGCCATTCAACTTTATCTTAAAAAGCTTGCATGTGTTTGCTTTTTCTTGAAGATCTTTTTTCAAGGTTTTGAGAGATTGAAGATCTACTTGTGATTTATGCTACAAGTCCTTCCTCTGTTTAAAATTAAATTGATATTGTTTACTCTTTCTTTATAATTATGAATTAAAATTTATCATTCTATCATTGAATAGTTGATTAATAGTACAATTAGGTTGTTTTATTATAAGTTTATTTTTGTGATGTATTGAGGTACTAATATTGTTTTATACAATGATGGCTACCAAAGTTTGAAGTTTCACATTACTTATTACTTCACTAATTGTAAGTGTCTCATCCTCTCCATTTCTTACATAAAAGGGTTTAGAACTTTTTTTTTTACTTGCGTTGCACTATTTAGAATCCTTATGTATAGTTACCATGATAATATTTGGAAAACTTTTCATTACTTCATTTTTTTCAATGGGTTATTGTTGCACCCAATCATTCTTAACATTCTAAAATCTAAAGGATGATTTTTAGTAAGATTGACCATAACATAAACTAGTGCCCCATGGAGCCTTATTAAGCTTATTATCATTACAGTACTTTTAATGACTTGCTAACTATTAAACTTAATGAGAAAAGGGCCAACTTGTTGACCCAACTGATTGGATGGTGCCTCAATAAGATCAACACAAGAGCTTACAAAGGTTTTGTTTTAAGCTAAAAATTTGGAAACATTTGAGGACCCTCCTTTGAATGGCTACAATTTTTTGAATATTGTACATCCAACATCGAATGTTTTACAATTCTAGTGAATATCTTATGAACACATTCTTACCTCTTCACAATAGATTCAAAGTGGCCAATTATTTTGAATTCATACTATTTGAAATTTCATATTGGGCCATCCAACTGAAAATGTTACTTATTAAAATGAGTTAAAAGGGAGCAACCTATTTAGTGACATCATCCTCATCAAACATGACCTTTTCTTCACACTTTCAAAAAGACATTAGCACTTTAATGTTTCGTGAGGACCAAAACCATTCCCAAATTCACTATAAAAGAAGGGCCATGAGGCTAATGTGCATGAGATATACCCAATAAAAGGGATGAGCATACTTACAAGAGAGTGTCCCTAAAATCATGTTGGAAGTGTCATCTTGCTCATAGAAAACTTGAAAAATTCCATCACCTCACCATCGCTTTGATGTTTATTTATGATGTTCATTTGAGACTTGTGTCAAAAAGCACCCTCTCATAATTAAAAAAAATCAAGAATATAAAAATGATGCAATTAATCCTTATGAATGATTAAATTTAAAATTTATTAAATAGAAACGTTTATTCAAAATTTTTCTTTTTCTTTGTTTGTTTGTAAGCTTGGTCACATGTTCTCTATACTATTATATCTTCATTTCAAATATCAACTTGTTTGCTTATGCTTCATTAATTTCCTTTCTTTTAGTTTACTCCTTGTAGTACATTTGAGTTTTGTACATTCACCTTATGCAAATGAGCTCCTTCCATCATGTTTATAGTGTTTCAACAAGTGAATGATTGAATTATTGAGAAATAATTTATTTATTTCTTATAAAAATATTTTTAAAAAAAGTTTAAAAACATTTATAATAAGCTTAAAAAAATATCTAAAAGTAATATTATGAAAATTTTAAATTTTATTTAAAATACTTTAATTTCTATTTAATAATAATTTTTTAGGAAAATTGTAATTGGAAGGTTAACAAGAAGTTTAGAGTACACTTAAGTATTTTTTAGATGATTCTGCCTAAAATTAAACCTACATCTAGTTGTAAAACAAATAACACATAAAAAATAAATATAGATAAGCCTTTTACTAAAAAAATGGGAACGCTAAACTATCAGAATAATTAACTAGGAAAAAAATGCTATAATTACCTTATAATGAAGTAAGATTAGGCAGATAGAGGAAAGCAAAGTGGTAATTTTAATCTATACAAAGTAATTCCAACAATTGAGAAATGTTGTACAAAAAAATGTATTTTAATTTAATAAACAAAAAAGAGGAAATGCGAGCTTTATTAATTTAAGAAAGAATATCGGGTTAAGGACATAATGTATAAAGGTAATGATGAGCACTAGCTACTAATGACTTTAATGTCATTACTTCAAATGTTTCATTAGAATCATTTAAAATTTTCATAAATTTATTTTGATGAATAATTACCTAATCTATAAAAATTTTCTAATAGTTGAAATTATTTACCAAACTAATTGAATGATGTTTTTGATTTATAGATATTTTTTCAATTAAAAACATAATATTATTTAAGTAAAATTTAGAACAAGTAGTAAATATTTGTTAACATAGTCATTGCATAGAACATATATGATTAAAAGAATTTTGGAATTCTTGATTGCAAAAAATACACAAATGGTCACTTAGGAACATACTAGAGTAGTTTAGATATTTTTATTTCATATGAACTATTAAATCTAAATTATGACATAATTATTACATTTAATTTTACTAATGAATTAAATGCATACGTTGCAATCATTTAATGGAGCGATCAGACAGTCAGAAGAATTACCGTTTAGAAAAGGTTACTAATGCCAATGATCATTTGATTGTAAAATTGTATGATTAGGCAACTCACATGACTACTGCAATTGAGAATTTAGCCATGAGGAATAAACTTTAAATTAACCTCCTACATGATGTATTTGCTATTATTTTTTTCTCCATATAAGATATTTTGTTTGCTTTAGAAGTAGTTTGATAACAGGGTTAGTGCCACTAAGTTTATTCAAGACATAGTCACAACACTTCCAATAACATGATTTATTGATCTATGAATGCAGGGAGTAGTGCCTTAACTAAGGATAATTCCAACTATGTTTAGGAGTGATGCCTCGATTCAATTATTGTAGCGAACAGGTTAGACATTAATGCTCTATGCCTAAAAATTGTTACATAGGTTTTGGTTAGTTAATTCGAGTGGAATTGGTTTTTTTATTTTTTAAAATTTAATTAATTATTATGGAAAACAAATAATAAAATTTAAGAAAAATGATTCTTAAGATTATCATGGTATGATTTCAAAGATATTAAAAACCAAAATATTGATTTTTTAAGTTCATTAATTTAAATTTAAATTTAATGTTTTTAGATTGCATATATTATTTTAATTAAGCATATATTCTAAAAAGTAAATGCTTAAAAGTAAAAATAGACTTCCAATGTTTATGTTCAATTGATCATATAACTGCTTTCTTTAAATAAAAAAGATTCAACTGTATACACATAACACACATACACAAATGTACGGACACGCACACACATATAGTATTTTTCTTTAGCCTAACTCTCAAATGATCTTACACTATCATATTTAAGTTTTTAAAAAACAATGAGTGTAGCCAAGTTCTGAAAAATCACATTATCATATTGTACTTGTAAGTTTCAAGCAAAATATTATCATTCCAGTAATCTAAAAATTTCTATCATTCACAAGACCAACACATAAATAAAATGTCTACAAAATTAAGAAAACAACGCAATTCTAATCTAATCTAAGGAAGTATCATGAATAACTACCAAAGTCTAATAAAAAAAAATAACTAGTAAGCACCAAGTCTAATAAGACATTATGATATAGTCCTATATTCAATAAAGTATAATTGATAGGAAATAAGTATCCATTATATTATTATTGATGATGAAATCAATAAAATGAATTATCCAAATAATTCACCAGCTCTAAAAATCTCTAGCTAAATTCCTTCTCAAATTTTATCAACATGATCTTGCTATAATGGGGAGAGCAAGGTGGCTCTGTAAGTTGTCTTTGAGCCATACAATAAATCTATTATGCACTAATATGAAATATGAATGTAACAATAGAGCAAATCTTATGAATTAATGACATTAGTTTCTAAATAACTAAATGATATAGTCATGTACTAACTAATTCAATATTTATTTCCTTACACTGTGACTAAATAGATACGTAGCATCCACATCATCATATAATATAATTTTTAACGCATAAGAATCCCGATAGATCGTGCCACTTTTTCAAATATTGTAATTTAGCAATTCACATAGTAATGATAATCACATGGGCATCCATGTACGATTCTAAGTCTTTAACGACCACAAATTGTCCTTAATAGAAGAAAGCACGTCATTTGATTTCTTCTAGAACTTAATGTGTAATTGTTTTCTTCTGGGACTTTTCATACGATGGCTTCCTTCAAATTCTAGAGGTTTATATCATGAAATGTAATACTCCAACTATATGATTAATTATTAAAATTTAATTAACACCAAGCAAAGAGAGTGGGTTATCTAACTTGTTTGTCTCCTTAGTTACTATCAACAATTTAGAGTCCACTATATCTAAATGCCTTAGGGTTCTCACTAAATCCTAATTCAACTATCTAAAGATTCTTAACCAAATTTTGATATATTTATTCTTCACCATGTATTGTTTTGGACCTTTCCTATCTAAGATAATCATAGGTTTCATAATGGCTTGGCTTTTAACTTAGATTCTATAATTAACTTATTGTTAATGTAACTAAGTCACGATTCACACAAATATCTCTAGTTAGCCTTATGATCAAAAGGCAATCAGTTGTCGTCATAATGATCATATGGCCTCTGCTAAGCCAACAGAAATTCCTTAGATCACCATTAAGAGTGTCAACATGTAACTTAAGAGCCTAAATAGAATTACTTATGGCCTTACCAAAATAACCTATCCAATCAAAGGTCTAGCCAACATCTTTACCATAGTATTTATACAGCCAAATCTAACACAACCTTATGCCTTATTCCAATCTCTTCCACCTTCTTGCAAGGTCTTAGTTGGTAGCATAATTGACTAAAGCTTAATTTTCATTGTTGATAATGGTTCATCAATTGTATTTCATTATCCTATCATAACTATCTTTTATTATAGCTTCCTTTTCTATTAACTTATTTCTACTCTTTTGAGTGTGGTTCCACATCTATGCTTACTTTACATATTCATACCCAAGAACCTTAAAGTCACAATTTTGTTATGCTAAGGTTATCAATAAAACCTTTACCATAATGCCTAGCCTTAACCTTAGTTATAGTCATAACCAAACTCTTTGGTTGCTAATCATATCCCTACTTAACATAGCCTTCTTCTAAGGCCTTAAACTGAGACCTCCAAGACATTCTAGGTACTGACCAAGAACCACACATTTTTTAAAATCCATTTAGGTTCTCTTGAGGGTTGAAACAAAGCCTCCAATATCTTAGCCAAGCCCATGGTTCCATTCTTCACAAGTAGACCCTAGACAAAAGAATGGTTGACTACAACATTCTCTATAGTTTTTTTACATATTTTCAAGTGTATTTAAATTGTTTATTACTTAATCTATGGAATAACATATATCACATTACATTTCATATATTGTTATCAAAGATTTTAGTGATAAAGTATCCATTTAGACCATGTCATGCTATCAACCAAACTTGTGAGTAATTTTAAAAATAATTGTAGTGACTGAAAAAAATGCATTTTAAAAATTAGGAAGTAAATATTCATGATCGCACGAAACTCTGTCTATTCATTCAATAATTTGGAAACAAATATTACATTCTGTCTACATTGTCAAACATCAATTATACTTAGAAAGAATAAGAATTACACTTAGGATCCTAACTCTTAACAATATATAAAAAAAATGGCTTATTATGTCAAGGTTATGAGTGTTATATTTAACAAAATTTTGTTCTTCATGATTTCAAAATTTTTTAACAATTATCATGATAATTTGTGCTTAATACACAAACACTTAGACAAGAATCATAAATAACCAAATTGGCCTAAAATTTATCATGCTTTTCACTTACGAGAAAAGAAATGAACTTTTAAAAAAATATTTAATTTTAGCAAATTGTTACTAATGATATATGTCTAATAAGCATAAAAAGTTTTAAAATCATAGGAAAAAAGATGTCATTAATATAAAAAATTATTTTCGATAAATACTTGGTAAAATTTTTTTGATAATACATGGTAAACAAAATTCCCATTGTAAAAAAAATAAAACTTTCCATAAAGTTCACGTGCAAAACATATTTAAAAAAAATATTCTCAATATGAAGGTTAAGACTAATTTGTAATATAAAAAGGTAATTGTGAATATATTTAAACATTTGGAATATTCAAAAGTAAGTCCATAAAAAGTTAATAAACAATGTCAGCATGTAATATTGGTCCACACAATGAAATCATATTGAATAAGGCTCGTGGTTGATCGGGAAGAGGCCTTTTAACATTTGTTGGCAAGGTTTTCCTTTTCTCCATGAAATGACACTTTTTCTTTTTGGTAACGTGGTGTGACTACTTCTAAGCTATGCATTTATGTAGCTACAAAGATTCGTTGGTATTAATGTTAATTGGTGAAAATAAACTATTGTTTTATTTAATGGATTCATATTATTACCTAAAAATGCTTTTCTGTAATTAAAATATGGGGATTCAAAGTTCGATGTGTGATTTCTTTTGTCATGAAGGAAAATTTGTTCATGCCCACACTCATGAAGAAGGGGGCTCGTCTTGTATTACATTCCCCTTTATTCAAATTTTTTTTCTATGTACTTTGGTGTAAGAGTTCTCTTTGATCATAAGCAATAAGTTACCAAGCTCCATTCCTTTATACACCACTATGTGTGCATAGATCATAAATTCGATTATCTTTTGTTATACTTTTTTCCTTTAGCTTAGAAAATTTTCAATGCAAGATATAATGAACTATAAGGTTACCTAAGGCCCATAAATTATTTTTCTATGTTATTAAAAAATTGAAGTTTATATTATACTATAAGAAGTAATGTATAAGGCAAAAATTTTTGCAAATATTTTAATATCTATATCAATTATTTATGTAGTAGTATCTTTGTCAATTTTCTTTTAGAATTGTGATTGTTTCTATAAGAAATTTAATAGAAAATGTGTTGTGAAAATAAAAAATTTTAATTTTGACATTTAATATCATCATTGTTGTAGTGGAGCTCTAATATGCATATAGGCAAAAATAGTGGATGGCATATTCTATCCTTTCTTTCCTTACAATTTTTCTCCTTTCAGTATTCTTCTCATTTATTGAATTAGAGCTAAATTTGATTCCAGCTATAAGATTCTTATCATATGTACCTTCACTATCAATTTTTTTCTTACCATAGTATAATTTGTGTTATTTAAATGAACATGATGATCCACAACCATTACTTGTTGCATTGTCACATTTTGTTGCACTTCCCTTCTTTTAGGTAATTTTTTCCAACCCTCATTATGGCTCTCAATCATTGAATTTTTATTACATACATGATGCCAACACATTGCTATAACATTTCTTCAAATAATTCTTGAGTAGTAGTACAGTAATCACAACCATAGCCTTGCTATCTTTTTTATATGGAACAACCATATTATGCATGATATTGGCCAAGTAGATCACAAGAAAGTAATATTCACAAGTGACTTGTCTCTTTTACCCCCAAACTAAAGACTAACTTAGCGAAGTAATTACATCTAACTACTTCAACATAAATTGAAATTAAACGTGGGTTAGAAAAGGTAAAATCCTCTTTCTATATTATTTCTAGCCTAGTATGAAAGCAAGTTTTCAAAAACTTTATAAATAAAAATTTACCATATTTTGATGTAATTCATATGACACAAGTGGTCTTCTTTATTTTACATTAGGTATATTTTGTGATGATTAGATTTATAATCATGTCTAATAAATTAGATTACAAAATTCCTATCATTTTAATGTTATCTTATGAAAACTTATCACTCTTGAACGACATAACCCCATCCATTCAAAGTACAAAAAATGAGCATCTATTATTATGTCTTAGTCACATGCATTTCTATTATACTCAAACAATGATCCATGTTACACAATTAATGTATTATATTACCTTTTCCACTAGTGGGACCCATTTGACTATTATGTGCAACCTCTTTTTATGTTTAACATTAATAGCTTTTTGGGAGGCTACAATTTTTATTAATGAGAATATTATTGTTTAATAAGAATTACCTTGGTTACATACATCTATAAATATTAATCATATTGCACTTCTTATAGTCATTTCAATGAACTTTGATTATTCAATTGAAGTGTAAGACACTTAAACATACTGTGTTACTATTAACTTCAAAAATTTCTTATATAATATTTGGTGTGACAAATTTATATGGATTCAATTATGTTATACTTGGAAGAACTTAATTTTGTTAAGTTGGTGTTTGGCATTTTGATAAAGCAACCTCTATCACATAAAATATCAATCACATTATCCAATACCTCATACTCAATTTCATCAATGATAAGCACAAAAACGAAGTTTTGACTTTCTTTAATACAAATATAAGCTTGAAGAACTTTAAAACATTTATCCACTAACGTCAAATCTAAAAAAATCCTATAAGTATCTCAGTAATGTCTTCCTAATTTTACTCATTATAGTAATTAATCTTTTATGCAGTACATTTTTAAAATATTTTTATCTGAGTTTATTTATCTTAAGCTTATTCTAAATAAGGCATCAAAAGAAAAAACAAGTTGAATGTGTTATTTCCAAAATAATGTCCTTAATTTAAAAGATAAAACTAAGCAAAAAAGTTTACTTACATATGCATATGAATTGTTTTGGATAAAATGATTGTTTAAAGTATTAAAATAAGTGTTGAACTCCATAAATACAATAATAGTATAAATATATAAAGTATGTAACCACTTAGTTTGTTTAATTGATATAAGAGAAGTTATATTATGAGGTTTAATAATGATCATATACGAATTTTTCTTAGATCATTACAATTGTACAATTTATTTTTTTATGATGGTTTATGTACAAAGATAGTTTTTGATATATGGTGGTTAATATTTTGATACATAGATTGCCTTGCTTCCTTTTCTTTTACTATTTGTCCACTTTTCGTTATCGTTCTGGCATAAAGGCAAGACCTAAATCTAGTTGATGGACCCATCTTATCTTTTTCATCCATCATTTTTGTTCTATTTTTTATTTGCAATAAAATATTTTTCATACTTTTATATGTTATATATGATTTAATTAATATAATATTACATTTTTATTAATAATTTTTTTTTTATTATTTTTTTGTTTATATCTTTTTAATTTTTAATTTTTCTCAACATATGTGTGCTGTTTTATGATAAATTATATACTATATTTTGATTACTTTTGGGTATTTTGTAACGTCTACTACTTTCATTTTTTTATTACTAAAAAAATATTTGTTCCACCTTTTTTTTGTCGAACATGTTTTCTTGTCACATTTTATTGATGTTATGTTATGATTATATTTGTAATATTATTTATTTTTTTTTCTTATTTATTTTATTTCCTTCAACTTTTTCTTTTTTCCACTTACTTATTCCTTATGTTTGTAATGATTGTCCATTTTTTTTATATGATATATAATTCAAATAATGTATATGTTTAATAACCTAGATAAGTTTTGACCTTTTGCTATCTTAAATTATCATCATTTTAACAATAAATTTTAATTACTAGAATTATGTAATTTTTCTTATCATTTTCATTATAATTTCGAGTAGTTTAGACGTTTTGGTATAACAATATTTTTTTCTTTGCTTGAAAAATCCCATTATATTTCGACAATCATTGCCTTGCCTAGCTTGCAAAATAAATAACAAACATAATGTAAATAGATCAAGTGCTAGAAAAATTTTATCATCTTAATGATATTTTACAAATTTTACTTAAGTTATATTTTCATTTGTTTTACATATTTCTTACCTTTTGAAATAATAATTTAATTAATATTTAATAAATTATAAAAAAGATTAGGGCATTTTAAAAATGAAATCTCCTTTTGCAATAAAAAATAAATAATATTTCAATTTCCATAAAAAAATAAAATTGTCCAAAAAATTTGGATTGAACAATTTAAAAATTATTAAATTAATTCCTAATAAATAAACGAATATAGGGATTATGTAGTTACAAAATTATTAAGTTAAACAAAAACATTAGACGAAATAATATGAAAATAATAGAATTTTGTAAATCTGTTACGCTTTAAAAGTTATTTCACCAAGATCTATAATTTTAGAAAGTTAGTAAAAAATTTAGAAGAAAAATAAATATGTAAAATGTTAGATTTCAAATATTAAAAATATTGAGAAAAATAACTAATGAACTTAGCTTAATAATACAAGTAAATTGTTCTATAAGAAATGCTAAACATATTAAATGTGAGAAATGTGTAGAAGATAATAAATTAAATATCATAATAAAAACACATATTAAATATCATCTCAATAAAAATTTTGTGAGATAGAAAATTTCAAATCATTATGAAATAAGTGTATCTTAATTCATTAAGAATGTGTATAAGACATTAAAAAGTTCTTTATCTGAATAAATCAGGTCTAATATGCCAATATAAAAGAATAAAAGAGCTGCAAAAATATTTATATAATTAAAAGTGAATTAAATAAATATCTCCATTTGCTTTAGAAATGAAAAAAAATTCTTAGTATTGTCAGGTCACAAACATGTTAATGTAAAAAGTTTGAAAACAATAAGAGATATACGATTATTAAAATAATTGAATAATTTAATGTTTGATCATTATATTCAATAAATTATGTTGTTACAAAAATACGTCAATAAAAAAAATTTCAATAAATAAACAAATAAATAAATAGATTTATAATTTTAAAAAATTTAGGCATAATGATTAATAGAAATTTTCAAAAAGGTTGAAAAATTACAATTGAATATTGCTGATAAATATAAAATATTGAAAATATAGAAAATTATTATCAATACAATGCAATAAAAATTTTCCAGATTAATTAGAAACTTGATAGTTAATGAGATAAAGTTAAAAAAAGAAAAAAAAAATCTCAGCAAAGCAATTTCTATGTATTGGAAACAACATTGGCAACATCTTAAGTAAATAATATACTGAAATAAAACTCCATATGTAATAAGCATTGATATTTTATTTTAAAAATTTAAAATTTTTAAAAAAGTGAAAATGTTAAATATTTTAAAATATTTATATGTGCTTCAAAAGGCTAATTTTTCTTCCTAATTTAATATTAAATATTAAAACATTAATGCATTTTTCATTAACAATGTTTTAGAAATAATAAAGTCATTGATGTTAAAAAATTGTAATATAAAAAATAATTAACTAAAAATATAACTTTCATAGGATTGTAAAATTATAAAAATATAAAAATATTAAAATATAAAGATATACTATTATCCTGAAAAAGTACTATAACTCTAATGTTTACAAACACAATAAAAAAAATTCCTAAACAAACAAGTAACAAAAGCTTTCCATTACAAATAAAAAATATCAAGAAAATGATATATTTATAAAAATCAACAATTTAACAAAATAATAAAGGAGATGTAATTTATATGCATAATATTTTCACAAAAACTATTCTGCATGTTGATTCCATGGAAAGTTTGAAATATAAAACTCATTACAAAATTTTTTGAGAAAACTTTTTTGAAGAATTTTAATAAAGAAATAAACTTTGTAAATGAAAATATTACAATTTTTAAAGAAAAATATAGAAAACAAGAAATAAATGGAAAAATATTCAAATTTACAAATCTTTTTCATATTTTACGAAAAAAATTTATTTAAAGACATTTAATGCTAAATATATAAATACGAAAGTTTTAATAATTCAAAGTGTTTATATTGTGTGATGTAGGCCAAACAATTTAAGAAATTGAACATTTGATCATATATCTTATAATATAAATTAAATAATTCTAAATTATGCAAAATCATTTTAGTTAGAGTAAAAATAACATATATAATAAAAATTTGTGAAATTATTAGTATTAAATATTGAAAGAATTTTTATTATTCGAAAAAATTATAGAAAATTATTATTTTGTATATAATTAAGATAAGCATTAAGAATAATGAGTTTTTCTATGGATACAACATAATGAATAAGCATTCATCATTGAAAATATATAAATATATGAAAACTTGTTTAACTAAAATAGTGCTTAGCTAAGCAAAACGTTGTAAATTTAAATGAAAAAGAAAAAACCAATAAATAATCACTGATAATTATAAAAATATACTTAAAATATTTCATAAATTTATACAATACATTATAAAGATAAACAATAACATAAAAAAATCTTATTATTGTAATTAAAATATAAAACATATAAAAATATTTATAATAATTGAATATTTAATAAATCACAAACCATTTATAACTTAGTTATCAAAACTATCCTCTATATGAAAAGTTAAAAGAGTTTGAAATAATAAGTTTATTTATATTAAAATTATAAAAATCTAAAGAATATAACACTTAAATAAATAATGTGCACACGCAAAAAATTGGTACAACAATCTCATAAACAATAATGAGATGTTTTTTTTACTTATGTTATTGGCAACTTTGTAATGCATTGTATAAATTTATTGAATATTTTAAATACAACACGTTTATCTAGAATCAAGGTAATTAAATATCAAAGTGTTAAAGCATTTTAGGAATGTCTAAGGCCTTCCTTACATCGAGCATAAACTTGAGTGTAACAAAAATTTTTTTTTTTTAAAACTTTTATAAATAATTTTAATTTTTAAATTGTTTAACTGTTGTTTTTGTGATTTTTTACTTTTTTCCATTTTGTAATTTCCTAATTTCAATTACTTCTATTTTTAGCTTTTTATGATATTTTTTTCTTTCAAAAGCTTCAATTTTTATTATCAAAGTACTTATTTATTCCTTGTTGAGCTTAGTAAGGACTAGATTTTATTGGAGTAAAGACTAGGACAAAAATAGTGAATACAATTTGATGACTCAATCTATTCACTTTGGAGTCAATGACAAAAATGTTTCTGGATTGTCTAATCTAAAAAGAATTTTATTTTTAAATCTTTATGGTCAGCATGTTTAACTTTTCATTTTTTTATAATTATGGAATATAATATTATCAAACTTGTATGTATATATGAATTTTGTTTTAAGTTATATTTCGTTTGAATATATTTAATTTTTTGAAAATCTTATAAATATTCAATTTTTTTTATATATAGTTTCTTAATTATTATAAATTTTTTGAAGCATGCCCTAAATTATAAACTTAAAGGTCGTAGGTCATGTGACTCGTACCACCTGAGGGCGTGGGCCTTAAGCACCTCCACAGGCTAAGAACTCGTCAAATCTAAGATGGGTTTAGCTCGAGTATCAGTGAAGTCATTTTATTGTTGCAATATTTAAGCCAATTGGTTAAATGTGTTTCTTATGAACCAAGTTAGGAGAAACGAGTTAGGACAGACGTATTAAATTGTTTAAGTAAATCGGGTATGGTAAGACCCATAGATGTGTGTTGGTGACAAGAGGCATGACTTCTCGAAAACACTAAGGGTAGCAAAACTAAATAGGCTTATTATAATATGTAGTTGATGTATTATAAGCTTGAAATACTTCAACTATTTCAAAATATGGGATTAAATAAAAGTTCTAGTGAAACTTGAGAATTGTACAGTTATATGCATTTTTGCAATCAAACAGTCTAAATCATGACCATATTTTTGAAAAGCTTGTTGTTCATCCTGAATAGTTTATCAAATGGTTGAGACTCTCCCCACCTATGTGTATAGCAATCTAATCATCATTGTTATCCAGCTGACTTTAAAATCCAATGCTTTGGATCCTATCTGATTATGACTACATTTGAACAATTTATTATTTAAGCTAATTCCACAATTACTGCTTCATTTGCTTAATCGGATGACAGCTATACCGTCTTCATCGTTTGTATTTACTAGCTTTCTGAAAAGTAGATTTTAGCTATTAGGGAGTTATTTTTTTATTTTTTTTTATTTCAACAATATATATGGATCATTTACGAAACATTAAAATAATTAAATTGGAGTTAAAAATGTTTATATGAGTTGAAAAAAAGTTTAAACTAAGAGCAATAAATTTTTACGCAATTACTAGAGCTTTTGATTTTACTCAGTCTCTATTTCTTCCACATTTGTTCATAATAATTTTTTCATTTCTTAGAAACGTCTGTTTAATTCTTTAGTAATTAAAATTTTTGTTAAAGAATTAAAGGGGTAGAAAACTTTTTAAGAATAATGGTAAGGTTTTGTTCGCAACTCTAGTTCTACGAATGGGATAATAATTTTTAGATTATGGCTTGGAATTTACACAATTCTAATTTTTTGTGATAATTTAAGAGCAATTTATTTAGCTAAATATCCCATTGAACACTCAAGAAAAAAAATATAAAATTATTATATAACTTTATTAAAGTGCCAATATAAAATTATTATAAAACTTTGTTGAGCCGTTGGATGTCAAAGCGTTTAATAAACTTAGATTAAGCTTAAAAGTCATTAACATATTTGAATTATTTCAAAAATGGAGAGAACAAAGTGTTAGAATTGTGGGTGAGGGTTTGCTAGAATTCAAGAGAATTATGGGCAATCATATAAGCTATATACTACAATGATAAGTATTACGTTATTTAATTTTTCCATTAATGTTTCTTTTAGCTTTAGTTTTATAATCCTTATGGGGAGATTGTTATACATTTTAATATGATGATCACAAAACTAAGTCTAAGTATTTATTCATACTTTATTGAACTTAGTATTGTTTTAGTTAGATCTCATGGAGTATTCTAACAGTCTAGTTTTAATTGATTAAGAACTATAACTTAAATAGTGAATATAATTTGATGACTTAGTTTAGTGTCATAATTATGACAAATATGGTTACTATCTTTTATGTGTATTTTATTTTGGTTCATGCTATATTATTTTTTGAAAGAATTTGAGTTCTTAAAAATTTATAAATATTCAAATATTTATTATTTATAAATTTTTCTTGTTATTATAATAATATTTTTTCATAAGCACTCACAACCATAAACCCCAAAGAGCCTAGTTAAATAGCATGTAGCACTTGGTGTATGGCCCTTGGTGACACCACAAGATAAGAACCTTATCGAATCTAAAATGAGTCAAGCCCAACTATCGATCGAGTCATGTTACTATTGCGATCTCTTGGTTAATTTGTTGAAGGAATTACTTATGAATAGGCTTAGGCAAAATGGGTCATGGTAGACACCTCAATCAGTAGGGAAAATCGAGTCAGATTAGACCTACACATGCACACTAACGACTTGAGTCATGACTTCATGAGAACACCTTTGGGTAGCCAACCCATTAGATTAATTATAATATGTAGTTAATGTATTATAAGTACAAAATACTTCAACTTATTTATAACGTGAGATAAAGCTAAGCCGATTACCATAGTTGAGATTTCCACACTAACTAAATTGTGTTTTTGCGATTGACTAGTCCACATCACACTCATATTTATGAATAGTTAACACTGTTCAGCCGTTTATCCAGAATAGTCGATTGAATACCTGAGAGTCTCTTTGCTTGTGTGAATAGTAATCTAATCATCGTTACTGTCCATCTAACTCTCTAAATCTTATTTTTTTTTATTAAATGTGGGTCATTTATCATTTAAGTTAATCTGATAGTTACCACTCAAATCGCCTTATTGGATGGTAGTTGTACCATCGTTTCCATCTGTTTTTGCTAGCCTACTAGAAAGTAGATTTTAGCTATTGTGTGAGTTTTTTACATTAATTTTATTTTAATTTTAAATATGGATCATTTATGAGATCTTAACAATATTCAATCGAACTTGAAAATTTCATACATGTCCAAGTGAAGTTCAAACTATGAGCACTGCATTTCTACGTAATTGTAGAAGCTATGGATTTTTGTGGGTCTCCATTTCTCCTACATTCCTTCATGATAATTTTGGTACTTCTTGATAACATCTCTTTATTCTTTAGTTGTACTACTCTTGTTTAAAAAATTAAAGGTGTAGGGATTTTTGTATGCAAAAATTGTAAAGTTTCAAATTTTTTCATATAGCCTAATTTTCTCAACTTTTGGAGTCTCACAGGAGAAACAATATTTATTTGTTTTAACTCTACCAGCTTCAACAAATGGAACGATAAGTGGAAGCCTGATAAGGAATCAGGGGTGATTGTAGAAACTGGTTTCAGTTGAATGAAATTAAACTCTTTTGTGCATTTTGTTTGTTGTTAATTAATTTATTTTTTTTGATAAGTTTTATAAAAATAGCTTTATTTTAATGTCAATTTTTTTTTCTAATTTTTTGAATAAAACTTTGTTGAACACAAAATTCATTGCTCTCCTATTATACATTTTTCCTCACACATTTTATAATAAAAAAACACTTTGTTTCTTGACCATGCAAAAATCCTATCCATTCTTATTCCACACGTGGTTATATCAATATATTTAATCAATTGACTTGTTCATTAGACATTAACGTCCTTCCGATGTTGTTCACTTATCATATCTATAAGTAATTCAAGATAATCAATTAGTATGCTACTTAACTAGGTCATTAACATCAAAATATCATAAGGAATTGCACATGGGACTAATAACATATTTATGTTTTATGATGACTTATCATCTAAAGTTTTGATAACATAATTGACTGTAGTGCAAGACAACATCTACTAGATATTATCAAGTCAACCTATATTTGGAAGTAACTAAAACACATGATTGAGCTCCCTTTCACTCAAGGAACTTCCCTTAAAAGCAAGCATAATTTCTCCACCTTTTGTCATCATAAAAATTCCTTTAGTTCTACGGAATAAATCTTTACTAAGAAGATTTGTTAATGTGCTAACTTGTTTCATGTTGTTAGCAACAAATTTAATGTGTACAGTATTTCATTCTACATAGTACATGATGAAATGGTGCCTAAAATAAATTTATTCAATGTTATAGTAAGTACTGTATATGGTTTTGAGCTAAGAAAAAAGCATTAAAATTGTCATATTTTTTTGGAAATAATTTTATAAGTAATCCCATATCATCTAATTTCCTTTTTAAACTAAAAAAGTTTTACTTTAAATCCTCCTAATGCTATATATTGTGGTCCATTTTTTCCTAAAACAATAATTCGAAATTTTTTTCTAGATCATTAGTTTTAGAGGTGCTAAGCATGATTAAATACCTAAAATGCTTTTCTTATGAATTCAAGGACCTACATTATCTTTGTAGCCACAACTTCCAGATTAAAGCCCGTCGTACTAGAATGAAGGTTTTCAAAAAAGTCCCACATTGAAAGCTATGTTAGGTCTTCTAATAGTCAAGTAAAGAATGTGTCATTTCTTGGTATACCTTGAAATCTATTGGCTTTTCTTGCTTATGTTTATTCAATAATACGGCGAAACTCTTGAAAGTAGAAATGCATTTGATGTTCTCATGATCACAAAATTTTAAAATCTAAATTTTATAATTTATTAAGGATACAATGATACCTTTCATATCCTAGTTAACTATTTATCCAAAAAACAATGTGGCCTCACCCATTATGTTCAAGAAAAATCAAACACCCATAAGCATACTAAATCATTCACATAAGTACAAGTTGGTTGATCTAAATATGATATCATCTATATTATCTTCAATTAGGAGAAGTTCATCAGCATAGTTCATGATGAACGTAATCCTATCTACATTCCAATCTTAAAATAATGTTTGACTAGAAATCAATGAAGTATGTTCATAACAGGATCTTTGTTTTTGTTGTAATTCTTATTACTCTTTCACTAGCTTATGCACATGATTTTGATCAAGAAACTATTGAATGCAATCCAACTATCCTACAAATACTTTACGCTAATTAACAACATTTAAAAAGGTGGTCTTACCATTCAGTTGGTATAGTTTAAAAAACTTGTATTAACAAAAATGTAAAAATGACCTTGTTTCCTTCAACCTTAACATTGGTACAAGTATTAGTTCTAAGTTTATTCTTACTTGACAATAACCATTTACCACTAGCCTTCCCTTATTTTGAATTATAACAACACTGTCATTTACTTTTTTTTTAGTATCCATTGTTTGCCACTATAATAAGTTCACTTAGAATGTTTATTAATTCCAAAACATTCACTCTCACAAACAAGTTGAATCCATCTATCATGGCTAAATAAAAAAATTCTTTCCTCAAGGCTTCACTTGTATTTTAAGGTACAAATTTTGAAATAGATGCACATATCTAATTTCTTTTCAAAGGGAGGCATTGGTTTGTACTCCAAAAGAGATATGACTTAAGATTACATCTCTAAGGTGATTTTTAACCTACTTAACTTGCATTCAAGAAAATAAGAAACCTCACTTATTATGTTCATCTCATATCCTACACCTACATGCCTACCAAATTGTTCACATAAGTCACAGTTCATTGATCCAAATATGGTATCAACTAAATAATGTTGGACTAGGAGAAGTTAATGAACAAAATCCTAGATGAACAAAGTTCTATCTACATTCCCAACCTAAAACAATGTTTGAGTAGAAATTGCTAAAGCTTGTCATTGCAAAATCTTTGTTTATCTACAAATCTTACTACTCGAAATTCTTTTATGTCTTCTAAATATACTTCTTTATTTTGATGCATAATTTCATCAAAAATCACTTCAGTAGATTCCATCAACTAAGATACCTTATTAAATACCGTATGGGTTTATCTATTTGAGGAATATTATACGGAGATAGCCTCTTTTATCTTGGTTTCTAATATCTAATTCTTATCTACTTCTTTATGTTACTCTATTATCAAATTATGCGTATCTTTTCATATGTGGATTTCTTGTTATTGAAAAGTACATATAAGATTTTATTCAAAATTTGTTTGATAAAAAATTTATTTAAACATTAAGATTATTAGAATGGTTAAATTATTATGGTGTTATGATTTTGAGATCCAATATCACCAAAGAAAAGTAAAAGTAGCTACAAAGGCTTTAATAAGAAGATACAAATTGTTAAGATATATAATGCAAAGGAAGTTTAATATAATTTGATGATATATATTATATCCTTATCAAATAGAATGGACTTTACTACATTCAATATTGTGGCATATTGATAGCAAGAAGTTATTGTCTTATGCTAGCTTTGTGAAGTGAGGAAGATCAAGAGAAAACTATTTTAAGGAAGAGATGTTAAACTAAACAAAATTGAAAATGAGATTTTCTACCATAGAAATTAATATTTTACCTATTAAGGAAACATTTTTTTTGCAAAAAAAAATAGGTCAAATATATGTTGACAAAATAGTGAGGCTTATGTGGTATTGAAAAAACTATTATATAACATAAG
This sequence comes from Vanilla planifolia, assembly GCA_023846275.1. NCBI lineage: Eukaryota > Viridiplantae > Streptophyta > Magnoliopsida > Asparagales > Orchidaceae > Vanilla > Vanilla planifolia. Next base: position 807,109 of record JAIUJO010000156.1, on the reverse strand, counting down.
GATTCCAAACTATCATACATTTCTTAAAAGGTTGGGTGATGCATTTTATAAACAACTAATGTTTAACACAACATGCTAGTCTAAAGAAGAAGTCAATCAAAGAAAATATTTAAAACAATTAAGTATCTATTAAGTCTATGAAGATTAGATTTCTAATGTAGATAAGATAAGTATTTAACTTTTAATTAATTTTCTTACAATAAATGTTGTTAATCTAGCATAGAGATGACACCATACATAGTATTATATAATATATTGTGCTATTATTGTTATGCAAATATTAACAAATTAACGATAACCTTCTTGATATAGATATGATTTTAGAAACTATTAAGAAGATCCCCTTAATCAAAGCATGGATTAATAAAGAAAAGGTTTACTATATAGAAGTTTTGATAAGAAAATAAAGAAAGTGGATTGCTTGGAAGAGTATCATGTATTGTTAAAGGTAAGTCCTATAAAATGCATTATAATGTTTAGAAAATGAGGATAATTAAAAATAAGGAATTATTTGCCACTATACATAATTGAAATAAATTGTTACATTACTTACATGATAGTCTTGTCATTATCATTAGCCAAAGAAAATACCATATTTTTTCTTTTAGTTTTAATAAAATTTTTTGCTAATACTACTTATATATTTAAACGTGATCACTGTAGCATGATGGTGCATCCTTGATTATTTCATGAGGAAAGGCTAATCCGGTTCATAACATGGGAATTCAATAAAACAAAGATGAAGAGCATCCCATTTTTAATTTACAATGGATAAGTTGTACTAACTCTAGCTACTTCGAAATTGTAGGAAGATTTTGTTGGTAGGCAACCTGATATTTTTTAAATTTGAATGACTAAATTCTTATATGAAGAAAAGTTTACAAAATATTCAGTAGACTTCAAGGTTTTTTGAACATTGGTTGAATAAATTTAAATTTATTTTAAATTTTTTTTTGAATGTGATTAAATGAAACTTCCATATGCATTTTTTTTAAATATCAGAAAGAATATTATTTGAAAGAACTAATAGTATTGATGAGAATTGAAATGTTGTAGAACAATTGAAATGAACCCTAAATAATAATTCTTCTTCAAATTGAAATGGATATGTCATAAAAAAAATACAAAAACTTTATAAAAATAATATTAATTTAATTCCTACGGAATTCTTATTGAAAACTAATAAAAGAGCCAAATGACATTAGAAATATATGAATTATTTATTTAAATAAATAACACTTGGAGTAGATTTTTTTAAGTTTGTTGAAAAACTTTTAGAAGTCATTTTGCAAAATAATGTGCAAGAAATAGTAATCTTTATAATGTTTTGGTCACAATGAATATCTAATAAAATAAAAATTATGTACCAAATAAGGAGTATAATGAGAGGAATGGAACTAATAGCAAAGATATTATAGTTACAACTAAATTGGAAAATTATTGTAAAGACTAGGAAGAGGGAGACAAATAAAAAAATTGTGAAAGTGCCTTTAAAGTAGGAGTAGGAACCAGTTTCATGAAGTGATTATATGAAGCTTTTTTGATAAAGAAAGGTTAGTCACCTTTTGAAGAAGGATTTAATTTTCTAAAAAAATTGGTATCGATCCAAGTTAATATGTATGTCCCACAAGACATTTAATATTCTTAATAATACGTTCACAAGTCCTAGGGGGAGTTTTGGAATGGTAAAGCCATGAGGAAGATGAGACATTATTGTAAGTGGGTACCAAATTGTCCCATAAATGGATAGAAAGGTCGAAAATTGTTGTAGGAACAAGGCTATCACTGCAAAATGTTAATAGATAGTTTTATGATAATTTCATGTGGTATTGGATGGTTTAATGTATTATGTTATTGACCCTTAGTCATGGTACTTTGTTTGGTGATAACAAATCTTAAGAATTACTAATGAATTTGTTAAAGAGAGTTTGTAAATTTTAGAAAATTGATGTTTTGTTCAAAAGAGAAAAAAAAATGAAGAGTTGTGGTTTGAATTTAACAAAAAGATTTGTTTTAAGTTTAATATTATTTATTTTAATTAGATGTTAAGCTTGGTTGAAATCACTCATAAAAGGTACACAAAATTAGTCTTATTGAAATTAATCATCTTAAAAAAGTGTTAGCATTTTAAGAACTTGATCTTATCTTTACCATCCAAGAATCATTTTAGTCTTATCACACCTTTGAAAATTTTCTTTCAAAAACTTGTCGCAAAAAGTATATTTTAATTATAAAATTTAATTTCTAAAAAAGTAATAATATAATTAAAACAAATGACATATTACTAAAAGAAACAAAAAGACTCAGGTAGAGCACAACGCGTAAATACTGCTAATAATGCATATCATGTCGATAAAATAACTTCCAAACCTATCGAACAATTTTGTTTCTTTCATAACTTAAGAGTCCAAACATGACTTACATTTAGAGAGTAGAAAAGGGAAAGCGAACCCCAAAAAATGCAAAATGTGCAATGTAGTAAAGCTCTAATAAAAGCCATAACAATCCACCATTTATTAAATCTAAGATAAAAAACATGTATCCATTTCATATTGTTGTACTAAAAATTGTGGGAGTGGTTTTGCTAACCAATCGCACAATTATGTGATTGAATGGTTCTAATCTCATCCACTTGTAAAAGAACTATTTAGATCCCCTATCTAATCAGATAAATTTGAGATATCACAGTCGATGTTTTATTTACACTAAGAGCTAAATCTAATAGTCAAAACATGATTTAGATTTAGCGGTTCAAATCAAATCATAATTTCTAAATATTTTTTTTATCTTATCAGCCCAATCGGGAAGCTTTCAAAATCAAATGGCCTAAGAGCCTTCCGATAAAGTCCCTCCTATGTAGAGAGTCTTTTAGTTGGTTGGACTTTTATAATTTATTAATTAAAAACTATGGTGAATTTTTTAATTTAAATAATAATGAGTAGTAAGTTAATGTGGCATGTGCTTTTAATAATTAAAAATTTTCAGAAATAAGTGAATTCTTGAACAAGATAGACTGATAAAATTTTGACAAAACCAAAAGAAAACTTTTTAAGTCATGATATTCAAACATTCGGTTGTCGATGCTAATTGACATTTTGTTATGGTACAAGCTTCAATCATCAAACTAGTAATCTCCACTTTCTTCTCAAATAAGCTAAGTTCTCAATTTTCTTTAATTATAATTGTTTTAATTAAAATAATTATTTCTCAATTAGCTTTCATCAAGTATAAGATTTTTTTTTAATTTACATTTTGTGTCTTTGAATTTTTTTATTGTATAACCAAGTTCATTATGTTGTATGATCATAGTAATCATTCTCTATTGTTTTGCTATGAACATTTTGTTCTTTTGGAAAAAATTTTATATCAATAAGAATAGTATGTGTAAGGCATAAAATCGTTTGTTTTCTTAAATCTAATAATTAAAACAAAATATTAAACAGTACGATTAATTAATTTCAACTAAAATTATATATATATATATATATGTTGTTCAAATAGGATTTGAATAATTAAGTTTGGAAAATTCAAATAAAATAAATAAATAAATAAATAAAGTTAAAGAAAATCCTAAAAATTTTAGTTTTATTAAGGATCTACCAAATGAATAAGTTATAAATGAAACTATGATTGGCGTTAAACCTTAATCATTCATAACCATAATCAATTGCAACAAATTTTAAAGCCTCCATTACACAAGATAGCTTAAAGAATAAATTTTGGTAATAGTGCGAAAGAAAGAATTAAATCTATTTGAATGAAATTATGAAAGTCTTAGATCACTAGATATTGGTATAAATAGAACACAATAGACTTCAAAAAATTGATTAATTGGTTGATAATTTCAAAAGATTGTAAATTTTTTAACAATTTACTAAATATATATTAAGCCTCTTTAAGTGTTGACAAAGACAGTAAGAATACAAATTGAAAAATTAAAATGAGCATTAATTATGGGTAAAAATAATCTATTATGTCGTACATGTAGGCGAGCTTATCTTTAATTGTTATACATTTTTTTTTATAAATAATTTATGTTTTAATGAATTTTATTAAAAGTTTTGTTATTATCAAGAAAGATAAATTATTGTGATAACAGTTGTCTTGATGCTTAGTTTGATGAACATTAACCCTTAGTATTACTAATTAATTTTATTAAATCAGTTTTAAATTTTATATAAATGGTGCATTTTTCCAAGGTAAACATTGAAAAGAAGATGGGAAAAGGTGAAATTTTGTGATGATAATTTTTATTTGATTCACAAAAAACTAAGAGAAATATTTTTAATTTAATTTTAGATGTTGCAATTTTATTTTGTTAAGAATGTAATGCTCAATTAAAGTCACTTTTTTTGAAGGTGCATAAAGTAAATTTTATTTAAATTAACCATTTTATAAAAATAGTAGGATTCTAATATGTAGATCAAAAGTCAATCATCTAAAGAATTATTTTTTTTCTTAATCATATCACTAAAAATTTTATATCAATAACTTATTTCAAAAATTATATTATAATTATAGCTATTAATTAGTAAAAAACATTAATATAATTAAAAAATAAAAAAGAAAAACATATTACTATAATAATCAAAAGTGTCTAGTTAAAGCATAACTCTTAAATGTTGGTAAGAAGTTTTATGAGGTTTATAGAATAACATGAAAATTCATCAAATAATTTTAGTTTAATACATAACATACATATCAAAATTTAATAGAGTATGTATGTATTAGCAATAAGAGAAATCACTTCAGAGTGAACAAGAGGATTGCTAAACAATAAAATGCACTTATTATGTGGCAAAAGAAAATTCTTATAAAGCAATAGCAAACCATCATTCATGAAAAGTGGGACTAAAATGTGCAACCATTTTGCATGACTATACTAAAATTTATTGGAGTCATTCTATCGATTAATAATTTAATTATGTAATCAAATGATCATAATCTGATTAGCCATTTGAAAACACATAAATAGATTCATTGTTTGATAATGTAATTTCAAAATCGACCACTTCTTGTCTTATCCATGCATAAGAGCTAATTCTTGTCATTATAGCACAATTTAGAGCTACTGGTACAGATGGAATAGTGCTTGTTCAATCCAAGCCATCTGATCATGTTTTTTTTCATTATGATACAATTTAGGAGCTTTTAGATTGAGCGGTTCCTGTGTAATGACTATTTTAGCCATTATTTCAAGATATTGGGATTTTCATAATTATCCATAATGACTAATTCTTCAGTTTGTTAAGTGCTTTGAGTAATTAGCAAAATTTTATAATTAAGCAAATTCATGAACAAATTTGATTGATGAACATTTTAAAATATTTAAAGAAAAATTTTCAAGTTATGACATTTAAGTCATTAGCCCCCAGTGCTCATCATCACATCCTTATGGTTTGTCCTTCACATATCAAACTTGTAATCTTTACTTTCTTCCACAATGAGTGAAGTTCTTAATTTTTTTTAATTAATTCATTTCAAATACTTCTATATCATTCAACATTTTCAAATATAAAGTTTTTGTTTATGTTAATTTTTATTTTTTGTTGCAAAATTATTTTAATTTTTTAAAATTTTGTTAGGTTTTGAGGCCAAGTAGTCAATTTCTACTATTTTGTTATTGTATGGTTTTAACCTGCCTATCATTTCGAAAAAGAGTTATATTATTTACATTTTTTTGGTTATATCTTGTTAGGTTTCGATGTGGGCCTCATTTTCAGTTGAATAATTAAAAAATCATTTTTTTATCATTTATTATCTATACAAATTTTTTGATATTTTTTTTAGAAATTTATAATGAAAAGAAACTCAACATATTTTAAAATAGAGTTAATTGTTTTTAAAATAATTTTAATATTTGCTAAAACTCACTTTTAAAGACATACCTACTTTTATTAAAAAAATATATTAAAGTAGACTTTTAAATATTCTCTAAGAAAGAAATATTTTTATTCCAAACAATTCACCCCTCTTACTAAATAACAATTCATTATGACATTTGAAGAAGTATAGATCAGTAAGATGGGGATAAATTGTTATGAATAAAAATTTAAGTTTCTCAACAAAATACTTAAATAAAATTTTCAAAAGTATTTTATAAAAATTTTAAATTTAATTTCATAATAATATATTCTTAAAAACATAAAAAAGAAAATTATAATAACTAAAATGTGCAACAACGATATTTTGGTGCTTCTAATTCAAAGACCTTCATCTAGTCTTGATAAAATCTAAGAATAAAACTTTATAAAAACCATTTGCCAAAACACGTATAGGCTAAAACTGTCATAAAAGAAACAAGTTATGATAGCTTTACAACAAAATAAAATGAGAATAGAGGAAAAACATATGGTGCCATAATATCAAAATCAATAAAATTATAATCATATGGTTAATGAATTGATTAACGTGGCCAAACTATCTTAATTAAATTAATTAGGAATAGTGAAATTCAGAAGTTATCTTTCTTGTGTACAAAGCTGTAATTAAGAGTTTGATGACTAAAAGAAGTAGCTATAGTAGTGACAATTATCAAGGGCTACTAACAGCTTGAAAGCTCTCTCCATATTGCATAAACATTCTTCAATCTATTTTGTTCAAAACATCGCTTGCTTTTAGAGTTTTTCGACTAGCTAAAAGCATTTATTGAACAAGAAAGTAAGCATTATTGCAACGTCTATGTTTTTTATTTTTTAAGGATAAAATTTGTTATTTAAATAAAATATTCTAAAGGCTTAAAAATAGTTAAAAGAGATGTTCTACATGAGTCTCTTGATTAGAATGAACTAAGACTTTCATATAGGAAAACTATATGTCAAATGAATGAGATTTGATGAGAGTGTTTAGAAAAAGAATTTGACCAGAACTAATAAATCTATTCTGATTTAATGGCTAGATTTATCAGGCTTGAAAAATAGATGCTGGAGATCAAGTCGTTTGGTCATGAAAGTGCACAATCAAAAGGTTCTAGTTAGTCCCGTAATTTGGAAGCATGCTGTGTAAAAATAAGGTTTTGTTTTAGTCCCACATTATGAAAGTGAATAAAGATGTTTTGTATATGAAGCTTACATCTCCTAAAACTCAACTTATTTGGGATTGCCTACGCCCTTGTTTGCTCGAAAGATCGTTATTCCTACTACCAGTAATGATTTAGAAATTGTATATGTGGATACAACAGTACAAACCCATTCTAATCCCTTAAAAACAATGTTGATAGCTGTGCTTAGTATTGCAATTGATCGATGAGTTTTGGGACTTGCATTGCAGACCTCTTAGTGATAAGTAGCATGTTTTAGGTATTTTAAAGACTTTTGGTTCTCTTATTAATAATTACTATTATTTTAATCAATATTTTTTTTAATTAACTATTGTTATTATAATGTACATTTTGTAGAAGTTATTAAATAAAATACAAGGAAATAAAAAAAATAAAATGAATTCAAGATAATAAATGAAGAAGAATTAAGTTTTTAAAGACCATATATTTTTTAGAATATTAATTTTTAATAAAATTTAATTTTTGTGTCTTGTGATAAATATTTTAGTCAAGGTTAACATTATAATTTAAGTAAAATTAAAGTGCCTTAAATTTAAATCTAAATGTATCTTTTGATAGTTTGTTACTCCAACTAAAATAGTTTTCATAGGATTTCACTTTTGCTACACATCTTCAAGTTTTCCCATTAACACAAACATCGTTTATCTAAAATTTTGAAATTAACTTAAACAAGTTATTAAAAGTACTTTGAGTTTACTATCAACAAATAAAATACCATGGCAAGTTTCAATAACACAATAATCTTTCCTTTTTGATGATAATAAAATATTTAATAAAATTTGTAAAAAAATAAATTATTTGTAAAAGGAATAAAAAAATAGTTAAAGATAAATTCCCCTTACCTGTTCGTAATTAAATGCTCTCCCTTTATTTAGGATTATTTCTTCCAAATTATTTCAATTTCTATTCTTTGCTTTTATTATCACTTAAAGTGACTTAATCTAAATTTTGTAAATTATTAATAAACCTAAATTTTTAAGAAATTATCTAAGTAGTATGTTTTTTTTAAGAAAAACACTTCACTCCAATTACACTTCATTGAATAGTCTAGCTAACACAATTCTTTTCAAATTTATTTAGTTTTTTTTTTGTAGCAATTATCGAAAAAAATTATTTAAGGTACAATATATTATGATTGATTAAAAATTTGTAAAAAAAATTAATTATTATGAATGTTGGCTTACCCTTGTCTTTCATGCACCAAGCATTAAATGTTTTGCATTTTATTCTAACAAGCTTATTTACTGTGGAACAAGTTTGCATATAAAGAACAAGCCATGAATTTTTAAAAATGTTGAAGTGGTACTTTTCAAAGTACCTTGGAGTGTTCAGCAAGTTTCAACTAGTTGAGGACAAGTGCAACAATTTTTATAAGATTTTTTTACTATAAAATATAATGTTAGCTTGTTGATTTTAAGGTACAATTTTTTTATTTTAATTTCAAATCATATTTAGGAGTCTAAATTATTAAATCATCTTCTTGGTTGAGCGAATAAATAGGATTCAATTTTTTAGTCCCTAAAAGTTTTTATTAGTTTAAATCTCACTAAAACTACTCTTTGATTTATGAAACATGATTCTATTTTTCAATCATTTCTTTCTTAGTTAAATAGTACTCTTTTATTTCTTTCAAATTCGATTTTAGATTAATTATTAAACATTAACTAAATCAAAAATTAATTCTGTTAAATTTTTAATAATTAAATAATAAAAAAAAAATAAAGTTACATCTCAATTGTTTAGGAATGTAAAGTTATCTGACTGAGTTGAAGGCTAAGTAGTCAATAGTAATCAATATTTCCTTTGTGAAATTATACTCTTAAATTTTTCCCAAATTTTATATTAGCTTGATCGTTAAACTGTAATTAAATAAAAAAAATTATATTAAAATTTTCTTAATTAAGTAATAACAAAGCAATAAGCTATGTCAGTATTGTGCCAAAATACAGAGCTCTTGGATTAAGCTTAAGCTAAAGTGGGCATTTGCAAGTATTGGAACTAGCAACTCGAACAAAATCAGGTTAGGGTAGTTTGTTGTAGTCCTAAATCTAGTTGGGCAATATATGGCCCAAATTTAACGAATAATTCTATAACCATTCAAGTTAATTTTGTGACTAAACATCGAGCACACAAGTGTGAGTCAGCCCCTTTTTTGCTCACAAAACCACATCGTGCAAAAACTTATAAAGAGCACATCATTTTCGCACTATGCAATGTGGACTATTTTTTGCTACTTATCTACTTCCAAAATTGAGAGTCCTCATTGCCTTCTGATCACTTATTTTTGCTATGGAATGGAACAGAATGTCTCTCCCTATAAGTAGTCATCATAATTGACCCAATGCTCAATTTGATGAGCTGATCAGAGGGATACTACATCATCTACTATTTGTGATTAATCCTTGCATGACATCTCATGGTTGTGAACTCTTTAGACTTTGTTAGATGACTTTTCATATGAAAACTCTAATTTTCAATCTTGTGGCTTTAAATAATCAATTTTGAACCCTATGGCTGAGATAATTCTCGATTTTATAGTTTATTAATTAACTGATTCAGAACTCATCTAACTTGTTTGAATGGCATAGATTGAATCTAACTTGATCGAAGTGCTCAGAATTTATCTGTCATTAAAAAGTTTGATTAGATAGTTGTAATCTACTCTGAGCTGATCCATTGACTCTAGTTAATAATGCCTAATGGCCAAGTAGCTTGCCATTATATATGTTATTAAAGTTGTCATTTTAGAATTTTGAGCAATTTAGAAAAGCATTTTAAGATGTTTGGTAGCAACATTTCAAAGAGCCCTTGCTTGATTTTTTAATTATTATTACTAATTTTTTTTATAAATACCTAATTAAAATGATAAAATGACTATTGAATGTGAATAAGCTTTTAACATCTAAAAGAAGAGTTGCATCATGTTTTACTAACATAAATATAACTTACCAGCAACCACGTGAAAGAAGAGTTGCATCATATTTTACTAACATAAATTTAACCTACCAGAAACCACAGACTACAACTTGAAATTTTAGTTTCTTTAAGGTAAGCCTAATTCTTCTAGGTTTTATTTTCTTAATTCTTGTTGTAATTTTAAATTTTTTTAGTCTTTTTAAATTCATAAATCAGAATATAAAAATTTGTAAGTTTTTATTAAAAATTTATTTATTACTATATTTATATTTTTCGTTTTGGGTTGTGCGATCAAGAATTTGCAAAAGTCTAAGTTCAATTTCATCTCAAAAAATACTGAGTTGGGGTTGAGCTCATGAAAGCCTATGCTATAGTTGAAACCCCAAAATCTTGTAAGTTACATGTGAACCATAGGGAAAAAGTCTCAAATTTCTTTGAGGAGAATCATAAGAAAAATCTCAAGTAATAACTCTCTTATTAGTAAAGTTTACTCAACCTTGGTTAGGGGGGATGTAGGTTCTAATATGAACCAAGTCCACTAAAAATTTTTGTTTATCATTTCAATAATCATTTTTATTTTTCATAATCACAAAAATGATAAATTCATAAATCTATAAATTTAAGTTTTCAACAAACATAACATTATTTTTATAAAACATATTTGAAAAATAAGTGCACCTCTTACTAGAAACATTTATTTTAAAATCCCCACTTTTATGGGATTTACACATTAGTTTTCACTTTAATAATAAAAATCAATCAAAAAACTATTCAAATTTTCATATTTAACTTATTCTTTATTATGATCCTATATAGGTATTAAAGATTTAAGATTTTCTTTGATTACAACATTTTTCTATATTTATTTTATTTTAATATTTAAGACATCATTACTCAAATATTAATTATTCTTTATTTATGCTCTTATTAATTTTTTAGTTTAAAATTTTTTTCATCAAATTTTATATGCAAAATACTTGATTTTAATTATTAGATTTGAGAACCCAAGCTTTTTTTGGTTTAACATATTTGTATATATCTATGCTTTATTTCATTTCATTCTCAATGCAAAAGTTTAAAATTTGAACTAAATATTAGCTTTAATGTTACATGCATGTGATGTATGAGCAAGTTGCTTGCAGTAGTGTCATTTTATATGATTATAGCATGTAAACTATCAACATGTGTATATACATAAGATCTTCTAACAAATGCAACAAAAATTTCTCCACTAATTTGTTTTTGTCCTTTAAAATGATTAAGTAGGGTATTAGAATTTAAAACTACTCGATTTCTTAACTAATGATACATGTTTATTAATGTTTTATATTAAATCATAGTCCTTTCCACATTCTCAAAATACATGTTAACCTTTTCTCTAATTTTTTTAGTAATGAATTAGATACTCATTTTATTCTTCTTTAAAATTCTTTTATTTTCTATTAAAGTTTTCATTTATTCTAAAAACATAAAGTAATTATTTAGCTTATTTCTTGTAAAAATTTTTCCCCTCACTTCAAGATATACCCTCTTCTTTTTCTTCTATAACCATAATGCAAAAGACTCCTTCATTGTTTTCTTCCTTTCAACTTGTGATAATCACTTTTGACTCATTCAAAGCTACTATCAATGTCTTCTTTTTTCTTATATTTTTTTTATTCTTCTTCAATGTTCATTCATAAATCATCACTAACTCATGCCAAATTTTATAAGCTATTTTAAAACTCATAATTCTATTAAATTTAGTAGTACTCAAAGTATAATTTTATTAAATTTAGTAGTAAAAAAAATATCTTTTGAGATTTTATTTGTCAAAAAACAAAAAGGACTTTGTATTACCTTTCACATTTCCCTATTAAAGCATTTTAAATAACTAGATATCAGAGCCTTTTAATAGAGATAAAAATCACCATAAAAGATTGGTGTGCTACAAGAATAAACACCTTCGTTAAACTTACTAAAATTTTATTTGATCCTTAGATCACTTGTAGAATTTCTGTCCTAATGAGAAAATCTTACTTTAAAACTAATTGAAGTTTGGTTTTACAAGATGATGACGAATAGCTAACAATTAAAATTTCTTTTTTTACAAAAAAAAAGTAAACCAAATATCCTGAAAGTGCTTTCAAAATGCTTAAGAAAATCTCTAAAATGATTTTTTATTAATTTCAAATTTAATTTAAAAGATATTAAATTATTTTAGTAATAGGTTTTATAATAACTCTAAAATAGAAAAATCAATAAGAATTAAAATATACATAAATGATTTTTAGGTGTTTGATTTAAAACAAGCTTATGTCAGCCACAAAAAAATTTCAGTTATGACAAACTCAATATATGCTTTTTGTTAAATGATAGGTCAACTAAACTATTACAATATTGAAACAAAAGAAACAGTACACTACAATCTTACAATAATATAAAATAACAATAGAAGAAAAAGAAATAGTGGCATAAAATTTAGAATTATTAAATATCCACAAGTATTTTCATTAAATTATTTAGGAATAACCAAAATGAATAAATTTCCTGATTGAGAAGAAAACTACTTTTAAGAGCTTGACGACTAAAGCTAGCAATGTATTGAAGCGATAATGATCAAATGCTATAAATGACATGAATGTGATGACTTAGAAATTTTTTTTAGATTGTGCAAAAATTCATTAATCTAGGTTATTCAAAAAGTTCACTTATTCATAAGCATTTTCTAACAACAAAAAACACTTACTAAATATGAAAAATAATCTTGTTGTACTTATTATTTTGATATTTTTTTAATAAAAAGTTATCATTTGAACGAAATGTCATAGTAGCATAAAACAATGTCTAAAATAGATGTTGTGCATACATTACTTGATCAAAATGATTTATGGCTATTTGAACAAGAAAACCGCACGATCGAATGGATAAGATTTGATTATGACCATTGGATATGAATCCTAATCAAATGACTGGATTTTGATCCTATGATTTGAATAACATAGATTGTGTGAACATTAAATAATATGATCAAATGAAGGATACTATCAATCTTCATAAAAAAGTAGAGGAGATAAGAATCATTTGATCATGATATCAAGCAACCTGACAATTTTGGCTACTACCACAATTCAGAGGCATGATTCGCAAAAAAAACTTTTTTTGTCCCACATTTGGCGTTGGTTGCCCTTTAGTTCACTTAGGACTAGTGATGCACTACACACTATATATGAGGATACAGCACAAAAAACTTGATCCAATAACCTCAAAAGCTATTTTCATAGTTACACCTAGTACTATAACTAGTTGAGAGGTTTGTGGACGTGCATTCCAAACCCTTAACTAACATCCAACATGTCATAGGCATTGTCAAGGATATTTGTTCGAATTAATACAAATTAGTATAATTTTTATTAATTAATTATTGTAATTATAATATACAGTTTGTAAACTTTATTGAAATAATATTGATATATGATCAGAAATAGATTTTCAAGATAATAAAGGTAGATAGTTTAAGTCATGAAGGATTGTAATGCAAGTGGTTGCTTACTTAGAATTGAAATTTGTAATAGATACAATTTTTTATTTTATTACATAGAATAATAATTTTAGGCATATTTTTGTTAGCGAGCACCAACTATTTTGACTATGAATAATAGGTAAAATGGATAGAAATTATTGAAAGGATAAGTAGCAAAAATGCTCGTTTTAAAAAAAATTGCTTCATTTAACATATCTAGATAATTAGAAGCATGCAATACCTCTTTTTTTAGTACAGTATGATGCAATTTGAATAAAATTTCTTTTTCAAAAAAAATACCATTGATTTTTTTATGATTCTTTTACTTTCTTATGATGAATAAAATTTATATGCTATAGTTGTTATCTAAATAAGTAACCATAAGATTATTGATAATGATGGTAGCATCAAGTCAAAAGAGAAAAATTATTCTACATAATTTCTTAAAAATTAAATGATTATATAATAGTTGTGTTTGTCACACTAAGGAGATTATAATTTTTTGTGCTAATAATCAATTTAGATAATCTCTAATAAACCACACTAGATTTCTAATATATTAAAATCATGTTTTGCTGTACTCTTTTACGTTTTTTTAACTTTCTTATAATAACATAGTTGTTATACCTTTGTCTGACAGTTGCTTTTAAGTAATATAATAGTTCATTTTAATATTTTCAAACTTTTCTCATTAATTATTCTTTATGTTAAACTATTTTACACTTTTTTCCTTTGAAGTTTTTTTCATTCCTTTTTGAAAAATTATGCTAAATAATTTAAAGATCATGTAAATTTTGTGAAACTCACTGTGTTCTTCTCTATTTTCTAAAAAAAATTTAACTATAACATTTGATAGAATATGATTGTTTTCTTAACTTATGATGCAAAATGTGTGGTGGTTCTTGTGATACTATTGTATCTTATCATTTATTTATTTTTTTTACTATAAAGTCTCATTTTTTATTTAAATATGGTATTTTTTATTCACCTTATGGCACTTTATTTTACTTTCGATAATTTATTCATAGACATATATCAATTAAAATATCCAGGAAATCCTAAATATTTTTTATTTGTAAACTTTAATGATTCTCTTATATCCTTGAAATAGTTCTTATTTTTCATTTTAATTAAACTTATATTTATTAATTGTTATCATTATTTTTATAAAATGATATATTTAGCAAAAAAAAATATTTTTACGTCTATGCTCATAGAATTTGATTAATGTTAGTTTGTTCATTAAGCTTGTATTACACTAAAAGATATTTTTCACAACTAAATACATATCTTTAATATTAAATGATTATAATTATTTTAAATAAAATTTAAGACTTACATTTATGCATTAAAATTTTCTTAAATTTTAATTACACAAAAGTTATATTTTAACCAACAAAAACTTTTTTTGGGCATCTTTAAAGATTCATTTCATTAATGTAAGAAAAGATATATGATTGAAAAAGAAAATTGTATCTGTAAGAGATATAAAAAATAGTGATATGCAACATTAAATATGCTAAATATTTTGCACAAAAAGATTTCCCAAAAACAATTCTAATAATGAAAAATAAATGAAAAGTGCTCTGTAAAAAACGGAAGTAAAAACTAAGATGGTAATACGAGAAACATTGTACTAAAAAGTGTTAAATAAATGTGGCAATAAAAATAGAAGAAAAGAAAGGAAAAACCAAGGAAATATATTTTTTTGGTAATTCAATTATCAATAGCATTTTATTAAAAAAAATTTAAATGAAAGAATGTGTTTATCAAACATTTCAGATATTTTTTTAAAAATGCCCTTTTTAAACTATAATGAAAAGTAATATGTTGACGAAGACATAGAAAGTTCAAAGCAATTAAATAAAATATAACTATTAAGGCATTTATACACTTGAACATTTAAATACTATGATTAAAATTTAGTCCAAATAACAACCTTATTAAAAACAAAAAATAAAAAACCCAATCTAGATTACAACGTATAAAGTTTCCAAAACTTTGTGTTTTCAAAAAATAAAAAATTGTGCATTTAGTCATAATAACGAAAATAAAAATGAAATTTGTATAAAAATATTGGTTAGACCATTAAAATATTTAAATATTGAAAATAAATTTGGTGACATGTTAATGACAAGCATATAGCAAAAATTATTTTGAATTTTTTTAAAAATAAAAATTTACAAAAAGTTAATAGAGTAAAAAATTATCTTTATAAAAAGAAATTATGCTGCTCAAAGGAAATAGCATTATATGTAAATAATGTATTATATTAGAAAATGTTTTCTATTGTATAACATATTAAAAAAGGGATTACAATAATTTGATTAAAGGATATTATGTAAAAAAAATATTCCAAAAACATTAGAACAAGAAATAAATAATTTTAATAACTATTTAAATATTTATATATTATTTAAAATTATTTTCTTAAAAGCAATACAAGAAATGTAACAATATATAAAATTATTAATATAATAAAAAATCCTTAACATTTAAAATTTTTTGGAGAGCACATCAAAATAAAGTTTTATAAAAGATAAAGAGTATTAAAAATTACGTTTTACAAAATATTTTTTATTTTAAATAAGTTTCAAAAAATATTCAATATAATTAAAAATCTCAAATGTTTCAAATTAATTATGAAATATTAAATAAAAATTTAACACAATCGTTATGATAGTCAAATCCCAAAATAATGATAATATAAAGGTACATATATGGTTTAGTAAATAAATATTTTTTTAATAATGAAATTTAAAAATTTTTTAAGTAATACATGAAAAAATTAAAGAAAATACAATCAATTAAGAAAATCATTACGATAGCAAAAACTCATATTGATAAAAATTAATTGCATGATTTATTTACAATAATATAATAAGGGTTATAATAAATTTATGAAAAAAAATCCACAATTGAATAGAAAATGAAAATTTTGAAACTAGGCTACATTTAATGATAAAAAAGTAGTGAAAGAATCAAAAAATATATGAACATTTGCCCGATCATTAACAATTCTTATGATAAAGGTAAAGAAGGCATGTGACTACGTCCACTAGCCTATCCTATGGTCTATCTTATATAATATGTGGCTTTTAGAGATTTTGTTTGATATGATTGCACAATCTATTTCAAAATGGTACTTCAAAATAAAGATTAACTATTAGAAGTGAAACAATAATTCATCTAAAAAGTAATGACAAAAAATTATTTAAATTTTAATAATTTAATAGAATTTAGCTAACAAAATTTTTTTTAAACAAGAAATATAAAAATTTTATCGAAAGAAAGAAATGAAATTTCTTAAACTTAAAAAAAATAAAAAACTAAGTACAGTTATGCTTAATTAGAATGTAAAATATAATTTACATAAATAATAAAGAAATTATCTTGATCAATCAATGATGGATATGTCATTATGCAAAAAAAAATTAAAAATGATTAAAAAGTATAATATTTTTGTTAGCAAAAAATTCACTTTTTACATCAATAAAATATATTTGTAGTTTTTTAAAAAATAATTTTAGCATAAATAAAAAGTTAATAATTAATATAAAAATTTATATTTTTTATTTTAATTAAAATATTTAAATTTAATTTTAATATTTTGTCTTTTAAAAAGGTGTTTTAATAATCAAACATCAAAAGAATTAATAAAATAATAAAATATTAAAAATTTAAAGGCCAAGAATATTAGATGTTAAACAAATTAATTTTTAGAACATTATATAGAACACTAACAATATGTACATTGAAATATAAATTTATTCAACTCAATATTTTAACTATTTAAAAAATTTAAAAAAATATCAACTAAATGACATAACATCACTAATTTTTAAATGTATTTGTGTATGCATGCCAATTACAAAGAAGTCACATTGATAAAAGAAGTTATAAAAGTGAAAAAAAAAATTAAAATCATAGATATAATAACTCAAATAAATAATTTAGCAAAATAAATTTAATTAGTCAAAAAAATATTTTTAAATAATGCAAATTGACAAATATGTCTACATAATTTGGGAGTATACTAGACTAAAGTAAAATAAAAAAACATTATTTATTTTGAGAACAAAGAATAGAAAAAAATTATTTGTATTTAGAAGAAGAAATTGTTTTACCAAGGCAACAACTTTGAATATTTATTTAGAAAAATGAACTTTAAATATGTAAGAAATAAAAATTATTGAATAATTAAATAATGTTAGGTCATTTCTTTAAAAATATATATATATATATATATATGTAATTCATTAATATGGATGAAAATATTTGAAATGAAATTTTCATGTTAAAAAAGTATTTGTACAGTTCAAAACAAGATATATTAGCAAAATTCTAATTACAGTACATTATGATAAGCAAGTTTTCACAGTTTGAGGGATTGATATTCTGTAATTAAAAAAATATGATATAAAATATTATAAATAGAAAATAACTATTATATTAAAAAATCCAAATATGTATCTTTGAAAAATACATATCAATACATATAAAAAAATAATATGAAAGACAAAAACATATAATATATAGAATATTAAAGTATCAAAAAATATTTAGTCTTAGAAATTTGTGAACATGATGTCCATAAAAGATGGTGAATTATACAAATTTAAAGTTAATTAAAATTAACTCAATTTTTGCTTGTTAACTCATGACATAAACATTGATAAGATTTTTTAAATTTTTGAAGACAATTAAAACAAACTTTAATAATTCAAGATAAGATTTTTATACTAAACTAATTAGTCTCACTTTAATAACCTCTTATTAATTTTAATTATTCTATCAAGAAGGTAGTTTTAAGAAAACTTATTTAGTGTTTAGAAAATTTTTTTTCTCAAAATAAATCAAATTAAAATGAAGAGCATCGAAAATAGATCTCTTGGCTTTCATGAACGTTACAATAAAAAAATATAGAAAGACATTTTCAACTTTGGTAAACCAACATCTCACGATATTGTTATTTTTAAACAATAAATAAATTAAACAAAAGAAATGGGGCACAAATGGTTTTAGGTGATTCTATAATACTATTGCTTGCATTTTCTCTTAATGAACTAAATTAACTTCCAATTAACAACACATATTATGGTAGATACAAGGAGCAAAACCTTAAAAAGCACCAAGTTTTTTTCCCTTGGCTATATTGGAAAAACTTCAAAAAGGACTATGTTCTTACTTAAGGCCTCGTAAAAGGCACCACACTCAACTTTACTACTTTCGCGATAGTGGCCAACTGCAAGTCACATCACTAAAAATATAGTAATATAGTTTACACAATTATTAAATACTTGAAGAAATAATACAACATAATTTATATAATTCACAAAAAAATTAAATGATACAATAATTCAATACTGTGAAAGAAAGTTACCAAATTAATCTATGAAACTTTCAAGTAATAAAAAAAATTTATAAGCCAAGTAAAATACTAAATAACATACCAATCAAGCAAATAGGATGGGATAATACCACAGTGAAAAACACAATCAACATTCTTTTTCTTGTTTTTCATTCAACATTACATAGTAACAGATTCATTGTCATATTTCTTAAAAAATTATTTATATTTATATGAATTAATGGAATATAAACAAATAAAGAAATTCCAATAATTAAAATACCATTCTTAATACAATAAAAAAATGCTACTATACTTGTATTACACTACAAACTTTAAGTCATATGATTAATGTTGTTTAGTTCAAGCAATATCTAATCTTCTAAAGTCTTCGTCATATGTCATAACGAATGTTGTTATTTTGTCTGAATCTTTAAGATTATACATCTTAACACACTTCTTATGTAGTCACTTAGTGTCAGAATATAATAACAATATCAAAGTAGTATAAATAATGTAATTGATGAAAATTACTCATGATCTAATTTGAGTTATATTTCATTTGTTGCCATGAAATACCAATCATATTATAAGATAGTTCAAGGGCACAAATGCGAAATGCATAAGTAATATGTAATTTTACTACTTTCACAAATTATAATAGTTGATCAATTTTAAAAAAATGATATTTATATATTAAATATTTATTAAAGCATAATTATATGCATGTAACATGTATGAAATGCATGCCTTACTATCAGCCCAATTTAAAAATTCAAGAGCAATGTAATATAAGCGTATTTGCCATATCAACATGAATGAAT
Organism: Vanilla planifolia; assembly: GCA_023846275.1. Taxonomy (NCBI): domain Eukaryota; kingdom Viridiplantae; phylum Streptophyta; class Magnoliopsida; order Asparagales; family Orchidaceae; genus Vanilla; species Vanilla planifolia. Next base: position 787,457 of record JAIUJO010000156.1, on the reverse strand, counting down.
AGTTTTATAATTCTAATTAAGATAAAATATACAAATTTTTTGAGTGAGAACTAGTTCACTAAGTGCTGAAAAAATGATTTCTAGGTTTACAAGTTAAGCTACACATATGCAAAACTACTTTGACTTACACTCACAAGTGAATTACATAATAAAATACTTGGTCAAACTCTTTAGTTAATCAATCAATGTTTTACTTTAAAACACATGATTTTTAGGTAACACTCAAAAAAATAATTATTAACAAAAATATGATTCATCAAAAAATTGTTTAGTAATCATGTGTCCAATAATTATAACTACTTGTGTTTCACTCGAGCAACTTTATTTTTTGTATATAAACTTAATAATTACTAAAAAAGGTTTATTATCAAAAAATTTTAAAATTATTGAAACTACTACGAATAAGTATCTGTAAATAAGAAAATTAGTATTTCAATAAAGCATAATTGAATTTTTTTAATAAATAAAAATGTATTATAATGATAACGGAATCAAAAAATATTAAAACTTAAACAAAAAACATAATATCATCTTTAGTATAAAATATTTAAAAAATTTTAAATATTTACTAAGCATAATAAAAATTTCTTAATAACAAAAAACGTTGCGTTAGAAGTAAAAAAAACTCTAATTAATAAGACTACAAAAGGTATTAAGATATTAGAATGCTCAATATATTGAAAGATATATACCAAACATATTTATAAGAATATGTTCTCTAGGTGTATTGTATAACAAATTCACTAAATGAGTTCATGAACTTAATACACGAATCTAAAATTTTAGAACTTACATGCATACAAGTAACTTGTGTGGACATACTTTATATGGGTACAATACGAGTTTTAAAGGATTATAAATTCTTAAGGTAGACAAAAAAAATACTTAAGCACACATGAGCACGCTTTTTTTGTGCACCTAGATAACAAGGAGCATTTTTCCGATCAAAATACGGTTTTACATTATCTACATGATCTTCGGTGGTGTTTCATTGTATTGTTGTACCCTTTTTTATCCATTGGAGAAAAAATATTTTCCATGTCTTAATTACTAAGTGTTTATTACTAATATTTAATAATGTTATTTTTAATATTTTTTATTTTATTTATTTTGAAGATTTAACCTTTTTTATTTACATTTATCATTATATATTAAAACTTCTTGATGTTATATAATATTTTGTTTTTCTTTTTTAGTTTCAAAAAATTTATATTTGTATTATTTTGGCAAATATTTTTTCTTATCATTACTTATCAATACTATATTTTCAATATTTTGCAATGCTTTAAAATTCAAAAATTCACATATTTTTACTTGATTATTTTCTTTATGTTCGTATGTTTTCGAAAGTTACACAACTTTTTCTTGATATGCCATATCAATATTTTATTAACTTAAATATGAAATATTCAATAATGCAAAATAATAAATGATATTGTAATCTAAGTATCATATATGAGTTAGTATAACTAAAAAAAAGATAGAAATTTTTTAAAAGCTATAGCTTATCCAATGATTAATTTAAGAACTATTATATTATGTTTATATAAACTGTTCAAAAGTACATGAAAAAATAATAGCATCAACATAATCAACATATAATATATTTTGCACATTTATACAAAAGATTAACGAACATTTATAAATAATTTAATTTGCAAAAGCTACACATTATAATAATAACTAAAAACTAAAGATTTAAAATATAAATAACTGATAGAATAATGGAATGATAAATACTTAAAAAAATTTTCCAACTATAATTACTAAAAAAAATATTCTCATTCTGCACTAAATGAAAATTTTGATAAGAAAAAATCAGCTAATTGTTAATATTTTAAAATAAATCATTAGTAAATAGAACGTATAAATATGTTACAAAAGGTAAATAATACCTCATAATTAATGATGTTTACTTGGATTTGGAGATGTTTTATGACAACATTAATTGGCATTTCCTCATCTTTGTACTACAACAATTCATGTATTATGAAATATTTTTTATCACTTAGTGCATAGTTTCTATAATTAGATAAAAACATTAAATCTTTTGTATGTGTCATTATAGGGGAGATATACTTATTTTTGAGAATAGTTTTATTGAATGTTCAATTTTATTTTTTATTTTTATAAAAATATATTTTACTATCAAATTGTGAAAATTTTTTACTCATAAAAATTATTTATTTTTTGTACGCATTTTTAAAAAATTAATATTCCTTAAATAATTCATTCATTATTTTGTGAGCTCATAAGCCATGCTTTAGCAAAATTTGCATATTGTTTTCAAGATTTTACACATTTTTTATTTTTTTATACTCTTTTTTTAATTTAGTTATTTTATTTTCACATTATCTATCACTATATTTTTTTCAAAATTTATCAAAATGATGTTCATGGCAATTTTGACATGATATAAATTTGTAGTTTTGTTTTTTTTTTCTTACATTAAATTTTAATTTTTATTTTTTAATATATATTTTCATTGTCCATTGTTGTATATCAGTTTTTTTGATTTGTTACACAAAAAATTTTAACATTTCAAATGTTCAATATTTTAAATCATTGAAAAAAAATAATTTATTCTCTTTCCTTATTTTGATTAATTTAAATAGGATATTAAAAAGTTCTTTTTTTCATTACAATGCTATCTCATATATTTGTTTCTATATAAAGAATTACTCAATTTGTTTCACAATTTATGTACATTATTATAATTGTAAAAATTCCTAAACACATTAACCATTTTGTTATATTTATGCTCATAGTAACTTCTTTTTTTCAATATTAATAGCATTTATAGAATACTTTTTAGCTAATTATAAAGAATGCTTTAGGAACATTAATTCTTTATTTCATTTTTTAAAATAATTTTAAAAATATTGAAATTTATTTAAAACTAAATAACTAAGAAAAACAAGTGGGTAATTTAGATAATAGAATATTGTTTATAATGAAAGATAATTATTGACTAATATTTTTTAAAAATTTAAAAAAATGAAAAATAATTCGACAAATTCTCAATGAACTTCTTTCTTTAGGCTTTGAGGGATTAATGTGACACGTGGACTGCATCTTTCACTTACGAATGCTTTGTCTATTAAGTCTTGGACTTGTTAGGTGACCTTTTTATGCTTAGAAGAATACATGATGTGACAAATTTTGCATGTCTACAAGAATTTTGATGTCATGAAGGGGTAGCAAACGTTGGGGTTTCATTGAAAAATTTCAATTATCCTAAATAAAATCGATTCTATTATGGGAGCTATTGCAATATCAGGTATTACAATGGTTCAAATAAAAATTTTATCAATAAATTTTTCATCTATTTCATCATAACAAATAAATAAGATTTTCTTATTTGGAGTAGTGGGTGGTTTCTTTTTAATAGGTTGGACGTTTTCTATTGATATTGATGGGTGTAGTTTAAATTTTTGCAAATGATATGTTAAATTAAAGGTTTATGTATTGTTAAAGCAAGAAGGACATCATGATCATATAGCAATGGTCATCATAAGATAATATTTTCTTTTGGAATTAAAACATCGTCAATAAAATCTCTTTGAAGGTAATGGCAAATTTAAGTGGTTGTGTTCACTGTTTAGTGACATAAATGGAAATTTTTTAATAAAAATATAATGTATAGGTTTGGGGCGATCAGTAGTCTCAAGTTTGTTGCATGCTAAACCATATTTGTAAATATGCCATTGGTTATAATGCTACTTTTTTTAATGAACTTACAAACCTTTTCTCCAAGGATGACAAAGGTATGGAAAGCAATGGCACATCTACACCTCAGTTTTCTTAGGTTGTGAAAAGGTATGTCTTATAACTATAATAGCCTAGTGTCATCATTGGCCTCATTGGAGTAGTCATTCTCTAGGTAGGAATAAGAATCATATTCTTTGATTTCTTATTCTTTCTTAGTCTTAAATTAGTAAAAATTATCTTTTGCGATATATCTTATTGTGTGTGTGATTGCACTACTACATGACCTCAAACATTGGGAAAATGTTACCTTGGTAATGAATGAATTGGTTGGTTGGTTTTGATATCGAGTTTAAGGATATGGCTTGGTATAGGTTGTGTCGGTACATGACATCTAGATTATCTAACGTATGTGCACTGGATGTTTAACTTAGTTGATTGTTCAAATCTTTTGGTTAGATAAAACTTTTGTAAATGTCAAACTCATTATGAATTCTATCAATCTCTTCTCAATTGAGAATTATATTCATAAAGAGCCCCTTCTACATATATCCCCAATGTGCAGCTCAAAGATAGGAAAAGGTGACCAATGGGTGTTCCATAACACCACAACATAAATGGTACACATCAAAATAATTGATGTACTCATTATGTCAAGCAAGTTTTTAGTCATGTAACTGATTCTTTTATTAGAGTCATAAGTATTTTTAAAAGTGGGGAACCCCTTGTTAATAGTGGGTATTTATGGTTTCTACTTATAACTTAGTTTTGTTAGCAAGCTTCATTTAAGAAAATCGTACCTTTGTTGTTCATCAAGCCTTAACAATTAGAAGTAATGGTCTTAGGAAACTTTGCACACTATGTGGTCTTTAGAGTTTATAATACACACAAAGATGGTTGTGTCATATTTTATGGACTTTAAGAGTTTTGGATCATTATTTTCTTACCAAGAAAGTGTTGTTGATTATAAGAAGATTTTTATTAAGGTGGTTGGCAATATTAGGTTTGAGAAAGGTAGGCTCATTTTGAGATTGTTCTAAGGGAATCCTAAAACCATATTCCTCTTACTGGACTTTAATAATTTGTATTCTAAATAGGAGGTCATGGAAGGACATTTGTGATTTGTTGTTATATGGATGCTCCATGTTGTAATTTCTATATTGTGTGCATATATTGTACCAATTAAAAAAAGAAAAGAAAGACCCCATAAGCTTTCACTCTTTTTTTCAAATTTTGTGCCAACAAAAGAAAATTTTAAAGAAGGCTTAGTTTAGCTTTGCTTTTTTATCCACATTGCAAGCACTGGCATAATCGATCTCTAAACCATTGAAAGGCAACACACATAAGACAACTATCCAGGGAAACTTTAGTGAAGTGGGAACAAAGAACAACATAGAGGACATTCCATATGTTAAGCTTACAACCACATTAATAGCACAGAGAAAGGCTATTTAAAATAGTGTTTAATAAAATAAATTTTGTGATAAAGAAATAAAAAAGTTAATTTCACAATCGTGTAGACTAAAAGCAATGAAAAATATTGGTATGAATTATGGAAATCCCAAAGTAATGAATTAACTAACACAAAAAGGTTGTTCAAACACTTTAGAAAATACAATTAAGAATAAGGAAGCGAACAATCGACAGAAGTGGAAATCCAAGAAAACTTCATGTGATGAAGTGAAAGGAGAAGCATAATGTAGGGAAATAAAATAATAAAAATTAAACAATGAAGTGGAAGAAACGTCAAAGTAAAAGGAACAATTATTTAGTAGTGATAAGAAGGCATTGTAATAGAGTTCTAGGAAATAACTTTTGGAGGATGATGATGCAATACATTGTAGCTCTGATTATGATTAATCCTAGACCTCACTAAGATGGAGTGGAAACAATTGACTTTTAAACATACAAAGATCATCTATTTCCTAGGGTCTATGATGCATAGAAAATTTAAAGCTCTACTAAGGTTTAAATTAAAGCCTATAACAGTAATGTTGCTCAATAAATTATAAGAGAACATAACAAAGGCTATGTAATAATTAGGATTAGGTGGTGTGTGTTATATTTTAGAACTCATAAATGATTGGTGTTTTAGAACTATAGCATGAATTATTTCACTTAGTAAGAAGCAACTCTTTAAAAATTAAGCATAAAATCTTACAAAAGAGATTTTTGTCATGTCTGATTTCACACATAAAATAGAGTATTTAGGGAAACATTTTGTGAAGTACTCTAACAATAAAAGTAACTTTAAATTTAACTTATTACCACAAAAATAAAAGTTAATAAAAGATTAAACCTTTAGAAAATGATCTAGATATAATTATAAGCGAGAATTTGTCTGGTTACTGACTCTCATGATTGAATGCCTCTCATCTTTGATCGTTGTCTCTCATAAGAGACTTCATTACTTGTTCTCCTCATGGAATGTTTTTCACCTTTAATTCTTGTCTCTCACGAATGAAGTTGCAATCTCTTCAACTAAGGTTGACCATAACACTTTGTTCACAAAGGTGGAAGCACACAAACAAAATAAATTTTCTTTTATAATTTTTTCTAATGCGATGAACATCATTATTTATAGAGTTTTTTAAACTTTCATCACTAATTTAAAAAAATGAAAATGGTGTGACACAAAATGGTCGGGTGAAATCAGTGCAGTGTGGCACAAGAGGGTTTGCACCAGTCATTGTAGGTTGGTGTAGGTCAAATGTTGATCGATTAGTGTTCTCATTTAAATTCAAGTGGTGCAGGACCACGGGTCTAAATAGGCAGTGAACGTGGGTGCTAATAGTGGCAGACTATAGTGTTGACAACCAAAAATTGTAATGAATGGTTCTATGTAGCAAAATTAATATAAAACTTTAATTTAATGTTTTTTCTAAAAAATATTTTAAACCAAATTTTCATCGGTGAACTTGTGGAACTAGTGTGACACCAGTAAAAAGATACTTGCAAACTATTTTTAGACACTCCTTGAATATCCTTCTTAGGTGAAAGAGAGCTTACTCAATGTTATCAGGGTGATGGGTACAATAGTGTTTTAACAAATTTTGTGTGATATGGTGTAAGATGTCATAAGTAAGACAAGAGTTTCTAATTAGAGGTCTTCCATTCCAATTAATTAAAAATTTCCTAACTTCACAATCTTTGGCAAAAATTGTCTCGTGTTCTATATTGTGAGAAACAGGTTTACTAAACATGGTAGAATCAAACCAAAATGGATCACTAGGTATTGGTTGTGGTGCTCTCAAAGAAAATAAATCCCTAATGTTAAAGGTTGCACTAATCCCATACTCTTCTAACAAATCCAACACATATGCATTAGTTTCCATTGTTTAAATAATCCTAAAAGGTCCACTTGCACATATTTGTAATTCTTGTAAACTCTAAGAGGGAACTATTCTAGCCTGACTCTAATTATAACGTAGTCTTTTCTTGAAATTTCTAATATTTCTTTAAGCATTTTGTAGTTTCTCATATCTTTTATTATTTTGATTAATTTTTTTTAGATTTTATTTTTTAAAAGAAAAAATAAAAAATAAAAATGGAAGTGTGAAATTCTATTAGTAAGGAATAAGATTAATAAAGATATTTGCTTTTGATCATGAGCTTGTACAATAGGTGATGTGTTTGGTAAGGTGGTGGCTAACTTCTTAATTACAAAAACCCAAAATAAGCCTCTTTGATCAACTATCATTCTAACTTGTGTATTGTGGTCAAGATTAATTGTATCTTTCTCTTTGCTTTATTTGTGAGCCTAAACTTTTTTATTAATTTGCTTTGCATAAGTGATTGAGGCTTTGGATCATCATTTCTTTTAAAATAAGAAGTTCGATTTTATTCCACATTTCTAGTTTTGTGATAAAATCTCTTTAAAGTTGCAACATTTCTGATGTTAAGCTTAGCATGTATGTATTACTTTAAACATATCCTAAAATAAGATAATTCAACACGATCAAGTCCAACAATATCACATTTAGGTTTATAATGCTTAATAGGTTATTGTACTCGTTAATAGATCAACCATCTTAGAGAAATCTTGGTAATTTATCTAATATTTTTACACTATAAGCTATTGGAGCAAAGCTATTGTACAACCAACCTTAAGAGTCATCCAAGTTTGGGGTACTTATTCATCATTGAGAATATATTGTCATTCTAAGTTTCTAAAGAATCTACAAGCAGTATCGATGAGTTTAATTTTAGTAAATTGTTATTTTATTTACATACAAACTTCATGTCAATTAAAGTAATCATCTAAACTAGTTTCCCAATAAATGTAATATTTAGGATCATAGGTACGATAAAACATTGGGGCATCCACAGTCACATTAGGTATCCACTACTAATCTCAATGCCTTTTAGGTTTTTCCTCCTTACTACATTTATCCAAATCATCATTTTTGTTTGAGTCATCTGAATATTTATTTTTTCTTCTATGATCAGGATCCCTTCTATGGATATCTTGATCAAAGTTATCAGATGAATCATCTTGTCTTTCTATGGTTGCCACATCTCTTAGGTTTTCTTTTTTCTAAATGATTATGTGTGGCACTTCTTTTATTATGCATTTTTCCTTTTAGGATTTTGATTATATTGTTTGCTAAAGAGGATTTAACCAACCATTTGGGTGAGTTAGGCTAATGATTAGGATATTCCTTGAATGAGATCTTCATTTAAATTGTCTTTGGTTTTGAACTAATTCTTGATTTCGATTAACTATTGATAAGACCTAGTAGATCTCATGGTAATTCAAAGATTTGACATATAAGAGATATTAGGGAAAGAAAATAATTTGAGATATCTTTCTGTTACTTTTTTTAATGAAAAATATGATAGCAAAATAATCAGTACTTAGAATAGCAAAGTTGAGATGGAATATGCTTCTAAGAAAATGGAAAATGAAGAAGGTCTCAACGTTTACAGAACGAAATTGAACAAGATTCTTCTCAAAAAAGATGGTGGTGAGTCATATTACTACATTTGTATTATCTTCCAAAACAAAGTTTAACCAAAATTAGCAAAGAAGTTTTAATAGATAAACTAAGTAAAAAAGAAAAAAAAATAATAAAACTTTTTTTAATTGTAGTGAAAAAATTTTAAATTTTTGAAGTATAAAAAAGAAAAAAAAAATTAGTAAAAAATATTATTTTTAATATTAAAAATTAGTTCTAAACAAAATTTGATGTATTAAGTAGAGGAATATTTTTAGTAGAAAAACTAATTCCTAATGCCAAAGTTGAATGCACTAAATAAAAGAAAAAACGTTTTTAGTAGAAAATTAGTCTTTGATACCAATGTTGATGGATGACACATTGGTGGATCATACAATATTGAAGATACTCAAAACATTATTAAGAAGTATAAGCAATATACTATATAATAATCAAGATAAGATGACATGTGTGGTATTTAAGAACTATTCAAAGATTGACATTCCAAAACTATAGCATACAGTTGAGTAGACTACACCTTTGGCATTAAAGATAAAATGCAACAAAAATATTTTTGTAACATCCAATTTTAGGCCTATAAAATAAAGAATTTAGACAAACTCTACATGAAATACTATAATAGAAAAGAGTAACTTAAATATTTGATTACTACTTAGAAAATAAAAGTTGTTGAAAGAGTAATCTTTTTGATGTTGATGTGAATGTTAGGAGAAACGAGAGTTTATTTGGTTAATGACTCTTTTGTTTGATGGTTTCTCACCTTCAAGGTTTGTCTCTTATAATGAATTTGGTTGTCGTCTCTACTAGTCGAAGGACTCCTACCTTTGATTTTTATTGCTGACATGGAAATTTTGAGTCTCTCTGATTAGGGTTAAGCATACACACTTTGTTCAAAGTGGTGGAAGCACACAAACAAAATAAATTTATAGGAATTTTCAAATGTTCATCACTAATTTTTAAAAAAATGAAAAAAAATAAAAAACAACTATGAAATTAATTGAATTAAGCAACTTGAAAATAAATTCTCAATTTTTGGTAACGATAACATTTGTTGGCGAAACAGCGGGTGGAAAAAGAGCTACATGAAAATAATGTAGTGTAGAGGTCTCAGCACATCTGTTCTAGGTTAGGGTAGGTACATGCCAAGTAGAAAGAAAGGATTGGTAGGATGGGTGGCATTGGCAAGTTGTTGCAGGTCGTTGCTGGTCAGCACAAAATGAGTCGATGCTAGTCAACTAATGTTCTTTAGTTAACAGATGACAACGTTAATGATAGCAAATGTTGGTAAATAGTGGAAGCAGTGAAATAAATAAAAATTTTATTTTAACTATCTTTTAAAATATGTTTCAAATAATTTTTTACTAGTGGACTTGTGAAACTATTGTGACGCCAGCAAATGTGTGTTTGTGACCTAATTTGAGATGCTCCTGTGTCAGTATACCTCAAATTTTATAGAGTGCCTAAGTAAAAAAGAAAATAAAAATACAAAATTTATCATAAAAAGCTTTTACCAAAAACCAATTTGAAAAGCCACCATCTTCTTGAGTATCTTTTTTCTAAAAAGTCATTGCCAAAGCTTTGGTCAAAAAGTTATTCTTTTGGGTCAAAAATTTTGTGGCCCAAAGAGTTGTGAAGTTGCATTCTAAGTAGCTATATCTTTAGTCCATTATAAGCTAAGTTTTTGTATGGGTTGCAAGTGATATTTTGATTGGATTTCCATGGATTTGGCTAGTGAGATGGCATGCCACCTCTAGCATTGTAAGTTAGACTTAAGTTTGTGTGTTGTGGATGAGTCGTGGGATCGATGTAATGTCTGTGGTGTTTTTGTTATATCTGAGTTAATCTGTGATTGATCATGTCAATGGTTGACATGACAACAATAATGTCATGGATTAGATCAAGCTTAATTCAAGGTGGAATGGAATTGATAGTCAAAATAATTTGGTAGATCTGAGTTTGTTTAATTGTTCTATAGACTATGTTGCTTTATTTTTGTTTGCATTAGTGAGCTTGATGTAAAAATTCTAGATTTGTTTGCAAATCATATGAACTTTTGATCTAGATTACACCTAGAAGCCATGTTCATTGATCTATTTCAAGCAAACATGGTCCATTTAATCCGTAAGAAGTAGTCAAGCTGACGGTGAGCAAAATATGAAGACACTGACAAAAATGGCTTAATATGCCTTTTTTGGGACTTTCTTCCTTCTTGCTATGAATTTTGAGCCTATTATAATTTTTTAGGCTCTACCTTAACTTTCTTTAAGAACAGTAGATATATTAATTGTCTAAAATTTTTAGAAATGTTTGATTGGTGTCTTGGCATCAAAACTTCTAATTGATGTCCCCACAAGGAATCCTACAAAAGACTGTTAGCTTGGATTGTCTCATGAGAACTATAGCTCATAGAAAACAAGTGTGTTCTATGCTCTAAAGATCCTACTCTGCATGTTTTAAAGGCTTAGTAAATTATTTATGATAATAATTATTGGTCCAAAATAACTCAACTTGTAGTAGCATTAGTAATCACATTCCTGGCAAGTGGAAAAAGAAAAGAGCAATAGTAATATTGAAAACACACATAGATAATCTTAGTTGGATTAGTTTATACCCAACTGAACCATTGCCACATCAAGTTCAGCAAATACCATAAGCCCTTTTTCTAAGGTAAATACACAATCTTAGTTGGAGTACTTTTTTCCATACGTTAGTCCACAATCCCTTATACTTTTTGCTAATTGGAACATAATTCAAATTTGTCTCTTATTATGCTAAAGCCAACATTTTTTGGGTCTTTGTGTATTAAACTCGACCTTCACAAAAGTGACTACGTTTGTAACTAAAACCTAATCAAGTTATAATTCTTAAAAACAACTCTTTTTTCTTAAACATAAAAAATGTGGCTCATGTGTTGAACTTTTAGAAAATAAAAATTCATTCCCACAATCATATTGATGCTTGAGGTTGATGAGGAAATCATGTACAACAATGTACATTGCTTCTCCAACAAGACTTCCAATTAAAAGGTGTAAGCTTTTGAAGCTTGCAAGGGTTTTGAAATTGGCAAATGTGATAAGATTAACTTACCATAGGCATAGTAGAATTTCACTGCATTAGGAAATGTTATGTAGCATTATTTCCAAACTTCCTCTATTTAAATATTCTTATGTAAACTTTTGAATTGTTTTGCATTCATAAAATTAATTTAATCCTTTCAAATGTTAATTTACTACTATACTTTCATAAATATGGTTAGGACTACCCTAAGAACATTAACACATGGTCACTAATGACAATGCAATATCATCATTAACCTAATTGATCATATTGACTAATGATTAGTAATTTCTAGTGAATTAGATGTACTTTATGTTTGGAATATTTTCTATATGCATTTGTCATGTTTTTGTGCATTGTCATTGACATTCCACATATATCTAGTCATATACAATCAATTTTTTAGTGTTGTAAGTGTGCAGGATTATTAGACCAAATGTTGTTTTTATTCTAGGCAAGGTTTACAAACATCTATTAGATATATCTTGGATTTGTGCTTATTTAACAAATACTACAAGTACTTTAAATGTGTGCATGTTGTAAATTTCTTTGAGCCTATGCATGCAACTAATGCACTAGTTATATTTTTAAAACATTTTCAAACCATTTTATGAGTGAGGTGTGGATACATTCAAATTTCATCTTTTGACATATTTTTGAAAACATGATGCACACAAATTGAATCTTATGAGATAAATTTTGGCAAAAATCCACCTGTAAAAGTTTTCCCAAAATTGCTCTTAATTCTTTGACATTGTAAAGGATCTTTCTTCGTTGCAAGCCTTCATGGTTCTTCTAAACTTCATTTTGCATTTGACATTTGATGTCAACATTGTGGAGCTGTAGTTTGCACGTAAACTTAAATAGTGAAGGGGATACGCTACACTACCTTTCCTTATCTTTTTTCTTTCTTTATTATTCTTCTTGTTTTTGGAATTAGAGCTAAATTGAATTCTAATAATAGAATTCCAATCATATGTATCTTCACCTTTAATTGTTTTCTTATTAAAGCCAATTTTGTGTTATTCAAATGACCATTATTATCAACAACCACAACTTTTTGAATTATCACACTTAGCTTCACTTTCCTCAATTTCAGCAATTCTGTTTCCCTCATCATGGCTCTGAATAATCATCTTTTACATTACACATGATGCCAATAATTTGTTATGAGAATTACTTCAATACTCTTAATCAACAGTACTTCAGTGACCACACTCATGGCATTGTTGTCTTGCCTATGTGGCATGATCTTATTATGCATCTTATTGACCAAGTAGCTCACAAGAGAGTAATAGTTGCAAGTGATTTGTATTCTTTACCCCTAAACTAATGAATAACTTTGCTAAGTAATTACCTTTAACTACTTCAACATAAATAGAAATTAAAAATGGCCTATCAAAGGTCAACTCCTACTTCTATGTTATTTCTAGCTTGTTTGAGAGCAAGTCTTCAAACTATTTATCATTGAAATGTTACAATATTTTGATGCAATTCTCATGCTGCTTGTGGTTTGCTTTTTATTTTGCATTAGGTATATTTTGTTAATATTAGACTATATTTATATTTGACAAATTAGGTTACAAAGCCTCGTCCATTTTAGAGTTACCTTATGAAAACTTATCATTCTTGAGAAAAACAATCCCTTCCATTCAATATTGTAGACATGAGCATCTATAATTACATTTTAGCTGCATGCATTTCAATTGCACTCAAACCATAAAATGATTCGTGTTACACATGTATTATATTATATTACTTAATCCCCTATCAGAATCCATTTATTATTATGTGAAATGTCTTAATATATTTAATATGAGAATTTTATTTAGAACCTATAATTTTTATCAATAATAATATTATTATTTATTAGGGATTATCATGGTTACTTAAATTTACAATATTAATCATACAACCCTTCTTTTACCCATTTTAATGAACTTTGATAAATCCATTCAACTTAAACACAGTAAAACATATTGTATTGTTGTCAACTTCTAAAATTTGTTACTTAATAATTCGTATGACTGAATTATATGGCTACATATCTATTATTCTTGGAGTAACTTAAACGTTTTAATGGGTCCTTGACACTTTTATCAAGCAATTTCTGTGACTTAAAATATCATTCTTATTGTTAAACACTTCATGTTTACATTTCATTGAGGATAAACAATTGACTGAAGTTTTCACTTTGTTTGATGCAAATGCAAATTTGTAGAACTTTCAAAAAATTGACCACTTAAATTATCTCTAAATGAAACATGTTAACATCTTAATAACAACCTACTAATTTTATTTCCTGTTATAGTATTAGAACTTTTTAGCATTACATCTCTGAAACACATCTACATGGGTTTATCTGTCTTAAGATTCTTCTAAATAGGGTGTCGAAAGATAAATAAGTTAAATTTGGGTTGCTTCCAAAAATTTTCTTGTCCTTAATTTAGAACATAAAGCTAAGCATTAAAGTTTATTTGCATATATATAATATCTTCTTGGATAAAATGATCTGTGACACTTTTAAAATAAACGTTGAAATCAATCAATACACTAAGATTATAAATATATGGAGTATGTAACGTAACCTCTTTGTTTCTCCAGCATAAAAAAAATACTGCGAAACAATAAAACCATTAAAAATGATTTAAGTAATTATTGCTATATGCTTTCAAATGAAAACTAATTTTCTTAATAACACAAAGGTCAAAAACATGTTAATGTAAAAATTTTGAAATAATTAAATGAAATATGATTACTAAATTAATCGAATACTTTAATATTTGATAATTATGTGTATCACATAAGGTAGTGATAATAAAAATTTAATATAATTTAATCCAAAAAACTTTTAATAATTAAATAAATAAATATTAATTTTCAAAACTATGATAAAATAATTAATTAAAGTTTCTAAAACAATTGAAAGATTACAATTAAAAAATTTTTATAAATATAAAATATTTAATATATAGAAAAATATTTTCAATAAAGTGTAATAAAAATTGACAGATTAATTACAAATTACTTTTCATTTTATGAGATTAAAAAGAATAAAGAAAAAAACCTTAGCAAACAATTTCCTTATATTCAAAATAAAATTGACAATATCTAATGAAAATAATACACCAAAACATAATTTTTTAAAATAAATATTTAAATTTTATTTTAATAATTTCAAGTTTTTAGAAAAATGGAAGACAAAATATTTCACAATATTGATATACCTTGCAAGAAGCTAATTTTTGTTTATAGTTAAATATTAAATATTAAAAAATTAAAGAATTTTTTATGAACATCCTTTTATAAATAAGAAAGTCATAAATTTTAAAAAAACTCCTGACAAGAAAAATAATTAGTTGAAAGTATAACATTGATGATCTTGTAAAAATATAAGAGAATAAAAAAGTGCAGATAACCTATAAAAGTACCATAAGTAATTCAAAAATTTGGTCAAATACCAGATATAACTTATATGTATAATGGCTTCAGAAAAAAAATTTTCCATATTGATTGCTCCCAAATTTTAAAAGATAAAAAAATTAGCAATACTTTCTTGGAAAAGTTTTCCTAAAACCTTTAATAAAAAGTAAACTTCGTAATTATTAAATAATATAATTTTTAAATAAATAATATTAAAATAAAAATAGAAAATTAAGTTAAAAATATTAAATTTTAGAGATTTTTTTCCTAATTTTTCAAAAAAATATTTTTATAAATATTTTATTTTAAATATTTAAATATAAAAGTCTTAATGATTCAAAACAATTGGATTGTGTGATGTAAAGCTAAGCAATATAAGAAATTGAACATATGAACATAAATTTTATAATATAAATTAAATAATTACATGTTATTTGAAATCATTTTGGCCAGAACAAAAATGTCATAGGTGTTAAACAATATTTAAATCATTAGTACAAAAATTTCAATGAATTTATATCATATGAAAAAAATATAGAAATATAACAAATGTTTATATAATTAAGATAATCATTAAGAATAATGCCTCAACAAAGAGTTTTCTATTGGATACTAATAAATAACCAATCATTATTAAAAATATTTAAATATTGAAAGAATGTTTAATTTAAGATATTAGCTAGTTAAATAAGACATGCTAACATTAAATAAAAAAAATTTCTAAAAATAATAATAATATGATAATTATAAAAAAGTACATTTAAAATTTTCGGTAAATTTAAATAATACATTACAAAGTTGCGCAATAACGTAAGCAAGGGAACATCATGTTATTGTTATTAAAAAATAATTATATTGGAAAATATAAATATAATTATGATAATTGACTACTTAAAATATCAACAATCTTTCCACAACTTTGTTATCAAAATTATCATTGTGAAAAGTGAAATAACTTCCAAAAAAATAATTTATTTATAATAAAATTTTTAAAGCAAAGGTATATAATGCTTAAATATTATGTGTACTCTTGCAACAAATAGGTACAACCAGCTCATCTGCAATGATGCTTAAGGTCGATATAATGAAGGTGTAAGACCTCCTTAAAAGTCTTTTACACATCTATATTTAATCACTTTCGATTTGGATAAAGGTTTTGTAAAAAGATTGCGGAGCATATATTTTGCTCTAGTATTTGATCTAAATAATAATAGTTATTAAGGTTGATCATTGTTTTTATAATCTTTAGTTATGGTGCTAACTTTTACTGCACACTTTATCTTCCACTAATTTTTTTCGCATTATGACATTATGATTCTTATTTTAACATTTTATTAAAAATTTAAACTTGTTTTTAATTTTCAAGTATTTATTTCTAATCATTATATAATATTATTTATTTTTGAGAACTTATATTCTTTGATTTATGACATTTTCTATTATTAATTCTTTTTATTTTTTAATTCCTTAATCATTTTTAATTACACTACTTTGACAGTTATATTTTTAGTTATGACACCTCAAAAAAACTTTGCAAGCATTTTCTATAGTATCATAAGGTTTTTATCATTTTAATGGAGTTTCCAATATCATAAAATTTAGACCCTTCCTTAACGATGACATATTTTGTCTACCTGAGTGGTACAAAAATTAATTTTTGACAACTTTTATAGAAAAATTTAATTTTTTTAATTGTTTAATAATTTTTCTGGCTTTTTTTCTCTTTTTTAATTTCTTAATTTCTTTGATTTTTTAAGCTTTTATGATAAAATGTTCTTTCAAATATTTCAAAATTTTTATTAACTTCAAAATTTTATAATTATCATTTAATGACAAAAGAAATGTTTTCTTAATAATACAATAATTACAAATATATTTGAGGGAAACTAAAATTTATAAAAAAAAATAAAAACATATAAGATATTATAGCATATAATATGATGTATAAAAATTTTGTAAATTATATATAATTTGAGAAATAGGTATTGCAAAACCAAATTCGTAAAATGTAAGATTTTATCAAAATAATTAAAATTTTTAATTTTAATATCTCGCAAAATTAATTATTGATAATATTTTACTAAAATAAAAAACTTATAAAAAAATTATAATGAATAAAAGGTATTCAATACCATCATGGAATTATCAAAATAAAAATCATAGAAAATAGAATATAAATTTAGTATGCTAGAACAAAGAAAATTAAATTATTATAAAATATTAAAAGGAAAATTTAATGATAAGTTATTTTATGTTGTTAAAAACTAGGTGCATAGTATGAAAAAATATTTCTTTTTAATTTAATCATGAACAATAAGTAAATTTTAAAAAATAATAAAAACAAATAAATTATTAATGTAATAAAATATTTTTAAAAGATATGAATCATATTTCAATAAAATTCTTTTAGTGGAAAAATGAGAAAAAGTGTTCGTAGAAATCTTAGTTCTTATGCAAATATTTTAACTAAAATTTATAATAATAATTAAATTTTAATAAACGAACTAGCATGAATGCTATGATTTGCAATGTATAAATTATGAAAATACAAACTTAGAAAAAAAAATTGAGATGTAAAGCTTGAAGAGTATTATCAATAGAAAATATTTTCAAAAACATAAAAATGTTAAAATTAATAGTTCTATCTTAAGTGAATATTTAAAAATAAAATAATAAATAAGAAATAAAATATTTTTGTTATTGATAGAAATGATTAGCATATATAAAAGGAAAATATTAGTCATTTATTAAAACATACAAAAAATACAAGAAACTCTTGCTCTTAATGACTCAACAAGTTATTTAAACTGCTTAATTATATTTCTACTTTGAGTCAATCAAAACTATTTTTAATAAAATAAGCATAATAAAAACATTTTCAATAACAGGATAAGAGAAATAATAAAATATGGTAAAAGGAATTCTTTACCATAAACAATTTTACACTATAAAAATGATGATTATCACATATTCCTAAATCATCATAGTAATCCAATAATCCTTACTATCTCTTTTGTAAATTAAAAAGTCAAGAAAAGAAAATTACAATATTAAGATGCTATTGCAACTAAAATAGCATAAAAGATTCACAAATTATAAAATTATTAAAACAATAGAAAAACTATTCACATGAAACAAAATATATGTAATTGTACTAAAATAATGATAACAAAAACTTATTAGTAATGTTAAATATATGAAATACATGATAATAAATCTTCTCGACTATACCAACTACAAGGTAAAGAAGTCCAATACACAAAAGGAACACTTTGATGCTTGACCATACAAAAATCAATTCTATTCTTTTTCCACACATGATTATATTGATATATTTAGTCAAAATTAACTTATTCTTTCAACATTAATCCCCTTGTAATGTTGTTCACCTACCATATTTGCAAGAAAAGCTGTATAGTCAATTAGTTTGCTATTTAATGATATTGTTAACATCAAAAAATCTTAGAGTATTCCTCTTGGAACCAATGAACTCTTTTTTTTTATGATTACTTACCATCTAAGTTTGCAATAATGTAATTGAATGTAGTGTAAGAAAACATTTGCTGGATATTATCAGGTAAAGTTAGATTTGAAATTAATTGAAGCTTATAGATGAGCTCCCTTTCACTCAAGAACTTCTCTTAAATCTAGCTTATTTTCTCCCTACTTTTTCAACATAGAAAAATCAACTAATTCTTTGTGATAAATCCTTACTAAGAAACTTTATTAAAGTGCTAACTATTTGCATGTTGTTAACAAGGAAATGAATGTCTAGCATATTTCACTTTACGTGATTCCTTGTGCCTAAAATTTATTTGTTTAGTTATATAGTATATTGTAGGGTTTTTTGTGAGGAAAATGACATCCAAAAAGACATATTTTTGTCTGGATTTTTTTAATAGAAATCCCATATAATTTGATTGCCTTTTCAAACCCAAAAATTTTATTAAAACCCTCCCAATGCTATATATTGTTGTTGATTTTTTGCTAAAGTAATAATTCCTATGTTTTTTTCGAGATCTTGTGTTTAAAGATGTCAAAAAAAATAGTAAATACCTACAATGCTTTTTTATGTATTCGAGAACCTACATAATCATTGTAGCCATATCATATTAGCTCTTAACATAATTGAAGTTAAGGTTAAAAAAACTCTAGAAACTTTTTTGTCAAGTGAGCACCAAAAAAATCTTTTTATTTTTTCTCGATTGATGTCATTGAGGCCTGAATAGAATTGATCAAAGAATTCTTCACTAAATTCAATGTTACATCTTCTTATAGTTATGTAGAGAAAATATCATCCCTACGTATATAAAAAAATCTATTGGCTTTCCTTTCTAATGTTCTTTTAATAGTGTGGTGGAGACTCTTGAAAGTAGAAATGCATTGGAGTTTCTTAAGATCAAGTAGTTTAAACATATCATTTATATATTTTATTTAAAATAAAAAGATGCCTTTCTCATCCTAGTTAACTTTCTATCTGACTAGATATATAACATAACCCATTTGTTCATCTCTAATCCAACATCCTTAAGCCTACTAAATAAAAAATTCTTTCCTTAAAAACTCACTATTTTATAGTACAAATTTTTGAATAAATGCAACATATATAATTTCTTTTTAAATAAAGGCATTTGTTTTTACTCTATAAGAGAGGTCACTAAATATTACATCTCCAAGTTCATTCTCATTCTATACTAAAAACTTTGATGAAACTATTTCCTTATTTTTGGAGTATCAACATTTCATTTATATACATTATTTAAGATCAAAGATACCTTTGCTATCTTAGTTAACTTGCAATTTGTGAACATAGAAAACCACACTAATTATGTTCATCTCAAATCTTACACCCACATGCTTACAAAATCATTTCCAAAAGTCATGGTTTATTGATAAAAATATATTGGACTAAAAGAAGTTAATCAATACAATCCTTGATGAACAAAATCCTATATACATTCTTATACTGAAATACTATTTAAGTAGGAATCTACAAAGTTTGTCATATTATGATCTTTGTTTGTCATCAATTTTTAGTTTTCCAAAGCCTTCTATGACTTCTAAATCTACGTCCTTGTTTTGATGCATAGTTTGATCAAACACCACTTGAGTAGATTACAATACAACTAATTTTTTTTAATAAATTTCTAATTGGCTTATCTATTTGAGGAATATTGTGCTGAGATAGCTTCCATTAACTTTGTCTCTAATCTCCAATTCCTATCTACTTACTATTGTAAACAATCAAAACATGATTAATTTTTCATATTTGGGCTTCTTATTATTGAAACATACATATGATATTTTATTCATAATTGGTTTGATAACAAACCTATTTAGACAATGAGTTAATTAGAATGGCTTCAATTGTTATGGCATTATGGTTTTGAGATCCTATATTCAAGGAAAAGTAAAATTAACTTCTATAGTTTTAAGAAGGAGAGAAACATTGTATGATGTATAACATAGAAGATGCTCAATTAAGTGTTTAAATGGATAATTTAATAATATATGCTATATCCATAATAGATTGAATGAACTTTACTATATTAGTCATTGCGGCATATTAATAGCAAGAGGTTATTGTCTTAGACTATCCTTGTGATGTGAGGAAGATTAAAAGAATAATATTTGTAAGTAGAGATGTTAAATTAAACTTAATTGAAAATGATATTATCCACCATAAGAATTCATGTGTTTCCTATAAAGGCAACATTTGTTTTGTAGAATAATAGGTCTAATATATGTTGAAAACATAGAAAGACTTGTGTGGCATGGCAAAAATAATTATATTACATAAGGATTACATAGTTACACCATACTTTTTAAAAGGTTACATGATGCATGTAATAGACAACAAATATGTAACACATATTCTGCACTAAAAATACAAATCAATGAAAGAGAATATTTAGAAGTCTTAAGAATATGTTAAGGTTATGAAAATGAGGTTTCTAATGTAGCTAGGATAAAGATTTCACTTTTAATTACTTTTCTTATACAATAATGATTATTAGTCAAGCATTAAGATGACACTTTACATTGTAACATGTAATATCTTGTATTAATTATCATTATATTGATATGAAAAAATTAGGAGTACTCTTCTTGATGTAGATGTGATTTTGGAAACTATTAAGAATCTCTACATAATCAAAACATGAATTAAAAAACAACAGCTTTACTCCATAGAAATTTCAAAAAGAAAATTAAGAAAAAGGACTTTTAAGAAGAGGATCATGTATTCATTAAGGTATGTCCAACTAAATGAAACATAATGTTTGGAAAATGAGGATAATTAAAGGAAAGGATTTTTATCCTTTACATATTATTGAAATAAATTGTTACATTACTTACAAGATAGTTTTTCCATTATCATTAGCCAGAGCACATCATGTATTTTGTCTTTCAATTTTAATAAAATTTGTTGCTAATACTTCATGTATAGCATGGTGGTGCATCCAATATTGTTTCATGACGAAAGGCCAATGTGGCTCGTAACCTGAGAAATCAAGAAAACAAGGGAGAAGAGCAACCCTTGTACAACAGAGAAGTTAAACTAAATAGTAGCTATTTGGTGTGTAAAGGCAGAGATTCTTTACAGACATCCAAGAATTTTTTGAATTTGAATGATTAAATTCTTTTTTGTAGGGAAGCTTACAAAACATTCCAAAGACTTTAAAGTTTATTTAAAATTTTTTGAATAAATTTAAGTGCAATATAAAATTTATTTTGAATGTGTTGAAATGAAATTCTCATAAGAATATTTTGTATAAGATGAGAAAGATTGTTTTTTGAAAGGACTAATAATATGGATGAGAAGTCAAATATGGTAGAACAAATAGAAAGAAACCATCAATAAAAATTCTCCTTCCAATTGAAGCAGATATGTCATGAAAAATAGCAATTCTTTTTGAAATTAATAATAATTTAATTCTAAGTGACTTTTTAAGGAAAAATAAAAAACGTGCCAAGCGATGTTAGCAATATATCAACTATTTAACTAAATAACTAAAACTTGGAGTAGTTTTTTATGTTATTTGTCAAACAAACATTTAGAAGTCATTTGCAATAGAATGTGCAAGAAAATATAGTCTTTATTTGATTTTTGTTGCAAGGGATATCTAACAAAACAAAAATTAAGTACAAAATGGGGAGAATTGTGAGACGAGAGCAGCTAATAACATAGATAATATAGTTGAGAGTGAAATGGAAATTTGTTATAGAGGTTAGGAAGAAGGACACAAATTCGATAATCATGAAAGTGCCTTTAAGATCAAGGAACACATTTGATGAAGTGATTATCTAAAGCTTTTTTAATGAAGGAAGGTATGTCAGCTCTTAACAATGGATTTAAATTTTTTAAAAAAATAAAAAATATTCGAAGTCAATATGTGTGTCACATAAGACATTTAATATTCTTAAAAATACTTTCAATAGTATAGTGCATCCTAAGGGGTGCTTTGGAATGGTAAAGCCTTGATGCAAATGAGACTTTTTTTTATATGGGTACCAAATGGACCCATAAATGGTTGAATGGTCCAAAACTATTGCAGAAAGAAGATAATGTCACTGCCAAATGTTAGTCGATAGTTATGATCATTTCGTGAAGTATTGGACTGTTTAATTTATTATGTTGTTGGCATTTAGTCAAGATATTTGGTTTGATAACAACAAACCTTAACAATTACTAATATATCTGTTTGAGTGAATCTATGGAGTTTAGAAAACTGATATTCTTGTTCATCAAAGAATTTAAAAAAGAAGAATAACCATGGTTAAAATAAACAAATAGATTTATTTTAAATTTAATTTTCATTGTTTCAATTTTGTTTTGGTTAGATATTAAGTTTGATTTAAACAACACATACAAGGCACAAAAATTAAATTTTATTTTAATTAATCACCTAGAAAAGCATTAGTATTCTAAAATCTTAATCTTTACCATCCAAATAACCATTCGATTCCAATCATACCTTTGAATATCTTCTTTCAAAAACCTATTGCAAAAAGTGTTCTTTAATAACAAAAATAATTTTAGTAAAAAGATAATAATATATTTTAAATTAAAAAAAATATATATTATTGAAAAGAACCAAAAGTATCAAGTAAAGCATAGTGCCTAAATACGACTACTAGTGCTTATCATGTCGATAAAATAACACTCAAACTCATCGAACAATTTTTGTTTGATTCATAACTTAAGAATCCAAACATAACATAAATCTGGAGCAAGGCAAGGGGTACAAAATCCAAAAAAATATGCAAAATATGGAATGTAAGAAAGCTCTAATAAAGCAATGATAATCCATCATTTATTCAATGTGGGATTAAAACTTATATCCATTTCACATGACTCAACTGGAAATTTTAGGTGTGATTTTTCGCTATCCATTTGGAAAATTTTGCATGTATTTTTAAAACACCCCTTTTTTGACCTTCTGTATAATCAAGCAATTTGTTTGAGGTCATAATCCATTATTTACCCACATGTAAGAACATACTCGATCGGATGTTTTTAGTCATTAAAATAGTATTAAGTAGTTGGTCAATTTGGCAAGTATTTTTAGTCATTATAAAATATTTGAAATAGATAAATTCTTAAATAAGATGGACTAATAAAAGTTTTTATAAGAAAAATTTTAAGCCATCATACTGAAACATGTAGTGCTTGATGCTTATTAACTCTTTTTAATGGCGCATGTTTCAATTATCACATTAATAATCTCTACTTTCTTCTCAAATAAGCTGAGTTCTTAATTTTTTTAATTATAATTCATTTATTTAAAGCACTTATGCTATATTAAGCTTTCATTAAGCATAAGACTTTTATGTGTACGGTTTATATTTTATGTAGTCAAATTATTTTATTATGTTGCCAAGTTGATTTTGTTATAAGGTCATAATAGTCTTTCTATTATTTCTTTATGAGAATTTACCTCCTTTGAAAAAAATACTTTGTATGAATCAAAATAGTACCACAATTATCCCAATAATGTTGGAGCTCAAATTGTTTATGTTCTTAAATTTAATAATTAAAATCAAATATTGTACAATAAACTTTTGCTGAATTAATTGCAATTAAAAATTATATATATATATGGTTTATAAATACAATTTGAGAAATTAACTTTAGCAAATTCAAATAAAATATGTAAGAAAAAAAATAACTGAAAAAAATCCTACAACTTCAAAACATAATAAAGATCTTTGAAAAGAATAAGTTATAGATAAAATTATGATTTGTGTAAAAACTTAATCTTATCATAACCATTAAGCCTTTGTAATAAATTTGAAGTCATCCATATCACAAGATAGTGTATATAATAAATTTTTGTAATTGTTACAAAGAAATAATTAAATCAATTTGAAAGGAATTTTATATTAGATGAATGTATAAAGGTATAATTTGAACAAAATAGACTTAAAGAAAAAAATGAGTTGGTTGATAATTTCAAAAAATTCCAAATTTGTGAACAATTTATTAAATATAGATCAACTCTCTTTATGTGAAGTAAAAGAGAAGAATAAAAATTACAAGATTAAAATAAGCATAAATTAAGTTGGAGTATTAGTCATGACGTACAGGTAGGTGGAGCATTAATTGTCATCCACATTATTTTTATAAATAATTTACATTTTTAGCAATTTCTTTAAAAGTTTTGTATTCATCAAGTAGGAGAGATTGTTGTGTTGATCCCTCATCAGGGTGCTTTGTTTGATGATCATAAACCCTGGGCAATACTAAAGAGTCTTTTTAAGTAAGTTTTACGATTTGAAGTAGACGATACTTGTCTTCATGGGAATATTTAAAATGGAAAAAAGCAAAGGTGAAATTCTATGATAACCATCTTGGTTTGTGTGATAAATAACTAAGAAAAATTTTTCAAATTTATTGTTAATTATCATAATTTTGTTTTGATTAAAATATTAAGCTTGATTAAAATCACTCATTAACAGTACAAAAAATAAATTTTATTTGAATTAATTATTTTAGAAATAATATTAAGTTTCTAAAATCTTATTCACATGTTAACCATTTAAAGAAGTATTTTATTTTTTATCATGTCTTTGGAATTATTATATCAACAACTTTTTTCAAAAAGTATTATAATTATAATAATTAATTAGTAAGACAAATAATATAATTAAAATATTAAAAAAGAAGATGTTATTACTAAAAATATGGATAATGTAAAGTTAGAACGTAGCTCTTAAATATGGTGAGTTTGGCTTATGGGAACGATAAATTGACACTAAAACTCATCAAATAATCTTTTTTAATACATAACTGATCAAATAATAGGGGAAATCACTTTAGAGCAAACTAGGGGGTTACTACCTCCAATCAATGCACTTATTAGCTGGCATAAAAAATCCTTATAAAGTAATAATAATCCATCACTCATGCATCTATAATGTAATTGTCCATCCATTTTGCATTACTATACTAAAAACTTTTGGAGTGATTGTGACATTTGAACTTACAATTTTTTTAACAAATGATCATATTCTTATTACCCTTTAAAAACACCTAATTAGATTCATTTGTTTGATAATGAAATTTTATGATTGAACACTTCATCTTTTGTTCATGCATAAGATCTAAATCTACTTAATAGATAACAATTTAGAACTATTGATCCATACCAAATAGTGCTGATTTAATCCAAGACATCTCATCTAGTATTTTCCATAATGAAATGGTGTAGAAGCCTTTTGATCGAGTAGTTCATTAGCAGTGTCTATTTTAGCCATTGTTTCAAGACGTTGGTGCATTTAGAACTATTAGTAATGACTAATTGATTAGTTATACAGTCGATTTTACTAATTAGAAAAATGTCTATAAATAAGTGAATTCTTGAACATAATTGATTCATAAAATTTGTATAAAAGCTAAAGAAAAATTTTGAAGTGATGATGTTCAAGTAATTAGCACCTAATACTCATCGTCACCTCCTTACGCTTTATCCTTCACATATAAAACTCATAAACTCTATTTTCTTCAAAAATTAGTGAAGTTCTCATTTTTTATTATTTCTAATTAATTCATTGAAGACACTTGTACCTCATTAATCATTTTTCAAGCATAGTGTTTTTGTTTGCAATAATTTTTATTTTTTTGTCATTTAATTATTTTATTTTGGTTCTTATTTTGTTTGGTTGTTTGGCCATAGTAGCAAATTTTTATTGTTTTGTTATTGTAATACACTAACCTACCTATCATTTGGCAAAACGCTTATAATAAAATTTTTGTTGCAAGTTTTTGTCTGGGATAGAAGTAAGCTTGATTTGAAATTGAACCACATAAAAAACATTCATTTACTATTTCTATTTTGTTATTTTTGTATAAGTTACTTAAAACATTATAATGAAAATAAAATAAACATATTTTAAAATAAAATTAATATCTACTAAAATTCACATTTAAAGATATACTCAAGTTTATTAAAAAAATTTCTTAAAATATTTTTGTAAATTATTCTTTAGATAAACATTTTTGTTGCTAATAATTCACCCATCACTTACTAAATACCACTTCATGATATGCATATGATGGAGTTTGGATCCATAAAAAGGGGGAATTATTAGGAATAAAAATTTAAGTTTCTAACAAATAATTTTAAATCAGTATTTTTAAAAAAAAATTATAAATTTTTAATTCAATTAAAAATAAATTTAATTTTTTAATAAAAAACTATTAAATAACAAAAAAAACAAAAGAATCAATTAAGAACTAAAATATATGGCAACGATATTTATGTGGCTCAGCTTAAAAGGCTTGCATTCACCTCTAACAAAATCTTTGAAAAAATACTCAATATAAAACAATCATCAAAAGATAGGTACACTAAACCCTCACAGCACAAAAAAAAAAGAAACAAGTTGCTATGACCTCATAATTTAAATTAATAGAACTAAAATCTTATGCTTGATGAAATAACTAATAAGACAAAAGTATCATAATTAATTCAATTATGAATAAAAAAACTAACAACTTAACTAGCTTAAAGAGAAAGTTGCAATTTCGAGTTTAGTGATTGAACGAAGGAGCTATAGTAGCAACAATTATTGTGGGCTACTAATGGCTTGAATATCATGGATTGAAAATTTTATTTAAATTTTATAAAAATTAATCAATGTATTTCATTATAAAAATATCTTATTTATAAAAAAATTTTAAGATTACAATGTGCTTACCAAATAGGCAAAATAGTCATGATTATTTTGCCTATTTTTTATTCTTAGTTTAAAATTTATTTTTTAAAAAAAATTTAATGGCTAAAAATGTAGCTAAAAAGATGTTGCACATAAATCACTTGAATAGAATGAACCGAGACAAATTGTTTGAGAAAACTGTATGGTCAAAGAAATGAGATTTAATGGGGATGCTTAAAAAATATTTTATCAAAACTATTAGATCAAAATCTTGGTTTCATTGATAAATTTTGATCTTACACATGGAATAAAAATTGATCATGCATTTTTTAAATGGTATCAGGCTTTATAAAAAGATGGATAAGATGAAGGTTGTTCGTTCATGACATTACACCAATGAATGGTTCAAGTTTGCCCCACAATTTGGAAACAAGCTCCATGGAAAGAAGGCTTTGTTGTAGTTCTATATTGTAAAGGTCAAAAAGATGCTTTATATATAAATCTTTATGTGTTCCTTAATGTCAACTTCTTCGAGATTGATTTCCCTCTGATTTGCTCGATAAGTCATTACTAGTGCCATTAGTATTTCTTTGTACATTATATATATAGATATGAGAGTACTAACCCATTCTAAGGTCCAACAAGACTATGTTCACTATTGTACTTAGTACAACAACCAAAAGATGAGTCTAGGGACTTGCATTCTAGACATCTTAAGTGTTGTAGGGATTTTTTTTTATTGCAAATAATTAGCATTATCTTGATTAGTATTATTTTGTATTTAATTATTATAATTATATTGTATAATTTATTGAAGTCATTGAATAAATACTAAGATTTGATAAAAAAAAATAAGAAGATTTTCAAGATAATAACTGAGAATGGATCAAGTTTTTGAGAACGTAATATTTTTTTAAGAATATTAATTTTGAAAACTTTAATTTTTATATCTCGTAATAAGTATTTTAATGAAACTTAATATTTTAATTAAAATAGAATTGAAATACCTAAAATTAAATTTAAAAGATATGTCTTTGTCGTTTCGCATTCCAACTAAAATGATCTTCATGGGATTTCACCTTTGCTCCACTTTCTCAAGTTTTCTCATTATCACAATTTTTTATTTTATAAAATCTTAAAATTAACTTAAACAATTTTATTCAAAATACTTAGGATTTATTACTAGTAAGATAAACACCATGTCTAGAGGTCCATATCATAGCAATCTCCCAATTTTGATGATAACAAATATTTTATTCAAATTTAAAAAAACATAATTTTTTTATAAAAAAATATGTAAAATAATTAATGATAAGCTCTACTTACATGTATGTCATGGCTAGAATGATGCTCATTCTTAATTTATACTTATTTCTTTCAATTTCTATTCTCTTTCCTTTTTTTATTATCACTTATCATGGCTCAATCTAATTTTTGTAAATTTTTAATAAACTTAACATTTCATGAATTTTTTAAGGAATTAATGAACTAGTTTATCTTTTTAAGTAAACCATTTTCTTTCGATTACACTTTATACAATAGCTTAGGGTCAACTTACAAAATTTTTTTCAAATTATTTTAGTTCTTTTTTTGCTGCAATTATGACAAATATTATTTGAGGTATATTGTATTAGTTTTTATTAAAAATTTTTAAAAACAATTAATTGTTATGATAAAAGAAATTCTAAAATCTACCACAGTTGGACATTTCATTGTTGCTAGAGATAATTCATAATAAGTTTCAAAATTTTAGGTTTTCTTTCAAATACTTTATTTTTTAATATTTATTTCATTTGAATAGTTTAAATTTTATTTTTTAAATCTTATTTTTTCTTTATTTATGTTTATACTAATTTTTTAGTTAAAATTATTAATCAAAGTTTATATGCATAATGCTTGATTTTTATTATTAGATTTAAGAACTTTAGCCATTTTGGGTTCAACATATTTATGTGTAACTATGTTACTATTTTATTTCACTACCCTTGCAAAAATTGGAAATTTTTAATGTATGTTAGTTTTAGTCTTATATGTAAGCAAAATATAGTTTGGTTGTATGCAATAGTGCCATGTAAACAAATGATTATAAGATAAAAAATATGAAAATACTTATGTATATAAAATCTTCAAACAAAAACGTCTTTATTAATTAGTTTTGTTTTTGAAAATGAGCAAGTAGACTGTAAGTATTTAAAGTTACCCAATTCCTGAACTAATGATGCATATTATTAACTTTTTTAAAATGATGAGATTTTCCATGCTCTTTTAAAACATGTTGGGCCATTGTCTAATTTTTTTAATAATTAATTACATATTCAGTATATTTTTTTATAAATCCTTTTTTACTAACTTTTCATACTTTTTGCAATCATAAAGTAATTGTTTATCTTATTTTCTTTTTCAAGTAATTTTCTTCCTCACTTGAAGATATGCTCTCTTCTTCTTCTTCTCTAGTCGTCATATAGAAGAGTCCATTATTTTCTTTCTTTTTACTTGTGATGATTTCTTTTGACTTATTCAAAAATATTTTGAAAGACTTCATCTTTTTCTTATTGCACTTTTTATTTATTTCTTCATAATTGACCCTTCATAAGTCATCACTAACTTATGCCAAATTTTATAAGTTATTTTTAAACTCTTAATTTTATTAAATTTTGTATTATTCAAAATATACTGAAAAATATTTATGATTTTATCATTTAACTATAATTTGTATTTAATTTTTTATTTTTTACAAACTAATTTACGTAAAAAAAATTTATTATATGAGTTGTTTTCTATAAGAATATTAAAAGAAGTTTGTATTATTTCTCAATTCCTCTATTAATTGATTTAAATAATTAGTTATTCTAATATTTCAATAAAGATAAAAATTAACACAAATATGTGGAGGCTTATAGTTAGTACCATCTTTGACCAAACTTGTTGAAAAATAATTTAAGCTATGGATAACTTGAAAATTTTCTTCTAACAAAAAGAGAAATTTGTTATGATATCAATTGAAGTTTTGTTTAGTAAGTCTATGATGAATAATTTTAAATAAAATTTTTTATTTCTTACAAAAAATTTAAAAAAATTGTTTAAATGTTTTTGAAAATGTTAGAATAAATTTTTAAAAATGGCTTCGTATAAATTAAAATTTAATTTAAAAGATATTAATTTTTTATCAATATGTTCATATGAACATTATGAAATAAAAAAATCAACAAGAAAAAAATACCTATAAAACTTTTTTAGGTGATACGATTTAAAACAAAAATTTACCAACCAACATTAAAAATAAGTAATAACAAATAATCAATATAAGCCTTGTGTTAAGAGAATGATAAGCTAAATCATTACAACAATGAAACAAAAGAAAGATAATAATACAACCATAGAATAACATGAAATACTAATAGATGAAACATTATAGGCAACATAAAATTAGACAAGATTAAAGAGGTTTAAGTATCTTGACTAAATCAAATAGGAATAACAAAAATTAATAACTTTGTTAATTTGAGAAGACACCACTTTTAGGAATTTTAGGACTAATAGAAATAGTGTATGGATGTCAAGATGGTCACAGGCTAGAAATGCCTTCAATGTCATGGCTTAAAAATTTTTGTAAAATTGTAAAAAGTTCGTCAAACCATGTTATTTAAAAATTCTATTATATATAGCAAGTTTTTGCCAACTAAAAGT
Source organism: Vanilla planifolia (assembly GCA_023846275.1). NCBI lineage: Eukaryota > Viridiplantae > Streptophyta > Magnoliopsida > Asparagales > Orchidaceae > Vanilla > Vanilla planifolia. The sequence goes on along the minus strand of JAIUJO010000156.1, from coordinate 756,465 downwards.
ACTTATCAAATTGGCAAAATTACTTTATTATTCTTGCTATTTTGTATTATTAATAAAAAATAATTATTTAAAAAAACTATTATAACAGCTTCAAATAACTACTAAAAGAGCTATTTTGCATGTGCTTCTTTATCAAAATGATTTAAAATATTTGACTATGAAAACGACATGACGATGGATGAGATTTGATTGGTGTTATTTAGAAATAGGATTTCATTGGTTTGAATCATAATCAATCGACTAGATTTCAATCCTATTTGTAGGACAAGCATAGATAGTGGAATGTGAACATGCATGATGGAATGGAGAATATTATCTCTCTTCACAAAAATGGGGAGGTTATGGGATCATTCAATCATGAAATTATGCGACCATACAATTTTGGCTACTACTACGATTGAGAACAAAAATGCAGAAAAATATAGTTTTGATTGTCATACATTATGAAGGCAAACAAATTGTTTTGTTTGCAATTCTTTGCATTATCCTCTAAATAACCAAATTTGGGCTTGGCTACCATCTAGTTCGGTCGAGAAGTCATCACCCATGATGCTAATAATGAACTATAAACTATATATGATGATACAATAATAATAACTTTATCTAGTAATTGTATAAACTATTTTCACAACCCTAATTAGTATTATAGCTAGTTGAAAGGTTTATGGACATGCATTCCCATCCTTTTAATAGCATCCAACATGTTTTAGGCACTGTTGAGACTAATGGTTCCTATTACTAAAAATTAATATTTTTTATGAGTAATGAATTATTGCAATTCTAATATATAGTTCATAAAAGTTATTGAAACAATAGCAAGATATAATTAAAGAATATTTCAATATAGTCAAAGAGAATAGATTAAGTCATGAAACATGTAATGTGAGTGGAACCTTATACATTTAGCTCAAGACACGTAAAAGTATGACATTTGTTTAATTTACTTTGAATTGAAGTGTATAATGAAAACAATCCTTTATTTTCAAACATCAAATAATTATTTTAAGCATATTTTTGCTAGGCTATCTTAGACCGCTAACTATTTTGACTGAACAAACTCTTGCTTTAAAAACGTTGCCTCATTTAATGTATTTATATAATTAGAAACATGTAATACACTTTTTTGTACTACAATCATGAACGTAGTAATCTTATCTAGTTTTGGTTTGATTATAATTCTATAATATGAAGCATTTTAAATAGAATTTTTTATCAAAAATTAATATCATTCCTTTTTTTCAAGAAGCTTTTTTTTTTCTTTCCTACTTTGAAACAAATTTATATGCTTGTAGTTATTATCTAAATGTGCAAGTAAAAGTTTTGAATTGATTATGATAGTGTTATCATGGTAAAAGAGAAAAACTATTCTACATAATAACCCTACAATTTTATGTTTATATAATAGTATGGTTTGTCACACTTAGGATGAGATAATCTTTCGTACTAGTAGCAATTAAGATTAAATGTAACATGTCATACAAGATTCTTAATATACAGAAACCATGTTTCACATTAGTCTTTTATGCTCAGTGCAAAATGTATTTCTAACTTTTTTATTTATAATAACACAGTTTTAACACTTGTATTCTGATTTCTTTTTAAATACTATGACATTTTTGAATATGTTAAGAATTTTTTAATTCATTAATCTTTATCCTTTTGACTACTCTAAAGGTTTTGTTTATGAAAATTTTTTTCCGGCATTTTGAAAAATCATGCTAAATAATTCGAAGTTCATGTACATTTAGTAAACCTCACTATGTTCTTTTCTATTTTCTAAAAATTTTTAATTATATTATTTAATGGAATATGAATTTTTTCTTTATTATGGTACAAATTTGTGGACCTTTATGTCAAATTTAATGTGTCTTGACATTTACTTTAATTTTTAACATTTAAATTTATTTTTTATTTCAATTATTTTTTATTTTAACTTTAAGGCACTTCAATTTATTTTTGATAATTTATTCGTACAAGTTTATCATTTGAAATGTCCAAAAAAATTATATATTTTTTATTTTTAATGTTAAGTTTTTAATTTCTTTGATATGGTTCTTATATGTAACGAAACTATTTTCAATGATTTTTTTTGTTATTTTCCTTAATTTAAGTATTTATCCAAGAAATATAATGCTATGTCTATACACAAAAAATTTGATGAAAATTGGTTTGTTCATAAAGCTTGGATTGCATTAAAAGAAATTTTTCATAAGAAAATACATTCCTTTGATATTTAAAAAATTTTATTTACATTAAATATATTTTATGACTTATATTTAGGCGATAAATATTTGTTAAATTTTAATTGCAAAAAAATATATTTTAACAAACCATAGAATGTTTGTTTTCATTTTCACTAATTGATTTCATTATTATAAAAAAAAATATTTTTGAAGGGAAAATTTTTTCTCTAAGAGATATAAAACAAAATGGTAATATACAATATTAAATATGTTAAAAGCTTTGTACAATACTAGTCTTTTTTTTTTTTTGAAAAGGATATATCATTATATCAAAAGTGGCAATGTCACATAGGTTTTATAATAAGATCCTCAAGGGAGATCAAACTAAAAATCAGACAGCATGAGTTTGAGAAGAGGCTGGGGAAGAGATCCCCGAGGAACCCAAACAAACTCGTGTTGACAAGCAACACGGGCAACCCAGTCGGTAGGCTCGTTCTCCTCCCTGTGGATATGAGAGAACCAGAGAGCCTCCATGTCCCTAACATACTGAAGAGTAGCAGCAAACACCCCCTCCCCATTAGGGTTGGAAACCATGTCCTGAGCCACCTGAAGCACAGCCAAGGTGTCCAACTGGACCTCCAAAGCCCGATAGTGGGAAAGAGATCCCCTAAGAAGGTCGAATGCCAAAAGAATGGCATTGACCTCCATCATATCAGCAGCCACTGAGATCATCCTCTTGCCAGCAACCATGAGAGGTCTACCCAAGCAGTCTATAACAACCACACCAAGACAAGCCATGTAGTCACCAACCGCAGCATTACAATTGACTTTAATCCATCCTGTTGGGTGGGAAGCTAACCATGCGTGACAAGCAGATCCGAAGATCTGCTAGGATTCCCGCTGGACAGGGATGAATAGACAAGATGCCTCCTGAGAGCCGTGCTCACCTCAAACCTGATTGTCCTTGACAACGAGCAGGGCATGGGCACATAGCTATTGTGTTTGAACGCATTCCTCCTCGACCATATGTAGTACATGGTAGTGGCGAGCGTGGCCGCGGGATGCACACCGTCGTTGCGACGCACAACCGGTGATCCCATAAGCCGGAAAACCTGGTCCAATGTACCATGCTAGTCGCCAAAAGCAATGCTAATATTGAATAATAAGTAAAAAGTAAACAAGAAAATAAAAAAGGAATTAAAAACAAAGACCATCATTGGTATAATATTATACTAAAAAAGTTCTTAATAAATGTGTTCATAAAAATAAAAATTGTGAAACCAACCAAGAATTAAATATGATCTAAAGAAAAATAGACCAATGTTATTAAAGCTCGTAGGATAAACTATTGTAAATCTTTTTTTGGTAATTAAATCATAAATATTATTTTATTAAAAATCTTTAAATAGAATAAAATGAGTTAGTTAATAAAAAAACTTTTAACATTTAGAAACATTCCAAATATATTCTTAAAATTGTCATTTTTAAATAATAATAATAAAAATATGTTGACGTAGATGTAGAATGTTTTGAGCAATGTAATGGAACCTAACTATTATAAGAATTACAACCTTGAACATTTAAAAAGTCTCATTATCAAGAAAACATATAAAACCCAACATAGATAACAAACTATAAAACTACAAAAACTTTGTATTTTAAAAGAAATTAAAAATTGTGCATGTAGGTACAATAATGACAATAAAATAGAAATATTTATAAAAAATGTGTTCGTTAGATAGTAAAAACATTTCAATATTTAAAATAAATTGGGTAACATGTTAATGACAAATATATTACAAAAACATAATTTGAACTTTTCCCAATAAAAATTTTCACAAAAAATTATAAAGAAAATTATCTTGAGAAAAATAATTTTAAATGTTCAGATGAAATAGCTTAATAATATAAAATAATATGTTAAAAAAGTATTGAAATAATTTCATTGAATGATATTATGTGCAAAAGAAATATTGAAAAAAAATTCTATGAAATACATAATTTAAAAAAGTATTTAAATATTCATGCATTATTAATTAATTGTTGCTTAAAAACAATACGAGAGATAAAAAAATGCATGAAATTAGTAAGATAATAAAAAACCCTAACATTTAAAATTAATTGGATAACACATCAAATTAAACTTCTATAAAATATAAGGAGTATTCAAAATTATATTTTAGGAAAGATTTTTTTATTTTAAATTAGTTTAACAAATTTTTCGTTATAATTAAAAATCTAAAACAATTAAAATTTATAATTAAATACTAAATAATAATTTAAAACAATCATTGAGATAGCCAAATAATTAATATATGATAATGTTAAAAATACTTATATGGTTTGGTAACAAAATACTTTGTTAATAACAAAAGATAAACAAACTTCAATTAATATGTAAAAAATTTCAACAAATTACAAACATAAAAGAAATTCACTAAGATATCACATACTCAGAATACTAGAAATTAATTACACATTTCATTTACCAAAACATCCTCATAATAAGAGTTTTAAAATATTTCATGAAAAACAAATCGACAAATGAATAGAAATACAAAATCTTTGCTATAAGATAAAAAAACGTTGAGAAAGATTCGAAAACAAATATGGACATTTGGCTGACCTTTAACTATTCTTATGATAAATATAGAAAAGACATGTGGCTGCTTAGATTAGCCGTTTCTATTGTCTATCATATAAAATACTGGGTTTTAAAAGATGTTGTATGATTAGATTGTACAGTATATTTCAAAAGAACTTTACAAAATAAAGATTAATAAGGACAAGTGCAACAATAATTCACCCAAAAATTGATACACAAAAAATACTTAAATTTTAATAATTACACATAATTTAGGCTGAAAAATGTTTCTTAAGATGATATTAAAGAAAGAAAAACCTTAACGATATTAAATAGAATACTATATTATAATCATTACAAGAAAATAAAAATTATGTATATTTATATAAAACTATAATATAAAATATAATTTACATAAATAATAAAAAATATCCTTATCAATTAGTCATGAATATGTCGTTATCAAAAAAACACAAAATAATAGTAGAATGATTAAGAAGTTTAATATTTTCATTAACACAAAATTAGTTTTTTACATCAATAGAATATTTTTCCTATTTTTTTTAAAAAATTTAGTCGAAATAATAAATTTAAAAAATTATAGTTTTTATTATTATTAAAATATTGAATTTTAGTTTTTATTCTTGATCTTTTAAAAAATTGTTTTTATAATAGAAACCTAAAAAACTAAATTAACATAATAAAAAAATTTTAAAAATGTAAAAACTAAGCATATAAGATGTTAAATAAAAATAAATATTCAAAACGTTATGTATAACACTAATAGAATGTATATTGAAATTATAAACTTGCTAAATTCAATATTGCAATTTATTAAAACAAAATAACATAAGATCATACTTAATGATAGCTACTACATTTAGATTGCTTGCATGAAGTATCTATCCACTCTATTTGTTTTTGCATATCTTAATGTATCATATTTATATGAGGAAAACATTACAATATAGGATTAGATAAATCGACGTAAGCAAATTATTTAACTTGAGATAATATTGTATGATGTTTGTGAGTAGCATAAAAAAAATTTTACAAGAAGCTAAAGTTCGTAATCATGAATGATTGTATATGCATTAAAAGAATACAAACAAAAATAATTTTGAAAAGATTAACTATTGTAACAAATGCCCAATTCCTCAAATAAAACCATATGTAAGTTCATATCATAAAGGTACGACGTTAATAATTAATTGGTACATTAGGAACTTATCTATATGTCATTTGTAAGATTGATCAAACTTGTACAACTATGTGTTATACTCTTATGACTATGCATATTTCAACGTAGTTAATTTGATTGTACTGGTATGACTTTGAGATCACATTAGCTTACATAAGTTATCTGACTTATAATTTAAGTTGTTAACACTTAGCATATAACAACTTATTGTACATTGAAAAAAATGTTATCATACTTATATAACACTAAAAATTTTACATCACATACTTAAAATTTGTTAGTTTAAACCTTATCTAATCTTATAAAGACAATATTATATGATTTGTATGACATTATTTTGTATGAATCTCTAATATTACACACTTTAACACATTTCTTTGGAAGCCATTTAGTGTCAAAGCATGATACGAATATGAAAATAGTACAAATAGTGCAATTGATGCAAATCACTCATGGTCACATTCGACTTATGTTTCATTTAATGCCATAGATATAGATCATATGATAAGATAATTGAAAGATAAAAATGTGAAAAGCATAGGTAATATGCAATTTTACTACTTTTATAAATTATTGTAGTTCATCAATTTAACAAACAAAATGAAAATAATAAATATCTATTAAAGCATATTTATATGTTTATAACATGTATGAAATGCATGCTTTATTTTCTCCCAAATTCAAAATTTATGAGTGAAATAATACATCCATATTTGTCATATCAAGATAAGGGGATAAGCTTTATAATTCTAACTAAAATAAAATGCACATTATGAATCTTAGATTGGGAACTAGTCCACCAAGTGCTAAGGAAATGACTCCTTATTGTAAATGTTCGGCCACGCTTGAGTAAAGCTACAAACAGTTGTTGACATATTTTCACAAGTGAGTTACATTATAAAATACTTGATCAAGATAATAAAGAGAACATTTAGAACATTTTTTATAATAAAAAAATGGTACATATCAAAATGACACATAATGCCTACCAAAACCCAAAAAAAATAAAAATATTGAAACATAAAAAATAAATATTTAATTGAATAAAGTTTAAGAAAATTATGCTTGAGTCTCTTTGTATCCTAAAGGTGTAACTTTCAAAAAAAAAGTTATCTCAATTTTTCAAATTTTTTGCTCTAATTTGACAATATTACTATGAAAATCCAGTTCTCTTTTCGTTTGACACTTACTTCACTTTGTTTTGGTTATATTACACAGTTTGAATTTATCTTTAAAATATAATAAATATTCACATATTATTAAAACACAATTTATCTTTATTTATGCTTTTTTATCTCAGTAATTTTAAGTAAATAGAAATTAGGCTACATCAGTAGAAACAAACATGTTAGGTTAGCCATTATGAGCTATATCAAATTAATTTTTTTATAATTTTAATAGATTTTACGTTAAAGATTTTTGGATCACTTTACAAGTTATTTTTAATTTTTTTCTTTTGCAAGTGATAATGTAGATATTGATCTCATGTGTATTTAGGAATTCAATTTTCTCATATAATTTATCTCATTTATGAAAAGTTTTCACTATCTTTTTGTAATACTTTTATCCTACTCTAAAAGACTTTTACATAACTTAATTTTTGTTATATTGCATTTCTCTATTTTACTTATTTTTATCTTTAACATATATTAAATATTGAAAATAAAAATTTGTTGTTATTTATAATTGTTAACAATGATGACTTGTTCTAATTCCAAAGGAGGTCTAACCAAGAAAAAAACACATGTTGTAAGACCCTCCTTCATGAACTTTATCCTAGAAAATCTAATTTTTTTGTTTTTTATTAATTCGACAAGCTTCATATGGACTTTTAACTTGTAACTTATTTGATGATTAAGACACTCTCAATCTTCGAAGTATCTTTGATTGCAATTTTTTGTATAATTTCTTTCAGTTGATCAAATGTTTCATTTTAATTTGGTTATCTCACTTTGCTTCAATATATTTTTTAACATTTAAATATTAATTAGTTATAATTTTTTCTTATTACATTTGCAATTCATATAAATTCTAAACAAGATCCAATTTGAAAAATTGAGATTTCGTTTGAGTCGCCTGACATGGCTTAACAAATTAGTTTATATTTATATTTTCAATTTATACCTTATTTGATGATCAAGGAGGTCATACTTGATCATTTTAGTGCCTTGGAATTTAACATTACTGTGTAATTTATTTTATTGATTCAAATATTTTACCTTGACAATGCTTTATTACTGCATAGTCATGTTCTCTTCTTATGTGACTTTATGATCTTTATGATCTAGTTATTTTACATGACATAAGTTTATCTTTTTTTACTAAATACTTACCTAATATTAAGTAAAAATTGTTAATTATTTAAATTTGTTTACTTTAGTCATTCATAGTTATTTCAAATGAGTTCCATTGGTAACGATACAAACATCATCAGACTCATCCCTCTAAGCTCTATAAAGTGTGAAATTTTTGTTAAAATTTTTAAATATATTGTTTCCTAGGATTTTAGAAAGCTTTATAAGACATTTTTATTCATGTCAAATTTGATGATCCAAGTTGCTACCGTTTGCCACCTTTCTAACAAGGAATGAACATTTCATATGTAATATATCACATTTCATCAAAAGGTTTTACTTTGACTTTGTTATATTATTTCACATGTAATATATCACATTTCATCAAAAGGTTTTACTTTGACTTTGTTATATAATTATGCAACTATAAATCTCCAAAAGTATCTCTTTTTTATTTCCTTTGTTTAGTTATACTACATTTCTTCATATATCTCATTTCCCATTAAACATATATTTTCTTAATATTTAAATAATAATTTTCATTTATTTGTCCACGTTTGCTTTTTTAGAAGTAAATCGAAACAGGCTCCAATGGATTGGATACAAATTAATTTGAACTCTTCTTGATGTGATTCATTCAATGAAATATTTATTTGTAAATTTTAAAATAATTTTTTAGAGATTTCAAACACTTTACAAGATATTTTTATTTAAACTTGATTTGATTGTTAACATTGTTATACTCAATATCCTCAGTATTTTTTTATGTAACTTTCCCACATAATTTATATCATCCCTTGAAATTTTTTGCTTTGATTTTGTTAAATTTTTGCCATCTGTAAAGTTCCTCCTGTGTAATGTTTTATCATTTTTTTTCTGCTACACTACATTGGTTCAAATTTTTCATTTCCTCTATAATATATATTTGCATATTATTTAAGAAATAATTTATAAGGCTTTTTTTCTTATTTACTATGTTAATTCATAGTAACTCTAGACTAGCTAATGTGTAAAATATATATTTACCTAATAATAAAAATATTCTTTTTAATATTGTAAATATTTTATTTTATTGTATTTTCTCATGTTTAATTGAACAATTTGATTCCTACCATATTTGATAATTATGGATGTTATACTTGATCTTGTTATTATCTCGGAATGTATTTTTCTTAAATAATTATTCATTTAAAGACATATTTTACCATTATTTTGTTATATTGCATTCGTTCAATTTTTCTTATTTCGACTACAAAATGTTTATATAAAATTAAATAATTAATTTTTTTTCATGTCCTTATTTATATTGTTAATTAATAATAACTTTAAATGAGGATTGATTTGGAAAAAACAAATGTCATTGCATTAATGTATACAAGACTTACCCAACTAAATTGTTTTTTAGATTTTTTAATATACATTTTCTATTTTTTTAGCATGTCTTATTAGTCATTTTAATTTGAATATTGTTTGACGTTAAAGATATTGTGCTCAATCGTCTTAATATCTTGGAATGCAACTTTTTCAAAAACTTTATCTCATTTGTTAAAATTGTTTTCTTTGATTTTATTGTATTTTTATGAAACTAAAATTTTCTTATCGTGTAACATTTACATCGGTTTTCTTTCGTTATATTAAATTATTTTGATATATATAATTTCAACTTTAATATATAAACTAATTATTTAAAAAAAGTTTGGAGTTATTTACCTTTATTTTTCTTGTTAATACACAGTTATTCTGATGATATCTGATGAGGTAAACTAAATGAAGATTGACTCATCTTGATGAGCTCTATCTAGAATATTTATTTTTAAATTTTTTAATATTTTATTTTTGTGGGTTTTGGTAATCTTTATTAGATATTTCATATCATGCTATAATAAAAAATCAAGGATGTTAAATGTGACCTTCTTTCCTATGTAGAATTAAAATAAATATGTAATTGATGCCATTTCTTCAAATTTTTAAATTTTTTATCTTATGAACTTTATGATACTTTGGTTTGATGATATTACTTTATCGAAATATAACTGATTTCAAATATAATATATAATTTTTAAACATTAACATAATCTTTTTTTAATTTATGCATAATTAATTTTTTGTTTTATAGATGAAACCAACACCAGTGGACTCATCTTAGAATGTTGTATCTTATTAAATATTCAATTTTATAGTTTAAAATATTTATATTCTATAATTATTGTATCCTCTAAAATAGCTTTTGATTAACACCTAATTTGATGAATTGGGATGTTACACTCAATGTACTTTCTATTTTGGTATGCAACTTTTCAGTATATATTTCTTATTTATTGAATCTTTTGCTTGACTTGGTTGTACTACTAAATTACTCTAAATCTTATCTCATGTGACTTTTACAACACTTTGTTTTGGTCCTAATAGATTGCGTGAATTTATTAGATTTCAACTTTAAAGCATATTTACTTAATATTAGATATGATACTATATTTTTATTTATGCTTATTTACTTTCGTAACTCAGTGACACAAAATGATGTCACACAAAGATGAAACAAATGTGGTTAGAATTGTCTCATTTAGCTCTTATTTAATTAAATATTAAGTTTTTAATTTAAAAAAAATTATGCTCTTAGAATGATTAGAAATACTTTTATATTAGTACAAATTTTATATCTATTTTCCTAAAATAAAAAATATTTTTTTTATTCGTTCTCGTTTATGTTGGTTAATTGTATTATTCTACATATGGTCAGATTGGGACAAAAAAGATGTCATTCGTCTTGTTTCAATGAGTTTTATCTAATTAAAAATTTATTTTTATATTTCTAGTTTTTAGCAAAGTTTATCAGCTATTTTTATCTTTATCTTATTTGATGAATGAGGATGTTACATTTGAACACTTTATGTCTTATAAAATAATTGTGTCATATAATTTTCATTATTTCTTTAAAATTTTAACATTAACTCGTTTTATCACTAATGTATACTTCTTCAATGTTATAAAAATAATTTATTATTTTTTTTTATTATTAGGTAATTCACTATAGTTCAAATTATGGTCCAGTTGAGATGCTACAAATCTCATTGGAGCTAGATTGATGATCTCTATTTAATTAAATTTTCAATTTAAAAAAATTAAATATTTTATTTTCATCACTTTTCTATATGTTTTGGAAAATATTTTTTTCCTGATATTGTGAATGAGAATGTTTCTTTTGGATTTTTTAATATAAATCTCTAGTACTATTTATTTCATCTCTTTGAATATTTTATTTTTATTTGGTTATATTTGTAGGCAACTCTAAATATCTTCTTATGTTCTTTTCAATGACTTTAAATTGATTGCATTACATTATTTTAATTTTAATAATTTTACATTTAATGTTCATTTACTTAGTATTAAATTCATGAATTATTACCATTTATGCTTATCAATTTTGGTAATCTAGTGTAATTCCGAATGAGTCCAATGGAGAAGAAAAAAATATCATTGGATTCATCTCAACCACCTCAATCAAATTAAATAAATTTCTATAGTTTTAATAAATTTAATTTTCTTTGATTTTTGCATTGTTTATGAGTTCTTTTTAATATATAATTTAATGATAAAAAACACTACACTCGATCTTCTGACTTTGCTATAATGTAACTTTTATTTTTATTATTTTGTCTTATTTTTTAAACTTTTTTGCATTCATGTGGTTTTATTACTACAAAACTCTTATTCTCCAATTATGAGACTTTTATATGGCATTGATTTGGTCACATTACATTTCTTTAATTCATCTTAATTTTCTTTAATGCATATTTACATAATATTAAAATAATAATTGATTGTTAGTTATTTTTATTTTCCAGTGTAATTCTTTGTAATTCTAAAATTTATACATTCATGGAAAAACGAGATGATCTTGATCATACTAAATATTAATTTTTATATATTTTGAGTTAATTTAGTTTTTAGCACCTTGGCATTTTAATGGAGAAATTTCAAATTGTTTCTAAATTTATAATTAAAGATGTTATAACCAGTCTCCTTTTTGTTGTGGAATGGAAGTTTCTTACAAAATTTATCTCATGTTTCAAATTTTTTACTTTGATTTGGTTCTTCTACTATGCAACTCTTAATCTCCCCTCGTGTGACATTTATTTGATTTTTATTTAGTTATATTACATTATTTTAATTTATCTCATTTAATAATTAATATATTTAATAAATATTTAAATTTTAATTTATTATTATTAACGGCTATTTACAATGTTAATTCATAGTAATTCGAGATGATTTTTGATCGAGGTAAAACAAATATCATTAGACTCAATTTGAGTAGGTCTTTCAATTTAAATGCTCATCCTTATATCTTAAAATTTTTTAGTTCATAAGGATTTTGCAAGTTCTATGAGACATTTGTTTAATATATTATTTAATGATTGATGCATTACAGTTCATCTTTTTGATATCTTTGAAAGCAAGTTTCTCATATAATTTATTTCATTTGCTCAAAATTTTTTATTTGGCTACGTTAATACATGACTCTTATTCCCCTTTACGTGACTTTAACGTTACTTTTATTTTGTTATATTAATAGCTCCAATTTTGTCTATTAATTCTTTAACAAATGTGTAGTTAATACTGAATTAATAATATAATATTATTAATGCCTATTGATTATGACAATTTATAAAAATTTTAAACGAAGCCTATGTAGATGAAATAATCAACGTTGGACATATTTTCCAAACTAAATCCATTTAAATATTTATTTTTGTATTTTTACATATTTCATTTACTTGAGCTTTGGCATACTTGATAATATATTTCAATAAATACAAGATTTCTTAATTGAGGATGTCACACATGATCTTTTAAGTATCTCAGAATGGAACCTTCCCATGAAATTTACCTCATTTCTAAGACTTTTTTACTTTGACATTATTATATTTCATTGCTTTTATTTATCACAATTTAACTATAACATATATTTGATAAGAATTGAAATAGTAATTTATTATTATTAAGTCTTAGTTCCTTTTTTATTTTTTACTTAATTCGAAATGATATCCTTTTAAGATGAAACAAACAACATTGGAATTGTCCCAATGATCTCTATCCAATTATGTATTGCTTTAATATTTTAATTTCTAATATTTTTTATTTATTTTATACAATATTTTAATGATGAACTAATTTTATTATCTAAGATACTGAGCTATATCTCATTACCATCTCAAAATGCACCCTCCTATTGCAGTTAATATAATTTTTTTAAATGTTTTTGTATGATTTTATTATAATATATGAAACTCAAATTCTATTTTCCACTATCCTTTATATCAATTTTTTTGACTGTATTATTTTACTTCAATTTGCCTTATTCTAGTTTAAATATACATTTACTTTCTATTAAAATGGTAATATTTTATTTTTTATGATTATCATTTTTAGAAATTTAAAGTAATTCCAAATCAGATCTAATCAAGAGGAAACAAACATTGTTGGACTTCTTGAGAAGAGTTATATCCAACTAGTATTCATTATTATGTTTTTATAATATATTATTTTCTTAGGTTTTGTACTAATATATGAGACATTTTGGTTCATTCTTTTATTTAACAAATGAGGATATTACATTCAATCTTCTTTCTATAATAGAATGCAACTTTCCTAAATAAAATCTCTTCTTCAACTCTTCACATTTCTTTTGTTATTTTACAGTGTAACTGTAAATCTCCACTCGTGTAATATTTACATTGGTTTAATATGGTTATATTATATTACTTCAATTATCATTTTCAATTCTCATTTTAGGTTTATTATACACTTATTTAATATTATAAAAATAATGTATTATATTTATGGCATTTCTTTTGTATTTTGTAGTTATTCCAAATGATTTCTAAACAAGATCGAGTAAAAGGTCATTAAACTAGTACTAACGAGTTATATCCAATTAAAATATTTTCTTTACATTTTTCAATATTTATTTTTTTCAAAATTTTAGGCACACGTTGCAAAACCGTTTATATCTTTCCAAATTTAATAATAGAATCATTATGCTCAGCGTTCGAAGTATATTGGAGTGCAACTTTCATGTGAACTTTATCTCAATCCTTCAAAAGTTTTTCTTTAATTTAGTTATATTACAATGCTTTAATTTTTCTTATTTTAGTACTAATATATAATTACTTAACAAAAATAATAATATATTATTATTTAATTTTTTTTTTACTTTTGTAGTTTGTAGTAATTCCCCAAAAAGGTTTGATTGAAGCAAACAAACATCATTGTACTTGTCTTAATGAGTTATACAAAATTAAATATTTTTTTTGATATTTTTGAATATTGTAATTTTTAGTGCTCTTTCCACATTTCATGAGAAGTTTTGACTCACACATATTGTTGATTAACGATGTTACAAACAATTTCATTTCTTCTAATTTTTTTTCTTTTCTTTTGCTATGTTAATTTAAAACACTTCTTCTCCTTTTATCGAACCTATATGTTACTGTAATTTGATTTTATTACAAAACCTTAATTTATCTCATTTAAGTTTCAATATATGTTTGCTTGATGTTAAATATAAATTATTGTTATTTATGATTATTTATTTTTGTAATTTGTAGCAATTTCGAACATGGTCAAATAAAGAATATACAAATGTTGTGCAACTCATTTGGATGAGTGCTAGCAAATTAAATATTTATTTTTTTGTTACTAAATTTTTTTCTTGGAGATTCAGCATACTTTATGAGATATTTTGATTAGTAGAATACTTGATTAAGGATGTTGTACATTATATCCATAGTATCATATAATCAAAGTTTTCTTTTATTTGCTTACTATACTACATCACTCTAAATCTATTCTTTAGTCATGTTTACGTCACTTTAATTTGGTTAACAGTACTTCTATTTATTTTTATTTTTCTTTAATAATTTTTATTTAAGATTAAAATGTTAATTTTTTATTTATTTTTTCTTATGTTTCGGTAATTGGTAGCAATTCAAACTAATGTCTCATAAAAGCAAAATAAATATCATTGGACTCACCTAGGACAATGCTATTCAAATAAATATTTTTAATAATTTTAAATCCTTTATTTTTTATGGATTCAACATAGTGTAGGAGATATTTCGTTTGTCCAAGATTTGTGAATCGAGGATGTTGTACTTGATCGACTTAATATCATGGAGTAAAACTTTGCCATACAATTTCACTCATTTCTTTGACATTATTTCTTTTATTTTTTTAATTATAATAAATCTATTATTCTCCTCTCACGTGACCTCCATGTCACTTTTATTTGATTTTATTACATTTCCTTAATTTTTCTTTTTTTGGTTTAATGATGTTAATTTAATATTAAAATAAAAGTTCATTATTCTTTATATGCTTTTACATTAGCAATTCATATTAATTCTGAATGAGGCTGTTTCAAAGGAAATGAATGTTGTTGTCCTATTCATGATGATTTTTAACCAATTAAATTTTATATTTTATATTTTAAATCTTACTTGTTTTGAACATTAAGGATGTTGTACTTAATCTTCTTACTATTTTAAGTCAGAATATTCTAGTAATCTTCATCACATTTCTTTGAATTTTTTGTTTTTATTTAAACTATATTACTACATTACTCTAGATATCCTCTTGTGTTAAATTTACATTATTTTGATTTTATTATATCACATTCCTTTAATTTGTCTCATTCAAAAATTAATATGTTTTTATTTAATGTGAAAATAAGAATTT
This sequence comes from Vanilla planifolia, assembly GCA_023846275.1. Classification (NCBI taxonomy): domain Eukaryota; kingdom Viridiplantae; phylum Streptophyta; class Magnoliopsida; order Asparagales; family Orchidaceae; genus Vanilla; species Vanilla planifolia. The sequence continues at coordinate 740,463 of JAIUJO010000156.1, read as the reverse complement.
TGTATCATTTATTATCATTTAATTTGATGACTTGAAGTAATTCAAGACAAAGTCTTGTGAAGACAACAAAACATTATTTGCTCGTCTCGACAAGCTTTATTACATTAACTACTCATTTTAATAGTTTTTATTACTTTTTACGCTATGTTTTAACATTCATTATGAAGCAATTTCATTAATGTCTTATTTGATGATCAATGACCATACACTCAAATTGTTTGGTATGCCTGAACACAACATCCTCATGTAATTTATATTGTTTTTTCAACCATTTTGTTTAGGTTTGCATATATTGCTTCACTTTGTCTCATCTCAACATTTGTTTGTATTCACTTATTATTATCATAATAATTTTATTTTATTTACTATTATTTGCTCTTGTAATTCACAATAATTCCAAGGAGGCCTATTTGAGATCAAAAAAATGTCATTAGACTCATATCAACAAGTTATACCCAATTAAACATACTTTCTTGCCTTTTTAAATATATTATTATCTAAACTTTTGGCTTATTTTATGAGATATGTAGATTTGTGCATGATTTGATGATGGACATTACCCTCGATCTTCGTTGTATATTTAAACACGCTATCTCAAATGATTTATGTCATTTCTTCAATTTTCCTTTTTGACATAGTTATAATATCATGTAACCATAAATCTTCTATCGTGTGATCTTTAACTCACTTTTATTTTGAGATGTTATATTGCTTTCATTTAACTCATTTCGACCTTAATATATATATATGTATATATATATATATATATATATATATATATATATATATATATATATATATATATATATATATATATATATATATATAATTACACAATACTAAGGTAATACTTTTAAATTATCTACATATATCACTTTTGATAATTTTCTACAATTCCAGAATGGGGCTCATGAAGGAAAAAAACATCATTGAACTTGTTTCAACAAGCTCTATCCATTCAATTACTTATTTTCATATTTTAACATATTTTATTTTCTAGAATTTTGGCATTTTGATGATTTATCTGATTTGCATGTAATTTAAAAATCATGGATGTTACTTATTTTCACACTTCATCACATTAGTATTTTTGAATATAACTTTCCCATAAATTTTATCTTATTTCTCCAAATTTTTAGATTTAACTTTCCTAAATTACTATGAAACCATAATTCTTCTTAGTGTATCCTTTACAACACTTTAATTTTATTCTATTCAATGGCCTAAATATACATCATTTTAGCTTTATTACATATTTATTTATTATTAATATAATTAATTTTTACTTATGCTTTTTTATTTTATTAATTCACTATAATTCAAAATGAGTTGAATGGAATTCAAAAAAAATATTGTGGGACTCATCTTGATGAGCTATATAAAATTAAATATTTATTTTTATATTGAAAAATATTATATTTTATTGGATTTTGGAAAACTACATGAATAATTTTGATAAGAGACTTGTTGAACAAGGATTTTCACTAAATCTTTATAGTATCTTAGATTACCACTTGTTCATGAAATTTTTTTCTTTATTCAAATCTTTCACCATGATATCTTTATATCACTATAAAATTACAATTCTAATCTTTATATTACCATGATATCTTTATTATTATTATTCATTAGTATATATTTATTTAAAATTTTGAAAAATAACTTAAGTTTTTTTGCTTATTTAATTATATAAGTCATAAAAATTCAAAAGTATTTCTAATCAAAATGAAGCTAATAATGTGTCACTCATCTCGACGAGCTCTATTAATTTGAATTTCTTTTTATAAAATTTTAATATTTTATTTTCAAGGTTTTTACCGAGTTTACAAGGCACATTAATTTGTTACAAATTTGATGATCATGGATGTTGGACTCGATGACCTAAACATCATGGATTTCTTCTTTCTCAAATAGTTTCTTCCATTTTTTCAAATTTTTTATTTTTATTTGATTAAAACCTCTTTTTTTAAATATTTTATTTTTTGAGTTTTTTGATACTTTATGAGATATTTCAATGCATACATAACATTACAACCACATTTGCTACACTAACTCTCCTTAGTATTTTAGAATACAATTTTCACCTATAATTTATCACAGTTTTGCAAATTTTTTCCTTTCAATTGGAAAAATTACAAAGAAAATCAACTTATCCTTATCTGACTCCTTTACATTACTTTTGTTTAGTTGTATTACATTCCTTCAATTTATCTTATTCTAATAATTGACCAAAATTCTAAACGAGGTATTTTTGAGATGAATATAAATGTTGTTCTACTTGTCTCAAAAAGAATATCCAATTAAATATTCATTTAGATATTTTTACTATTTTTATTTTTTTATGCTTTTTTGATGTTTTATTCGATATTTTTGTTTGTGCAATATTTAATGATCAAAGATGTTATTCTTGATCTCCATAGTTTCTTTGAAAGCAACTTTCATGTACACATTAACTCATTTCTTCAAATATTTTTTTTATTGGTCTGCTTGGATCACTTTGTAACATTAAATCTCCTCTTCTGTGAGTTGTACATCACTTTGTTCTTGTTAAAGTGTAGCTTCAATTTATCTCATCTTGACATTACTATATATTTAATAATTATTAACATATTTGTAATAATTTATACTTATTTACTTAGAAAATTTATCAAAATTTTAAGTGAGGTGCAGTCGAAACAAAACAATTGTCGCTCAACCAACCTAAATTCTCCGATTTAATTAATTATTATTTCTTATATTTCAGAATATTTTAATAGTTTTTGCATGATTTATGACATGTTTCTATTCACACATTGTTTGATGGTAGCGGATGTTGCACAAGATCTCCCAAGCATTTCACAATGTTACTTTCACATTCAGTTTATGTCATTTTTTTCTAATATTTTACTTTGATTATTTCATAACTCTATATAACTCAAAAATGTTCTCTATCATAACCTTTACATTAATTTTAATTTGTTATGTTACATTTCCATAAATTATATCATTTAAGCTTTCAAATGTGTTTATTTAGTGTTAAAAGATAATTTATTATTATTTAAGTCTATTTATTTTTGAATTTCATGCTAATTTCAAACTAGGTCAAACTTACATTAAATGAACACAATTGGACCCGTCTACATGACGTAAATGAAACAAAAAATTCGTTTCCCTATTGATTAATATTTTATTTTCTTTGACTTTTGTAATCATTACAAAATATTTTGATTTTTATCTAATTTGTTGGTCAAGGATGATAGAGTTGATGTCCTCACTTTCTAGGAATGCAACATTCCAATACATGCCGTCTTATTTTATCAATTTTTGGGCATTTATTTTGTTATATTATAGTTAACGCAAAATATCATTTCATATGCCCATTACATTGATTTGAACTGGATGTGTTACATTCCTTGAATTTAATTCATTTCTATTTCAATATAATTTAAGCGATATAAAGATATTAATTTAATATTTTTTATATCTATTAATTTTGTAATTCACAACAAAGCCAAATAAAGACCAATGGAGACAAAAAGATAATCATTGTCTTCATCTTAATAAGCTATATCGAATTGAATATTCTCTTCTATTTTTTTAATATTTTATTTTCTAGCATTTTGGCAAATCTGATGACTTAATTTGATTTGCAGCATTATTGTTTGGGATATTATACTTGAACTATTTAATATCTTTGAATGCAACATTTTCATATAATTCTTTTAAATGTTTCAAATTTTTTCTTTGATTTGGTGTTATTACAATATGAATCAATATCTCATCACGTGTGACCTATACATGACATTTATTGTTTAATATTGCACAGCATCTATTTTTCTCATTTTATCATTAATACAAATTTACTTAATACTCAAAATAACAATTTTTTATTATTTATTTCTATTTAATTTTGTAATTCATATTAATTTCAAACGAAGTTCAATTGAGATAAAATAAATATTGTTTGACTCCACTAGATGAGCTTTGTCCAATTTAATATTTTTTTAATTTTAGAAAATTTTATTTTCATTTGTTTTAAAGTGCTTTATGAGTTATTTGTATTCATACCTAATTTTATGATTAAAGGCATTGCATTAAATATACTAAGTATTTTCAACCATTTTACTTTCTCAAATAGTTTGTATTATTTAATTTTTTTTATTTTGTTATACTACTAGATAACTTCAAATCGAATCTCGTGAGACATTTACAATGCTCTGAATTAGTTATATTATATTGTTTTAGTTTACAATATTTTAGGTTTAATATATAGTAATATATTAAATTAATATTAAGACAAAAATTTATTGTTATTTATACCTATTTATTTTTGGTTTTCATAATAATTTATTACACTTTACTAGATTATTATATTCACATAAATATTTATAATTAATTTTTTTAAAAATTCATTTTTTAGTTCTTGCTTACTTAAATGTCATTTCAATCTATACCTACTTTGATTATAAAGAATTTCACTATAAATCATCTTAGTATCTTTAAATATAATATTTATATATAATTTATCTTATTTCATCAAAAATTTTTCTTTGATTTGGAAAGTTACTACATACCCCTAAACCTTAAGTTGTGTGCCTTTTACTTTGCTACAATTTTGTTATATTACATTCCCTCAATTTATCTCTTTTCAAATTTAAAATATATTTACTTAATATTAAAAAAGATTAATATTATTTTTTCTTATTTACTTTTGCAATATGCAATAATTCAAAAGGAGAACTAATAAAGTGAAACAAACATTTTTCTACTAATCTAAATATTCTTTATTCAATTAAGTATTCATTTCTATATTTTTAAATGCATTCTCCCAAACTTTTAACAATTTTGACATGACTTTTTGTTTCATAGATGACTTAATGATTGACGATGTTAGAGTTGATCTCCTATGTTTTAAAATGCTCATTTTTCATTAAATTTATCTCATTTATTCAAAATATTTTCTTTTATTTGCTTATATTACTACACAACTCTAAATTCCTTTTATGTGACCTACATCACTTTTATTTCGTTGTATCTCATTTTCTCCATTTACCTATTTAGAAATTTTAATAAATACTTAGCATTAAAATTATAATTTATTTGCAATTATACTTGCATTATAATTTATATTCATTCCAAACAAGGACCAACTGAAATAAAATGGACAACATTACACTCCTTTAGATTAGTATTATCTAATTAAATATTTATTTTTATAGTTTTAAATATTTTTTTCAATAGCTTTATTGTACTTTATAAGGTATTTTGATTCATACAATATTTGACAAAGATATTATACTTGCGCTTCTTAATCCCATTGAATGTAAATTTCTCACACAATTTATGTCAATTTTTCAATTTTTTTTCCTTGACTTTGTTATATTACTATGTATTTATAATGTCTTCTCATGGACCTTTACATCATTTTGTTTTGGTTATGTTATATTACATAAATTTATTTTCTTTTGTGTTTATTAATTATTTACATAATATCAACGTAATAAACTATTATTATTATTTATACTTAGAAAATGTTTGTTTGGTTAAAATAGTGCTTCGAATTTTGGTTAGGTAATTTCTATCACTTAAAATATCCTTCTTATTATTGAATTCATCATGCTTACATTACATCAATGGTAAATATGAGGTGATGTCTTGAATTTTTTAAATTTATATACAAATCTAAAAAATTTTTCAATATTTGTCCATCTAAGCCAACTATAAATGAAGTTGATCAACAGGTTCGTAATTCTCTCTTAATTCTACTCTTTATAATAATAATAAAAATTGTAAGGATTATCTCTCTCAAAAATATTCACTTAATTTTTTCTGCCTTAATCTTAATCTTAGTTGGATATCAAAAAAATGTTTTCGATACATGAATTCCTACTATAAACATTTTAAAAGCTTTTATATATGAAAATATGAAATTGGTATTATAATATTTTATTTCTCCATCATTAAGGTTTTGTGCACAAGCATGCTATTTTTGAGGATGCATAGAATGGCCTTGGCTCAGTTTCTTTTATTTTTGTGTACTTTTCTTTATCATTGTAATAAACAATTAAACCTAGTTGTAGGATTTTCATCTTACCTTACTCTTCTATCATTTTTGTTCTCTTTTTGTTTGCAATAACATTTTTGTCAAAATTTTATTTAAAATATATTTTCTTATTAATATAACCTAAATTATTCTTGATTACCTATATTTTTGTTCATTTAGTCATTTTTTTTGCATGTTTTATTATTTTTATTTTTCTCAACATATGTGCCATGTTTAATTACAAATTGTACATACAAATTTAATGATTTTTTGACACTTCGTAACATCTACTATTTTAAATTTTTTACTTTTAAGAAAGTTTAGTTTCACTTTCTTTGGTAAAATAAGATTTCTTGTGATATCTTATTGATGTTGTGCTAAGAATATGTTTGTAATATCACACATTCTATTCTTAATTGTTTTTAGTTTTTATTTTCATTTTTAATTTTTCTTATTTGATAAGTTTGTAATGATATGCCACATTTTTTATATGTTACATTATTTGAATGCAACAATAGTTTGTATTTTATATTTTGATTGTTTTGACAAGAAATTTCTATTTCTTAGTTTTATGCAAAATGATTATTTTTGTTATTTCATTTACAATTTTGATTGTTTAGATATTTATGTAAAGCAACAATTTTTATTTCTTCACATAACAAAGCCCTTCATATTACTACTATCATAGTCTTGCCTAAGTTGTAGAAAAAATTATAAAATAATTTTTTAAATAGATCAAATCCTATGAACATTTTATTTTCTGAATGATATTCTACAAATTAGATTTAAGTTATATTTTCATTTGCTTTTCAAATTTCTTATGTTTAAAATAAAAAATTGAATTAGGAATTTGATATACCACTAATGTTTAACACCTCATTCTAGACTCAAAATAAATGTTAATAAAAGAGAATATTTGAAACACTTAAGAATAGCTTAAGGCTATGAAAATTTATTTTTTTGGGAACAATGATAAGTATTAATCTTTTAATGAATTTTCTTATTATAAAAATTTTTAGTCTATAAAAAGATGACACCTTACATTGCATTATATAACAAAATGTCTTCTTTATTGTTATACAAGTATGCACAAACTAATAATGGTCATCCTAATATAAATGTTATTTTAGAAGCCATTATTGAGATCAACATCATCAAAACATGAATTCAAAAAGAATAGATTTACTCCAAGAAAGTTTTAATAAAATAATTTAAAAAGTAGACTTTTGGGAAGATGATCAAGTGTTCTTAAAGGTAAATCAAATGAAATGCATTATGAAGTTTGGAAAATGAGGATAAATATGGACATGGTATAATGTGCCACTATAGGTTATGGAAATAAATTGTTACGTGATTTACAAGATAGTTTTGTAACTATCATTGGGAATAGTACATCATGTAATTTTTCCATCATAATAACACTTTTTACTAAACCACTTATATATGTAAATATGTTAAAACGAGCTTCGTGCTACATCTTAAATTATTTCAAGATGAAAGGTCAATGGTTTTGTTAACATGGGAAATCAAGAAACTAAAGAAGAATAGCATATCTCAAATTTAGAGCACAACGGGAAAATTATATTAACGAGTAGCTACTTGGGAAGTAGAGAAAGAGATTCTTTGGAGGCATCCCAACATTTTTTGGATTTGAATTTTTAAATTCATATATGGATGGAAGTTCACAAAATGTCAAAAATACTTTATGATTTTTTTAATATTAGTTGAATAAATGTAATGCAACATAGAATTTCTTTTGAACAACATGAAATGGTATTTTTGTATGGATATTTCTTTATAGGATCACAAAGAATACTATTTGAATGAACTAATAATATGGATCCTAAGTCTGATATGGTTGAAAAAATGAAAATGAACCCTAAATAATAATCTACTTTAATTGGAAATAAATTTCATAAAAGCAAATACAAAAATTTATTAAAATAATAACAACTTAATTATGATGGCATTGTCATGAAAAAATAATAAAAGCACCAAATGATGCGAGAAACATATGAATCTCTTACATTAATAAATAGAAATTGGAGTAGTTTTTTGATGAATTTGGTCAAAAAGGTTCTGGAAGTCATTTGTAATAAAATGTGCAAGAAATAAAATTCCTTAGAAGGTTTTATCCCAAGGAATTTATAACCAAAAACTCTATGTACCAGATGATGAGAATTGCAAGAGGAATGCACCTAATAACAAAGATATTCTTGTTGGGAGTGAAATGTAAAACAATTTTAAAGGATAAGAATAGGGAGACAAATCAGATAATTATAGAAGTGATTTTAAGGAAGTTGAAGGAACAAACTTCATGAGGTGATTATTGGAGTCTTTTTTAAGGAAAAGAATTGAGTTTTCTCTAAAAGATGTATTTGATTTTCAAAACATTTTAATAAATGTTGGAGTCAATATGTATGTCACATAAGAAATTTAACATTCTTAATTATACATTCACTACAAAAGTACATTCTAAGGAGAGTTTTAAGATGGTGAAGCTTTGAGGTAGATGAGACATATTATTGCCAATGGATGCCAAATGATCCCATAAATGGACAGAATGGTACAAAAATTTTATAGAAGGGAGACATTGCCGCTATCAATTTATAGTCAACTATTTTATGACACTTTCATAAAGTATTTAATGTTTCAATGTTTTTTTTTGTTTGATGAAAAAAGGTTTTTTAAGGAAAATGGTGAGTCTCATAATAATAAATTTAATATTTAAAATAATTAAACAATAATGAAAGTTGATATGAATGTCATATATGACATTTAATACACCTTGTTATACTTTTATTAATAAAGTACATCGTAAGGGCAGTTTTGCAACAATAAAGTCATGAGATAGAAAGACTTTTTTTTGCAAGTGAATAACAAATGGTCCCATAAATTGTTGTGATGGTCTAAAACATTGTAAAATGGAGACAATCTCACTATCAAATGATAGTCAATAGTTTGATGACTATTTCATGGAGTATTGTATGGTTCATCATATTATTCGCACTTAATTATGGCCCATTGTTTGATGATAGAAAATTCTAAGAATTAATAATAAAATTGTTTGGGTAAATTTTCGAATTTTAGATAACTATTGCACATTTTTAGGAGAATTTATAAAGAAAGAGAATCTAAGATAAAATCTCATGAAGATCATCTCTATTGAACTTGTAAATAGTTAGTAAATATATTTTAAATTTAATTTTATATATTTTTTTTTTATTTGAAAATTAATTTTTATTAAAATCAACTATTCAAGGTAAAAAAATAAAATTTTATTAAAATTAATTATTTTAGAAAAATATTGAGATTCCAAAATCTTGATTATATATTAATTATCTAAATAATTGTTTTATTCTTTATCATTTATTTGGAAATGCTCTTTCAAAAACTTATTACAAAAAGTGTGTTTACATTATCATAATTAATTAGTTAAATAATAATAATATAATTAAAATAATAAAAAAAAAGAAAAGTCTACTACTACTAATAAGAACCAAAAGTTTTTGGTTAGAGCGAAGTGTAAGAATTTATTTAGCTACACTTATCATGTCAAGTATGTGACTCCTAAGTCGACTAGTCCAATTCAAATCCTAATTTCTCAATAATATTCATTTAATATTACACATAAAATCGAGACATTTTCATGATCCATGGTCTAAAAACCTTCGATCAACTATTCCCATGCAACTGTGCTTTTGTCCATTGTTTCGAGCCATTGGGTTTTTATAATTTAGTAATTAAAGTTTTATGATGGATATATTAATTAAATTAGTAATGATGAATTGGTTAGTTTAACAAGAATTTTTGACTTTAGAAAATGGCTTTAGGTATGTGAAGTATTGAACAAAATTGACCAATAAAAGTTTTACAAAATTTGAAAAAAAATAAATTTCAAAGTCACAACATTCATGTTATTTGGGCTAGGTGTTCATGATTGCTTCCCTATGTTGCATCCTTCACTCATTGAACTAATAATCTCTACTTTCTTCTTAAAGATGTTATGCATTTAATTTTCTTTATTTAGAGTTGATTTAAATAAAACAGTTGTGCCTAGTTATGTCTACATCAACCATAAGATTTTTATTTGTATTAACTCTTTTTTTTGTGTCACTAAATTATTTTATAATATTAAAAATTTTGTTTTTTTGAAATTTCATAGTAACATGTCTCTAATATTTAGTTATAAAGATTTATCCTTCTCATTTTTGTGCAAAATGATTTATGTTAATAGTTATTTTTGTTGTTTTTTATCATGGAAAGATTTAGGCTTGATTTTAAGTTGAGATACCCAAAAGTTGTTTGCATACATTTTTTTTTTTTGCTAATGTTTTTCACAATTTACATAAACTAGTGTTATTAAAAGAAGGACATTGTTTTAAAATAAAATTAACAATATCTCAAAATCACTTTGAAATATATGCATAACTTTATTAACAATATTACTTCAAAGCATTTTCTTTAAACATTCTCTAAGAAATAAAAAATTTTATTCTTAATAATTTGAGCACTTCTTTATGAACACCTGTGAACCATTCTTAAATTGGTGTAAGAGCAAAATCCCTTTCTAGTGAGACAAATTTTTCTAGTTGCTCCATAACTTGAATTAACATTTTAGCACGTCTGTGTAAAGGTGCATCTTCCAACAGACCCCAACACTTTTGTGACAATTCTTATGTCAGTTGGAAGATTAGGATGGTCACTTATTATAAAAACTCCTTTTGAATTTTTTTAATAAAACAACAAAAGATATTTTTATACATAAATTAATTAGCATAATGATTCAAAAAGAAAAATACAACTTATAATTAAGTGATAGAGTTATTATAAATATTGTGTATTATTTGTGCAAGATAGATTAGACTTCTACAAGGGTACAAAATCAGAGCCTATAATACTAAATTTGCCCAATTGATTATTAAAACATATGAAGAAAATACTATGCACTAAGTTAGGTTAAGTAACATTGAGTTAACTTAGAACTAATCATAGATTCGCATTCCAAAGTTGTTGTCTGGATTATAAAGTTGAGAATGTGATAAAAACTTATGCATTAAGCATAAAATCAAGCAAAATAACTTTTACCATATTCAATTTCATACATATAAAATGGAAAATTTAAAATAAACTCTTTCTATGGAATTTTAATAAAAAAATAATCTAAACTATATTTTGCTATCTAAAGAATAAAAATTATTAAAAAGGCGTAACTTTTTATTGATGATGTGTTGCAGTAATGTATGAATTAACATTTGAAGCACGGAAGTTGGAAAAGGGTGATGTAATGGTGATTTGGGTTAATAAAAAACTTAAGGTAATGATGAATATAAAAATTAGTTTAGTTATTGAATCCTTTCATCAAGGGCCTATCGCATACAATCCAAGTCTCTCATAAGCGATTTGGTTATGGACTCTCTTGGGAGAACAAATCTCACCTTTGCTCATTCTCTCTCACAATTGAAGTTGGAACCTCACCAATTGAGTTGAGCACACACACTTTGTTCACTAAAGCAAAAGCCCACACAAAAAAATAATTTTTTTTAATAAATGTTCATTCGCTATAGCCTCGTGAACATTTATATTTATCGAGATCTATAGTGTTCATTAGTATTTTAAAAAAAAATAAATAAAATAGAAAAGTTAAAAACATAATTGAATTAATTACTTTCAAAACTAGACGTTCATTTTGAAGGGGCAATAATGACAAGCCTTTAAACAATGGGCGACACAACAACAGGCCAGAGACATAATAGGCTATCGATCTAACATTTGAGTAACCATTGGTCATGCACAACATAACGGGTTGGTGGGACTACTTGTTTGGTACTGCTCCTTTTAGGACAGCCTTGGTGACTCATCAACAAGTGTCGAGCATGGGTCAAACAATGTTCTCAGGTCAACTGGGGTAATGTGGGTGCACAGGTCAGCTTGGCTAGTCACAACAACTTTTAGTAGTGTTAGTGAGAGTAACAGAAGTGGTGAATGACAGTAGGTCACGAAGTAAATAAAAAAAATTATAAGTTTTTTTAAGCAATCTTGGACCAAGTTTTAGACCTATGGGCTTTTAAAACTTGTATGATGCCAAAGAATATGTGTTTGTGACCTAATTCCAGTTGCTTCTATGTCATTTTCCACAGATTAGTGAGACCTTAGCTCAATAGCAACGATCGAGGTGATGGGCGTAATAGGTATCAGGTAATTTGTTATACTCATTATAAGTAAGCTACGAATTGTTGATTAGAGGTGTACCTTCCAACAAAGTAAAATATTTTATGTTTACATTCTTTAGAAGAAATTATCTTATTATCTAAAATTTTTTCACATTGTCCTTACTCTTGAAGTTAATCTAGTGGAAGGAGAAATTCACACAATATAGGAGAATAAAGCTCAAATGAGTCACTAGGCACTAGATGTAGCACCTTGTAAGAGAGTAAATTCTTAGCATGAAATGTTGCATTAATCTCATACTCTTTTAGCAAATCGAGCACATATGTATTAGTTCCAAATTTTTTAATATTCTAAAAATTTCTAGCTTCATAAACTTATAATTTCTTATAAGCTATGAGAAGAAACTATTTTGAAATAACTATAATTATGATAGTCTCTTTCAAAAAAATCTCTAAATTTTTTTCTGCATCTGTTATTTTCTTGTATATTTCAATGCTTAAATTAATTTTTGTAGATGTTATTGTAGGTAATAGAGAGATTTTAACAGACATAAAAATTTTAAATTCCACTAGTGAGGTAGTAAAATAAATAAAATATATTATCTGATTATTATGAGCATATAAAATAAATGGTAGGTTTTGTAAGGCAGTGGCAAACTCATTAATTATAAGAAAGTGAAATAAGTCTCTTTGATCAAGAGTCTTCTTAACCTGAGATAGTGTAATGAAGCTTAAGTTCATTGTCTTTCTTTTTTTTATTTAGAGTACTAGAATTTTCTATAAATTTGTTAGGCTTAAGTGATTGAGGCCTCCCAAGTAGTGGAGTAAGGTGAATGTGATGGTCTTCTCTTCATAATAAAAGAATAGATATTTGTCTTACCCTTTAAAGTTAATTCCTCATCAAAAAGCCATGATCTTCTAAGGATATGATGACCTACATGCATATCTACAACCTCATAAAACCTCATGGCTACACTTAGACAATTTCAACAATAAAAACCAACATTGATTAATAGGAAGGAGGTTTTATCTATCGATGACATAAAGTAGAGGTTTAAATTTTTTGATAAAGAAGCTCTTAATTATTTCATAGCTACATGAGACAGTGTATTGTTGCAATTATCACTATCTATGATCAACAAAAAAAAAATTTAAATTTTTTTTTTGTGTTAAAAAACAATTTGTGAGCCTTGGTTCTTCTTGCTCACCTTCCTTATCAATCATTATATTTTTTCCTATTTTAAATATTTATATTCTTAACACTTTTTAGGTTCATAGTCATGAGTGTCTTTGGGTTGTTTACAACAACATGTCCCTTTTTATAACACTTAAAATAGGTGATTCCAAATTGGGTTGGTTGGCTTAAAGAAGGGATGTAAAGAAGTGGATGGTAATGTATGTTTGGAAAGTTTAAAAACTATGGTGGATAGGGTAGATGACGCATGTGTATGAGTCAGTTTAGAAATTATGGGGCAGGCCTTTAGAGGAATTGGATCATAATTTCTCTTAAAAAAAGTTTCTACTTTTTTTTAATATTTTTAGCTATATGACAAGATTTCTCTAAAGTACAACCATTTCTCAAGTTAAGCTTTTAATATATATATATTCCTTTAAACATACCATAATATGGAAAGGCTATATATACTCAAGTTCATTTATATCGCACCTAAGTTCATAATTCTTGAACATATAAATTTAAACTTCAATGGATCCACCAGATTGAGAAAATGTTTACTATTTATCTTATATTTTTATATTATAAGCTATTGAAATAAATCTAATATACAACTTAACCTTAAGATTTGTCTAAGTTTCTAATACCTCTTTATCATTATTATTATATTGTTACTCTAAGTTTCTAAGGAATATATAGATAATACATAGAGTGTAGTTCTAATAACTTGGTATTTTTTGGTCACTCATTTGGTGTTAGTCAAAGTAATCATCCACAATAGTATGTTAGTCGATGTAGTTCCCATCATTATAACTATCATAAAAAGTTGGAGCATACTGTTTCACTTTAAGGATATGCTCTAAGTTCAATATCTCTTAGGTATTTCCTCTTAGAAGGCATCTATGTCATTATTTTGGTCTAACTAATCAGAAGGTTCATTTTTTCTTCTACTGTTATGATTTCTCTTATGGATATCTTAGATTATTAGAAAGATAAAAACTTTATTGGTTCCTATGACTTCTAGAGTTTCTTAGTTTTTAATCATTCATATGTCTTTTCTTCTCTTATGTTCCTTTTTCCTTCTAAGATTTGCTTCATGCTATTTATTTAAGAGCATTTGTCCAACCATCATGATGAGTTGGGTTATTGATTGGGATATGTCTAGCACAAGGTCATAGTTTATAATTTGTCTTTGGTTTTGAACTAATTTTTAACTTTTGTTTGCTATTTGATAAGAACTACCATATCTCATAATCATAATAAGGTTTGCTATAGAATAGGATATAAAGAAAAATAATGTGTGAATTTTCTTTTAATACAAAATTATGAAAGCAAAGCAATCAGATTTATAGACAACCAAAAGATCAGATAAGGTCTACTTCTAAGAAAATGACAAGCGATCAATGTCTAGCTTTTGCCATACCACTTTCTTGGTAAAATCAAATACTTCTCAAGAAAGATAGTAAGAGTTGTAGCACAACTTTTGTACCACTTCCTAGGGCAAAGTTTAACCAAAATATGCTAAGAGTTCTTTAGTAGAAATGTTAAGAAAAAAAAGAAAATATTTTCTAGTGAAAAATAATATTATTTGATACCAATGTTGATGTAGAATAGAAAAACATATTTTGTTATTACAAAAGTTGTTAAACAAAAGAAGTAAATAAATTTTAGTAGAAAACTATAGGCATTGATACCAAAGTTGAAAATACTAAAATACATATTTCGTTATACCGTAGTTGATGCAAGATATATTTAGACTTTTAAAGACTTTAAATTTGAGCGCACAAAAATAGAGATGCTCAATGTATTACTAAGAAATATGAAAAGATATTATGAACTAATTAAGGTTGGGTGTCATGTGTGATATTTTAGGAATATTCAATTATTGATATTCGAATGTTATATCATAGATGATTATAGTGAGTGGGTGACAACACCTTAAATATTAAGCATAAAATCTAAGAAAATAATTTTTGTGACATCTAATTTTATGCAAATAAAATAAAGAATTTATAATAAACTGTACTATATTTGTACAATACCAATGTTGTGGTTAGGTGATTTTGTCGTAAAAATGAGAATTTATTTAGTTATTGTCTATCCTAGTGGAAGGTCTCTCACATTAGATTATTGTCTCCCACAACTTTTTAGTTATCGACTCTTTTAATATAATATCTTTCATTATCAGTCTTTAGATCTCATAGAGGAATTTGAAATCTCTCCAACTTGAGTTGAGTACACGCACTATGGTCATCAACATGAAAACATAGATAAAATGTATTAATCTTGAAATTTTCATCCCCTATAGCCTGGTAAGTATCACTGTTTATAAAGAGCTCAAAGTTTTATCAAAAATTTTTAAAAAATTTAAAAAAGCTAAAAGATCAATTGGATAAAATTGTTCGCAAACTAGCCATGTATTTCTAGTGCTAATAACGAGTGTTGAAATAGCAAGTAGTGAAACGACAAGGTCAAGCAACATGGTAGAAGGCTTGTCTAATTTTTGGGTAGGTACGGGTTATGCAAAATAGAACAGGTGAGCAAGACTAGTGGGTTGGAATGGGTAGTTATGGATAATGAGTTGACACCGCTCAAGCATGGGTTAAATAATGCTCCGAGGTCAATTAAGGTCATGCAGGCACTCAAGTCAGCTTGGGCGATAGTAATGATTATTGACCACAACTGTAAATGTGCCACACTATAGCAAACCATGGCACTAGTGAAACTGTAATTGGTGTGACATCAACAAATGTGTACTTGTATGATAGACCGTGGCACTAGCGATTGTGTAATTGGTGTGACACCAACAAATGTGCACTTGTGAGCTATTGTTAGACGCTCTTACCTTAATTGTAATTTAAATATTTTTGTATTTAATAGAATTTTGACTTTCGGAATAGCTTATGAAAGTTTTTTAAGATAGAGATAACATATGAATAATCATTAGGGAAGAAGGGTTAGAAGAAAGGGAAGAAAAAAAGAAGATATTGAAAACAGTTTTGAATGGGACAAAAGAGGTTAGTATATTTGAAGGAAAAAACAATCTAGGCTTTTTTGCAAGATTACTTAAAAAGAAAAACAAGAAGAAAATACATTTTAAGTGAGTAGGAGGTAAATTTTTTGAAACAAATTTGGCTCAATAATTATTTTATTTTTATAACAAATATCAAAATTTATTTTAAAAAAAAAACAAATAAAACAGAAACATTACGAATATGGAGGTCTTTTTTATTAAACTAAAAATAAGGCTGATATTTATTTATGAAAATAAAAAGTCAATAATTATTTAATATGAAAGCTAATGAGCATAACTCATTAGTTAAGAAATTTAATAATTTTAAATCTTTATAATCCACTTGCTCATTATTAAATGTAAAGGCACATAGTATGTTTTGTTACAAATATGAGACCATCTTATATGCATAAGTATATGGACATCTCACATAGTTATAATAATAAGTTTATAAGTATTATTTCATATAATCTCATCATACTTCAAATGCATGTAATTCAATAGATAATATTTATTCTAAATTTGCTACTTTTTCATTGATATTAGAATAACTTGAAATGTGCAATAGCCAAAATCTTTTATTGTCATAAATTGAATAAATGCTTTAGGTATGTTATAGCTAGGGTAACTTAGAGCATGTACAATTTTTTGCTAAGAATAGTAGCTAAAAATGAGATATCGTCAAAACGGTAAGTAGAATAAACTCTTCTTTGAAAACAAATTACTTCATTAGATAAATTTACGTAATTAAAAGGATGCAGTTATTATAATCATGAACACAATAATTTTATCTAACTTTTGGTTTGATTATAATTCCTTATTATGATGTATTTTGAAAAAAAAAATTCTTATTAATAAATAATATCAATATCATTTTTTGATGAAGCTGTCGCTTTCTTCATTGAAACAAGTTTATATGTTTGTTGTTATCATCTAAATTAGCAAGTACAAAATTTTCAATGATTATGATTTGTGGCAACAAAGGAAAAATATTCGACATAATATACAAAAAATTTAATGTTTATATTATAGTTGGGTTTGTCACACAAAGGATGTGAATCTTTTTTATGCTAGTAATCCGTATAGATTAATGATAATAAGTTGTTCAAGATTTCCAATACATGACAAGCATCTTTTGCTTTAGTAGTTTATGCTCGTATTTCTAACTTTCTTATTTGTAATAGCATATTTTTTATACTTTTGTGGCTATGATATATCTTTTAAAATAATAAAATACCTTTTTACTATTTTCTAAATTTTTTTTTGAAAATAGTTTTCCTTGCTATTTGAAAAATTATGCAAATAATTTAAATTTAATATACATTTGGTAGACCTTATTATTTCCTTTTTTATTTTCCATGTTTTTTGATTTTCATTAAAATTTAATTTTTCTAATTAGATTTGATGTTTCCTATTCACTTCACAACACTTCAATTTATTTTTGATGATTTATTCAATTAAGTCCACCATTTGAAATCACCAAAATTATTGGGTCATTCTAAAATTTTAGTGTTCCGTAATTTTTTATTACCATTGATATAGTTCTCATTTTTCTTTTTTGAATAATTTTGATTGATTTTTTTTACCGATACTGAGTTTTTTATTGAATTTGTTTATATTGGTTGTTTTTTGTTATTGTTGAGTTATGCCTAAAGATATTTTTCTCAAGAAAATAAATGCCTTTAATTCTCAATTATTTTAATTTTTTAAAATATATTTTAAAACATATATTTATGCGTTATATATTTGGTGTAACTTAATTGTCGAAAAAAATATTAGTTAAATGTAGCTATGCGATCATGTTAAATATTCTAGTTTACAAATAATTGTAAAAAATAATAGGACAGTGTTTTATTAATAACAATATAATATATTTGAATAAAAGAAACAAAATATTTATTTATGTTATATATATTTTGGAAAATTATAACTGTACACAACATGAAACCAATAAATATCCTATATATAAAATTTTTAATTAGACTATAAAATCTTGTGAAAAAAATATAATTTCGTATAGAAGCATTGATAATATATCACTGACAAAGAAAAAATGTCATTATGTAACATAAAATAATAAGATATAGAATATTAGAATTTTGTAGAAAACAAGTTGTCAAAACAATACTTATAATTAAAATTAAATGAAAAATCAAAAAATAAAAATGAATAAAAAAATAGATGGTTAAATAAATTTGTTCTTAAAAACAAATATTATGAAAAGCACAAAAAATAATAATTTATCCCAAGAAAAAACAACTAAAATTATTAAAGATCTTATAGAAAACAAGTTATGAACTCTTTTTGGTAAATTCAATTACACAAAGTTTTCATTATAAAAACCATTTAAAATTAAGAAAATTTATTCGGTAATAAAAAAAATTAAATATTTCAAAAACCATCCAAAATGTGTTATTAACATATCTATTTTAAATTATAATGATAGGAAATATATGGATAACGATATAACAAGTTCAGAATAATATAATAAAATATAACAATTAAGGAAACTACACCCTTAAAGTAAAAGAAACAAATCAAAACTTTATACAAAATACATAGCCAAACATTCCCTTGAAAATATAAGGGGATCACTCGGCGGGCCTTGGCCTGGTTGCTAGGGATCGAAGCCCCTGCTGGTGTTTGGAAAGAAAGTAATCTCTCAAGCGAGTGGAGCCATGGAAGTCTATGCCTTGTTGGAGGCCTTTCAAGTGGCTAGATCAGCGTTCCCGGACTCTCGGGCCATCGAGTTCCAAACCGACTCAACGCAGGCCATGCTGGAAGTGGGTGATCTCCTTGCCCAGGAGCCCACGAGGGGTGTATTTGCCAACGCAATTCTCCATGCCCGCGATCTTGACGCCCTTGTCATCTCCTGTATTTATAGAGAAGGTAACGCGCCGGCGGACTGGGTGGCACATGCTGCGTGCTGGTCCAGCTTCAGCTGGGGACGGGGTGTGCCTCTCCCTGAGCCGCTTTGCAAGTTAATGTATTTGGATTTCCTGTTCGATCCCCCTTAGGGGACGCCGCATGCTTATGTTTAATAAAGGATTATTTCAGGAAAATATAACCATGCAGTCAAATAAGAAGAATGTTAGTTAGAAAATAAAATATCATAATATTTAAAATAGATTGGATAAAATATGAATCGAACAAATATAACAAAAATAATGTATTGAATGCTTTGTCAAGTTAAAATTTGCATAAACATTATAAAGTGATAAATTGGCCTCATTAGAAGAAATTTAAATGCTCAAAGGAATTAACAAAATATTTTAATAAAATATTATATTGAAAATTTTTTTCTATTTTGTAATATATTTGAAAAAAAGAAATTGCAATAATTTAATTCAATGATATTATGTGATGAAAATAGTCAGCAAATATTAATTAAAAATGGAATAAATAATTTTAATAAGAACATAAAATACTCATTGGAAGCTTAAATATGTAAACCTATTTAAATAAAATATAAATCATTGTTTTTATAAAAAATAAAATTTATTCAAAATTATGTGTTATGAAAGTGATTTTTATTTTAAATAAGTTTAAAACCATTAACATTTTAAGTAAAAAAATTTAATGTTTAAAATAAATTATGAAATCTTAATTAATTATTTTAAAAAATTCATTAAAATAGAAAAATATTTTAAAAAACTTATATTATGCAACAACGTAATACTTTATTAATAACAAAATAAAAAAAATTTAATTTAAGTAACAAAAATGTTTCTCAATAAGAAATGTAATCATTTAGTGAAACATAAAAAATATAAAATTTTTAATGAAAGCTAAAGTATGAAAAATTAAAAAAAGAATATCTTAAAAATTGTAATTCTGGGCAGAACAAATCGGTTCACAAAAATAAAAAATAATAGAAAGGGAAAAACATAAAAATAAATATAGTGTTATGTATAACTAGAATATAAAATATAATTTTCACAAATTATTAAAAAATATCTTGATCAATCAATGATAGATAAGCCATTATCCAAAGAAAACATGAAAAAATAACAAAAGAATTAGTAAGTGTGAAATTTTTCATTAAAAAAACTCTTAGCCCAACTAATAGAATTTGTAATTCTTT